>CM051235.1:87920939-88235939 GCA_027917425.1 Gastrophryne carolinensis
CCCATTCTGTGACTAAAGCAGCCTCTGTTTAAGACCATATAAGCATTTGCTCTTATCATATTTGAAATTAGGCCTGATAAAGACACTTTTGCTGGCCAAAGCACTACTGTACCCTGCCAGCTCGATTCCTGCCCGGGGCATCCCATTCTGTGACTAAAGCAGCCTCTGTTTAAGACCATATAAGCATTTGCTCTTATCATATTTGAAATTAGGCCTGATAAAGACACTTTTGCTGGCCAAAGCACTACTGTACCCTGCCAGCTCGATTCCTGCCCGGGGCATCCCATTCTGTGACTAAAGCAGCCTCTGTTTAAGACCATATAAGCATTTGCTCTTATCATATTTGAAATTAGGCCTGATAAAGACACTTTTGCTGGCCAAAGCACTACTGTACCCTGCCAGCTCGATTCCTGCCCGGGGCATCCCATTCTGTGACTAAAGCAGCCTCTGTTTAAGACCATATAAGCATTTGCTCTTATCATATTTGAAATTAGGCCTGATAAAGACACTTTTGCTGGCCAAAGCACTACTGTACCCTGCCAGCTCGATTCCTGCCCGGGGCATCCCATTCTGTGACTAAAGCAGCCTCTGTTTAAGACCATATAAGCATTTGCTCTTATCATATTTGAAATTAGGCCTGATAAAGACACTTTTGCTGGCCAAAGCACTACTGTACCCTGCCAGCTCGATTCCTGCCCGGGGCATCCCATTCTGTGACTAAAGCAGCCTCTGTTTAAGACCATATAAGCATTTGCTCTTATCATATTTGAAATTAGCCTGATAAAGACACTTTTGCTGGCCAAAGCACTACTGTACCCTGCCAGCTCGATTCCTGCCCGGGGCATCCCATTCTGTGACTAAAGCAGCCTCTGTTTAAGACCATATAAGCATTTGCTCTTATCATATTTGAAATTAGGCCTGATAAAGACACTTTTGCTGGCCAAAGCACTACTGTACCCTGCCAGCTCGATTCCTGCCCGGGGCATCCCATTCTGTGACTAAAGCAGCCTCTGTTTAAGACCATATAAGCATTTGCTCTTATCATATTTGAAATTAGGCCTGATAAAGACACTTTTGCTGGCCAAAGCACTACTGTACCCTGCCAGCTCGATTCCTGCCCGGGGCATCCCATTCTGTGACTAAAGCAGCCTCTGTTTAAGACCATATAAGCATTTGCTCTTATCATATTTGAAATTAGGCCTGATAAAGACACTTTTGCTGGCCAAAGCACTACTGTACCCTGCCAGCTCGATTCCTGCCCGGGGCATCCCATTCTGTGACTAAAGCAGCCTCTGTTTAAGACCATATAAGCATTTGCTTCTTATCATATTTGAAATTAGGCCTGATAAAGACACTTTTGCTGGCCAAAGCACTACTGCCCTGCCAGCTCGATTCCTGCCCGGGGCATCCCATTCTGTGACTAAAGCAGCCTCTGTTTAAGACCATATAAGCATTTGCTCTTATCATATTTGAAATTAGGCCTGATAAAGACACTTTTGCTGGCCAAAGCACTACTGTACCCTGCCAGCTCGATTCCTGCCCGGGGCATCCCATTCTGTGACTAAAGCAGCCTCTGTTTAAGACCATATAAGCATTTGCTCTTATCATATTTGAAATTAGGCCTGATAAAGACACTTTTGCTGGCCAAAGCACTACTGTACCCTGCCAGCTCGATTCCTGCCCGGGGCATCCCATTCTGTGACTAAAGCAGCCTCTGTTTAAGACCATATAAGCATTTGCTCTTATCATATTTGAAATTAGGCCTGATAAAGACACTTTTGCTGGCCAAAGCACTACTGTACCCTGCCAGCTCGATTCCTGCCCGGGGCATCCCATTCTGTGACTAAAGCAGCCTCTGTTTAAGACCATATAAGCATTTGCTCTTATCATATTTGAAATTAGGCCTGATAAAGACACTTTTGCTGGCCAAAGCACTACTGTACCCTGCCAGCTCGATTCCTGCCCGGGGCATCCCATTCTGTGACTAAAGCAGCCTCTGTTTAAGACCATATAAGCATTTGCTCTTATCATATTTGAAATTAGGCCTGATAAAGACACTTTTGCTGGCCAAAGCACTACTGTACCCTGCCAGCTCGATTCCTGCCCGGGGCATCCCATTCTGTGACTAAAGCAGCCTCTGTTTAAGACCATATAAGCATTTGCTCTTATCATATTTGAAATTAGGCCTGATAAAGACACTTTTGCTGGCCAAAGCACTACTGTACCCTGCCAGCTCGATTCCTGCCCGGGGCATCCCATTCTGTGACTAAAGCAGCCTCTGTTTAAGACCATATAAGCATTTGCTCTTATCATATTTGAAATTAGCCTGATAAAGACACTTTTGCTGGCCAAAGCACTACTGTACCCTGCCAGCTCGATTCCTGCCCGGGGCATCCCATTCTGTGACTAAAGCAGCCTCTGTTTAAGACCATATAAGCATTTGCTCTTATCATATTTGAAATTAGGCCTGATAAAGACACTTTTGCTGGCCAAAGCACTACTGTACCCTGCCAGCTCGATTCCTGCCCGGGGCATCCCATTCTGTGACTACAGCAGCCTCTGTTTAAGACCATATAAGCATTTGCTCTTATCATATTTGAAATTAGGCCTGATAAAGACACTTTTGCTGGCCAAAGCACTACTGGACCCTGCCAGCTCGATTCCTGCCCGGGGCATCCCATTCTGTGACTAAAGCAGCCTCTGTTTAAGACCATATAAGCATTTGCTCTTATCATATTTGAAATTAGGCCTGATAAAGACACTTTTGCTGGCCAAAGCACTACTGGACCCTGCCAGCTCGATTCCTGCCCGGGGCATCCCATTCTGTGACTAAAGCAGCCTCTGTTTAAGACCATATAAGCATTTGCTCTTATTATATTTATATTATAAGACACTTTTGCTGGGCATAGGCTTACTGCTGCCTGCCAGGTGCACTTCTGTTGAGGCATCCCATTCTGTAACATAGCATACCCCTCTTTATTTACACTAAGCAGCTCTCTTATTTACACTAAGCAGGCCTGTTGGAGGCTGAGTGTTACTGCTCACTTTTGGTGTGCATTATATTCTGTTTCATATAGACCCACCGCTGCCCGGGGTTTTTTTAAATATCACCTACTACCACGCCAGTTAGACTATGTCGGGCAGACAAGTGCCTGGAAGTGAAAAGAGGAGTGGCAGAGGCCAAGATTCCGCAGGCAGAGCTCGCATCAGACTGGGGGCCAGTAGCAGCAGGAGTCACGCTGAGAGACCTAATCTGCCAGTATCTGCTAGCGGTCGGGTCTCCACCAGTAACGCATCTGCCGTGGTAGATTGGTTGACGCGCTCATCAACAACATCATCACAACTTACGTCTGAGACCCCCAGTCTAGGGTCGGTAGGTTCCTCTGACACAACCCTGAGTTGGCATGCCCCGAGAGCAGTCCCTGTCCTCCCATTGCCTCTGGCCTACGCCGTTCCCTCCCCCAGCGACGTATCCTATGCTTTGGGTTCAGCTCCACTCTTTAGTGAGGAGGACCATCAGATAGAGGACAGTCAGCAGCTACTGCCCAGCCAAGAAATGGAGGTGGCTTCTTTAGCTAGGCAGACAAATAGTGATGTGGACAGTGTCGTGGGTGCTGCGAGCGTTCCAGCTCCTGCGCCAGACACTGTTGACGAATCCACGAACATCAGTGATGTACAGCCACAACCCGGTGATGATGATGATGATGACGATGAAGCCGATCGCACTTGGGAGCCGGGTGATGAAGGGGCTTCATCGTCATCATCAGGAGAAGAGGGGTGCAGGTTGCCCCGGAGTCAGCAGCTGAGGCAGCAAGGTGGTAGCAGTCAGCATGGGGGCACAATTCCAAAGGCTGGAGCCGGCCGGGGCCGGGGCCGGGGTAGAGCACCTGCTGTGCGGCAGTCTACCTTATCGGGAGGTAGTGGAGCAGGGGTTCCTGGAGTTGGCAACAGCAGCAGTGAATCAGTGAGGCCAGGGGGTGGGAAAAGTAGCTACTCGGCAGTGTGGCAGTTTTTCCTGAGGCATCCGCAGGAGGGTAACATGGCCACATGCAAGATATGTAGGCAAAAGGTGAAGCGTGGCCAGGGTCCAAATGTTGGCACCACGGCCCTGCGTCAACATATGATGCGTCACCATAAAACGACCTGGGAGAACCGAGGCTCCCAAGGGGTGGTCCAGTCTGCTTCCTCACCAAGTGAGCTCCCAATTTCTGCCAGCCAAGGCTCCAGCACCTCAGCCGAAGGCAGCTGTGCGTCATACCCATCCTCTGTCGCTCCTGCTCCTCCTCCTCCAAGTCATGCATCCCGCCAGCAATCCATCAGCGAAGCCATGTCCAAGAGACAGCAGTATGCGCCCACTCATCCTACGGCGCAGAAGCTGAATGTGCTCCTGTCCAAGTTGCTGGTGCTGCAGTCGCTCCCTTTTCAGGTGGTGGAATCTGCACCTTTCAGAGAACTGATGGCTTGTGCCGAGCCGAGGTGGAGAGTCCCAAGCCGTCATTTCTTTGCCAAGAAGGCAGTACCAGCGCTGCACACTTTTGTTGAACAGAAGGTGGGCCAGTCCTTGAGCCTGTCGGTGTGTAGCAAAATACATGGCAGCGCCGACATCTGGAGCTGTAACTACGGTCAGGGGCAGTACATGTCGTTTACGGCCCACTGGGTGAATGTGGTCCCTTTGCAGCAGCAACTTGGACAGGTCACGCCGCTTCGGCCTCCGCGCTCTCTGCCCATTGGGCCTGTGACACCGTGCGACTCGGCCTCCTCATCCTCCGCCATCTCCTCACCCTCCACTGTAGGCTCAAGTCTCAGTGCCCCTCCAGTCTACCATGTGTGCAGGGCACGGAGGTGTCACGCAGTGCTTCACATGGTTTGTCTTGGCGAACGGAGTCACACAGGGGAGGAACTGCTTAAATGTATTCATCAGGAAATCCAAACATGGCTTACTCCGAGAAAACTTAAAATGGGAATCATGGTTACCGACAATGGGAAGAACATTTTGTCTGCACTGCGCCAAGGAAGCCTGACCCATGCCCCCTGCATGGCTCACGTCTTCAATCTGGTTGTCAAGCGGTTTCTGAAGTGTTCCCCCCATCTGCAGGACATCCTAACAACTTCACGGAAACTTTGCATGCACTTCAGCCACTCCTACACCGCCAAACACACCCTTCTTGAGCTACAGCGTCAGAATGGTATCCCCCAACATAGTCTGATTTGCGATGTTTCCACCCGTTGGAATTCCACCCTTCACATGTTGGACCGATTATATGAACAGAGAAAAGCCATCACGGATTTCCTGATGATCCAAGCAGATAGGGGGACTCCCCTGTGTAACTTCAATGTCAACCAGTGGCAGCTCATACGTGACACCTGCCGTTTGCTCAGGCCCTTTGAGGAAGCCACTTTATTTGTCAGTCGGCAGGATTACGGGATGAACGACGTGATTCCACTGCTTCATGTACTACAGCACATGTTGGAAACCATGGCTGGTCAGGGCACTGGAGACATGGCGTTTACATCTTACGGCCACATGAACCCCCTTGGAGCTGAACTGGAGGAGGAGGAGGAGGAAGAGGAGGATGTTAGGCACTTACCTCACCGCCGTTCCGGGTCCCGCGGCGCGTTGCCGGCTGCCTCCCACCGAGCTGCGGCCCGGCGGTCCCCGGGTCTGTCGGCTCCTCGGCACCGTCACGGGGATCTGGGGCGGGCGGCGCAGGACGCCATGGGTGGCCGCGTCGCAGCCCGCTCCGCGCGGCTGCGCGGCCTTGCGGCTCTCCCCTCCAGCTCTGCGCTTCCCCTTCCTGGCGGGGGCGCGCCCGATCGTCAACGTGCTCGCGCGCGCGCGCGCGAGCACGTCTGCTTTATGCCTCCCGGCGGCGCTTCCCCCAGCGCGCCCGCCGGGGGCGAGTTTGAATTACCCAGTCAGTGGCCGGTTCTTTGGATCGGACCCAGGGACTGGTCGGCCTGTCTGGCCTGGGCCGTCCAGCTCCTGGGACCGATCCCACTTCCTTGTTTTGCACCAAGCACTTTCCTTCCCTCCTTTTTCCCTGTTTCCCATTGGCCAGACTTCCCTATATATTTGCACTGTTCCAGGTTCCCAGTGCCCGTTATAGCTTCTGGGTTCTGGATGTGTGCTGCTGTGTTTGTGAAGATATTGGATTGGATTTGGATTTGGACTCTGACTATTCTTGCTAGCTGCCTGCCCTGACCTTCTGCTTTGCCTGACCATTCTATTGCCTGACCCTCCTGTACCTCGCCTGTGACCTCCTGGAATTGACCCCGGCTACCCTCGACCATCCTCTGTCTTCTCCCCTGGATACCTCGCCTGTGACTACCTGGTTTGACCTCGGCCTGAATTACGGACTTCCCGCACCCGGCATCCTCATTCGGGATTCCCTGCTTAACACCAAACTGCACCTTAAGCTACTATCCCTTGCGCCTGTTAAGTCCTGGGGGCAACCGACTGGGAGAGGCATTGCTCGCGTCTCCTACAAGCGGGGGCTTGTCTATAGGCAGAAGTGGCGGTGGAGATTGGGGGATACTGGCTTAAGACAGACGGGTGTTAGGTACAATCCTGACATTATAACGGGCCAGAAGAATGGACCAAATTCTGGAGCAGGTGCAGGCCCTGACGGCGGCGGTGGAGCACCTGGCTCATCGAGTTGCGGCCCAGGAGAACCGTCCAACTCCCATGGTCCCCACTTCCCAGGGGGCTCCGGCCGCAATGACGGTGGAACCCAAGATCCCGCTCCCTGAAAAATTTTTTGGCGACAGGGCAAAGTTTGCCAATTTCCGGGACTCTTGTAAACTTTACTTTCAGCTTCGCCCGGTGTCCTCGGGCTCACAGGAACAAAAAGTGGGCTTGATTATATCCCTATTACATGGAGACCCTCAGTCCTGGGCTTTTAGTCTATCAGCTCAGGACCCCATCCGCCAGTCAGTGGACAGTTTCTTCACTGCTATGGAGGTCCTTTATGACGATCCTGACAAAGGGGCCTCAGCTGACGCAAAGTTACGTACCCTCCGCCAGGGACGCCGTCCAGCCGAGGACTACTGTTCCGAATTCCGGCGTTGGGCAGTTGACTCACGCTGGAACAATCCTGCCCTCTGTGGTCAATTCCGGTTAGGTCTGGCTGACGCTATTAAAGATACCCTGGTGAACCATCCGGAACCCCAAACACTGGATGACTTAATGCATTTGGCCATCCGCATTGACCGCCGACTCCGGGAACGGCGCCTGGAGAAAGGATCACATTTTGAACCCGCTGCAAAATCTGAGGTTCCCGTCGCTCAACCTTCTGAAGAGCCTATGCAGCTAGGTGCCACCAGGCTCACCGAAGGCGAGCGACGACGACGTCTATCCGAGGGGCTCTGTCTATACTGTGGTGGGACCGGCCACATGGTTAGACTTTGCCCAAAGAAACCGTCGGGAAACTTCAGAGCCTAGGGGGTATCGAGGGGGCCCTCCTAGGCTGTAAGGTATCTCCTCAAGTATCGTCTCCAGTTTTTGTCCCAGTTCAGGTTATGTTTGGTGCCAAATATATTAACTTAAAGGCTCTTCTCGATTCTGGAGCAGCTGGGAACTTCCTAGACTCTGATCTAGCTCAGACTCTAGGAATCATGGCACAAACCTTGCCAACTCCTATCCGGGTGTCAGCCATTGATGGCACTCCAGTGGCCGGGGGGTTAGTTCGGTTTCAATCACCTCCCATGCAAATCAAAATTGGAGCCAGTCATTCTGAGGTTATCAGGTTCCTGATTTTGAGCATGCCTGGGACCCCCTTGATTCTGGGGTTGTCATGGCTGCAGGCGCATAATCCTCAAATTGATTGGGTTTCGGGGCAAATCACCAAGTGGGGTCACCAGTGTTTCCGGAGCTGCCTTGAATTTCCCCTCAGGGTCACACACTTACTCCCTAGTGGGATTCCTACTCCATATTCGGAGTTTGCTGATGTTTTTTCAGAAAAGGCAGCAGACAAACTTCCTCCCCATAGACCTTGGGACTGCCCAATAGAACTGCTCCCTGGTACGATGCCTCCCAGAGGGAGAATATTTAATTTGACCCGAACAGAAACCCTTGCCATGCGGGAATACATCGCTGAGAACTTAGAAAAAGGGTTTATTCGGCCTTCATCTTCCCCAGCGGGGGCAGGGTTTTTTTTTGTGGAGAAAAAGGATGGGGGACTTCGCCCCTGTATCGATTACCGGGGCTTAAATAATATCACGGTAAAAAATAAGTATCCCCTACCGCTTATTGAGGGGCTCTTTACACAGGTGGTCGGGGCGCAGGTCTTCTCCAAACTAGATCTCAGAGGGGCCTATAACCTCATAAGAATTAGGCAGGGGGACGAGTGGAAAACGGCCTTTAATACCCTTGAGGGGCATTATGAATATTTGGTTATGCCCTTCGGCCTGTGTAATGCCCCTGCGGTTTTTCAAAGTTTTGTTAATGAAATTTTCCGAGATTATCTTGGCCGATTTATGGTTGTCTACTTAGATGACATTTTAATTTTTTCTTCATCCCTTGATGAGCATCGAAAACATGTGCGCCTAGTTTTGCAGAAACTTAGAGAGAATTGTTTATATGTCAAATTAAAGAAATGCCAATTTGAGGTTTCTGAGGTTCCGTTCCTCGGTTACATTATCTCTAAGTCTGGTCTGTCTATGGACCAATCTAAGGTGAGGGCTGTTTTGGAATGGGAGCAACCCAGAGATTTGAAGGGCCTGCAGAGGTTTTTGGGTTTTGCCAATTTTTACAGAAGGTTCATTAAGAATTTCTCGGCCCTGGTTACCCCACTAACCAATTTGACAAAGAAAAGCGGGTACCCCCCGGTTTGGCCGGCTCAAGCTGTCCAGGCCTTCGAGAATCTTAAGAGGGTATTTAGCGGGGCTCCCGTCCTAGTCCATCCCGATGAACAACGACCTTTCCTTGTAGAGGTGGATGCCTCAGAGATAGCGGTTGGAGCGGTCTTGTCCCAATACTACGGCTCACCTGCTCGCCTCCATCCATGTGCCTTCTTTTCCAAGAAATTCTCAGCAGCCGAAAAGAATTATGATATCGGTAACAGAGAATTACTGGCCATCAAACTTGCCTTCCAGGAATGGAGGCACTGGTTGGAGGGGGCTCAATATCCAGTAACGGTCTTTACTGACCATAAAAATCTGGAATACATTCAGTCCGCCAAGAGGTTAACTCCTAGACAGGCTCGCTGGTCCTTATTCTTTTCTCGGTTTAACTTTTCTATAACATATAAACCCGGGTCTAAGAATGTAAAGGCGGACGCCCTGTCTCGGAGCTTCTCTTCCCCTGACTTACCGGAAAGGGTGGTTTCTCCCATCGTACCTCGCTCCCTAGTGGTGGCCGCCATTCAACCCCAACTTCCTGATCTTACTCCGTTCCAGGCCCAAGCTCCTCCTGGGAAACCCACGTCAGCCCTGTTTGTGCCTTCTGCTTACCGGTCTGAGTTTTTGTCCCATTTTCATGATACTAAAACAACCGGGCATCCAGGGATTAAAAAAACCATAGCTTTATTGTTACGCCAAGTTTGGTGGCCTTCTCTCAGGAAGGACGCTCAAAAGTTTGTCTCCGCTTGCAAAGTCTGTGCCCAAAGTAAGTCCTTGAGGAGCTCACCGGAAGGCCCACTCCTTCCATTATCCATTCCTGCCTCCCCGTGGACACATTTGGCCATGGATTTTGTTACTGACCTCCCTCCGTCTCAGGGTTATACGGTTATCTGGGTAATTGTGGACCGTTTTAGCAAGATGGCCCATTTCATCCCTTTAAAGAAACTCCCCTCAGCTCAAACTCTTGCTCAACTTTTCATTACTCATGTCTTTAGGATTCATGGTATTCCCATGGATGTTGTTTCGGATAGAGGGGTCCAGTTTGTCTCCCGGTTTTGGAGGGCCTTCTGTGCCAAGTTGGGGTTCTCTGTCTCCCTTTCCTCGGCCTTTCATCCGCAATCGAATGGTCAAACCGAGAGGACGAACCAGTCCCTGGAACAATACTTGCGCTGTTTTACGGCGGGTTCTCAGACTGATTGGGCCTACTTCTTACCTTTTGCAGAGTTTGCTTTTAACAACGCTACGCATTCATCCACAGGGGTTTCTCCTTTCCACTGTGTTTATGGCAAGGATCTGAAGTTTTCTGCTCTTTCGGACCAACCCTCTAGAGTTCCCTCCGTGGATGAATGGGTTTCTAAATGGCCAGGGGAGTGGAATAAAATTCAACAACACCTAACTAGGGCCGCTCGTTTACAGAAAAAATTTTCTGATCGCAAGCGATCGTCTAATTCTAACTTTAAAGTGGGTGACTGGGTTTGGCTCTCAACCAAGAACTTGGCGCTACGCCAACCCTCCGCTAAATTAGGACCCAAGTTTATTGGCCCATTCCCCATAACACACAAAGTCAATCAGGTGACATACCGGTTGGCCCTCCCCTCTTCCATGAAAATCTGTAAATCCTTTCATGTTTCACTTCTTAAGTCCGCAAGAAACCATGAACTTAATAGTCCCCCTAGTCCTGTGGTAGTTGAGGGGCATCAGGAGTTTGAGGTTGCCCGGGTCCTTGATTCTCGTTTCTTTCGGAACTCTCTTCAATATCTTATTGACTGGAAGGGGTACGGCCCGGAAGAAAGATCTTGGGTTCCTGCCAGAGAAGTTCATGCACAGAATTTAGTAAAGAAGTTTCATAGAGAGAATCCGTTAAAACCCAGCTTGGAGGGTCCAGTGGCCCCTCCTCAGGGGGGGGGTAATGTTAGGCACTTACCTCACCGCCGTTCCGGGTCCCGCGGCGCGTTGCCGGCTGCCTCCCACCGAGCTGCGGCCCGGCGGTCCCCGGGTCTGTCGGCTCCTCGGCACCGTCACGGGGATCTGGGGCGGGCGGCGCAGGACGCCATGGGTGGCCGCGTCGCAGCCCGCTCCGCGCGGCTGCGCGGCCTTGCGGCTCTCCCCTCCAGCTCTGCGCTTCCCCTTCCTGGCGGGGGCGCGCCCGATCGTCAACGTGCTCGCGCGCGCGCGCGAGCACGTCTGCTTTATGCCTCCCGGCGGCGCTTCCCCCAGCGCGCCCGCCGGGGGCGAGTTTGAATTACCCAGTCAGTGGCCGGTTCTTTGGATCGGACCCAGGGACTGGTCGGCCTGTCTGGCCTGGGCCGTCCAGCTCCTGGGACCGATCCCACTTCCTTGTTTTGCACCAAGCACTTTCCTTCCCTCCTTTTTCCCTGTTTCCCATTGGCCAGACTTCCCTATATATTTGCACTGTTCCAGGTTCCCAGTGCCCGTTATAGCTTCTGGGTTCTGGATGTGTGCTGCTGTGTTTGTGAAGATATTGGATTGGATTTGGATTTGGACTCTGACTATTCTTGCTAGCTGCCTGCCCTGACCTTCTGCTTTGCCTGACCATTCTATTGCCTGACCCTCCTGTACCTCGCCTGTGACCTCCTGGAATTGACCCCGGCTACCCTCGACCATCCTCTGTCTTCTCCCCTGGATACCTCGCCTGTGACTACCTGGTTTGACCTCGGCCTGAATTACGGACTTCCCGCACCCGGCATCCTCATTCGGGATTCCCTGCTTAACACCAAACTGCACCTTAAGCTACTATCCCTTGCGCCTGTTAAGTCCTGGGGGCAACCGACTGGGAGAGGCATTGCTCGCGTCTCCTACAAGCGGGGGCTTGTCTATAGGCAGAAGTGGCGGTGGAGATTGGGGGATACTGGCTTAAGACAGACGGGTGTTAGGTACAATCCTGACAGAGGAGGAGGAGTTGCCCAGCGAAACACAGTTTAGGCTTGGCGAAATGGCTGGTTTATCTAGTCAGCGGACAGGAGAGGAGGAGCAGGAGCAGCCAGAGGAGCTAGAGGTTTTTGAGGAAGGAGAGACAGAGGACCCGGGCACACCGTGGCAGTATGCAGTGGAGATGGAGACAGGTAGTCCATCCGAGTCACTTGCGCAAATGGCACGAAGCATGCTCACGTGCTTGCGTAGTGACCCCAGAATTGTTTCCATCTGTCGGCGGGATGACTTCTGGCTGTCCACCTTATTGGACCCTCGCTTCCGGCACAAAATGGGGGCATTTTTTAAACCCACCGAGAGGGAGGACAAACTCAACTACTACAAAGACATTCTACGTAGGCAGTTGGCCGATGCCTATCTGCGCCATGGTCCATACTCTCGCAGGTCTGACTCGAGGGGACCTCTGCGCTCACCTTCCACTGCCATGGCCGCTGGGGGGGTTGGCAGCAGCAGCAGCAGAAGCTCCATCAGCAGCAGCAGCCTCAGTCTTCAGTCGCTAATGAGTAGCTTTCTACACCCGCATAGTGAGGCTACTCATGAGCAGCAGGAAGACCTGGAGCAGGACCTCAACCAGCAGGTCATGTCATACTTTGACATGACCATGCCAACACACCTTGAGGATCCGCTGGACTTCTGGGCAGCCAAACTTGATTTGTGGCCGCAACTAGTAGAGTTTGCCCTGGAAAAGCTGTCCTGCCCGGCAAGTAGCGTGCCATCTGAGCGGGTGTTTAGTGCGGCGGGGGCCATAGTTACGGCGAGGAGAACTCGTCTGTCAACTAAAAATGTGGAGAGACTCACCTTTGTCAAAATGAATCAGGGATGGATCAGCCAGGATTTCCACCCACCAATGCCTGATGCATGCGACTAGATTCAGCATGGTGCCACGTTTTACACTTTCCAAATGGTGCAAAACATATTTATGTCTTTAGGCCATTTTTTGGGCTCCTGCTGCTGCTACTGTCAACTCCTGCCAACTCCAGGGTGTGATTCATCCAATTTTTGGGCTCCTGAAGCCAACTCCAGTGTATATTTGGGCTCCTGCTGCTGCTACTGTCAACTCCTGCCAACTCCAGGGTGTGATTCATCCAATTTTTGGGCTCCTGAAGCCAACTCCAGTGTATATTTGGGCTCCTGCTGCTGCTACTGTCAACTCCTGCCAACTCCAGGCTGTGATTCATCCAATTTTTGGGCTCCTGAAGCCAACTCCAGTGTATATTTGGGCTCCTGCTGCTGCTACTGTCAACTCCTGCCAACTCCAGGGTGTGATTCATCCAATTTTTGGGCTCCTGAAGCCAACTCCAGTGTATATTTGGGCTCCTGCTGCTGCTGCTGCCAACTTCTGCCAACTCCAGGGTGTGATTCATCCAATTTTTGGGCTCCTGAAGCCAACTCCAGTGTATATTTGGGCTCCTGCTGCTGCTGCTGCCAACTTCTGCCAACTCCAGGGTGTGATTCATCCAATTTTTGGGCTCCTGAAGCCAACTCCAGTGTATATTTGGGCTCCTGCTGCTGCTACTGTCAACTCCTGCCAACTCCAGGGTGTGATTCATCCAATTTTTGGGCTCCTGAAGCCAACTCCAGTGTATATTTGGGCTCCTGCTGCTGCTGCTGCCAACTTCTGCCAACTCCAGGGTGTGATTCATCCAATTTTTGGGCTCCTGAAGCCAACTCCAGTGTATATTTGGGCTCCTGCTGCTGCTGCTGCCAACTTCTGCCAACTCCAGGGTGTGATTCATCCAATTTTTGGGCTCCTGAAGCCAACTCCAGTGTATATTTGGGCTCCTGCTGCTGCTGCTGCCAACTTCTGCCAACTCCAGGGTGTGATTCATCCAATTTTTGGGCTCCTGAAGCCAACTCCAGTGTATATTTGGGCTCCTGCTGCTGCTGCTGCCAACTCCTGCCAACTCCAGGGTGTGATTCATCCAATTTTTGGGCTCCTGAAGCCAACTCCAGTGTATATTTGGGCTCCTGCTGCTGCTGCTGCCAACTCCTGCCAACTCCAGGGTGTGATTCATCCAATTTTTGGGCTCCTGAGGCCAACTCCAGTGTATATTTGGGCTCCTGCTGCTGCTACTGTCAACTCCTGCCAACTCCAGGCTGTGATTCATCCAATTTTTGGGCTCCTGAAGCCAACTCCAGTGTATATTTGGGCTCCTGCTGCTGCTACTGTCAACTCCTGCCAACTCCAGGGTGTGATTCATCCAATTTTTGGGCTCCTGAAGCCAACTCCAGTGTATATTTGGGCTCCTGCTGCTGCTGCTGTCAACTCCTGCCAACTCCAGGGTGTGATTCATCCAATTTTTGGGCTCCTGAAGCCAACTCCAGTGTATATTTGGGCTCCTGCTGCTGCTGCTGTCAACTCCTGCCAACTCCAGGGTGTGATTCATCCAATTTTTGGGCTCCTGAAGCCAACTCCAGTGTATATTTGGGCTCCTGCTGCTGCTGCTGCCAACTTCTGCCAACTCCAGGGTGTGATTCATCCAATTTTTGGGCTCCTGAAGCCAACTCCAGTGTATATTTGGGCTCCTGCTGCTGCTGCTGCCAACTTCTGCCAACTCCAGGGTGTGATTCATCCAATTTTTGGGCTCCTGAAGCCAACTCCAGTGTATATTTGGGCTCCTGCTGCTGCTGCTGCCAACTTCTGCCAACTCCAGGGTGTGATTCATCCAATTTTTGGGCTCCTGAAGCCAACTCCAGTGTATATTTGGGCTCCTGCTGCTGCTGCTGTCAACTCCTGCCAACTCCAGGGTGTGATTCATCCAATTTTTGGGCTCCTGAAGCCAACTCCAGTGTATATTTGGGCTCCTGCTGCTGCTGCTGCCAACTTCTGCCAACTCCAGGGTGTGATTCATCCAATTTTTGGGCTCCTGAAGCCAACTCCAGTGTATATTTGGGCTCCTGCTGCTGCTGCTGCCAACTTCTGCCAACTCCAGGGTGTGATTCATCCAATTTTTGGGCTCCTGAAGCCAACTCCAGTGTATATTTGGGCTCCTGCTGCTGCTGCTGCCAACTCCTGCCAACTCCAGGGTGTGATTCATCCAATTTTTGGGCTCCTGAGGCCAACTCCAGTGTATATTTGGGCTCCTGCTGCTGCTACTGTCAACTCCTGCCAACTCCAGGCTGTGATTCATCCAATTTTTGGGCTCCTGAAGCCAACTCCAGTGTATATTTGGGCTCCTGCTGCTGCTACTGTCAACTCCTGCCAACTCCAGGGTGTGATTCATCCAATTTTTGGGCTCCTGAAGCCAACTCCAGTGTATATTTGGGCTCCTGCTGCTGCTGCTGTCAACTCCTGCCAACTCCAGGGTGTGATTCATCCAATTTTTGGGCTCCTGAAGCCAACTCCAGTGTATATTTGGGCTCCTGCTGCTGCTGCTGTCAACTCCTGCCAACTCCAGGGTGTGATTCATCCAATTTTTGGGCTCCTGAAGCCAACTCCAGTGTATATTTGGGCTCCTGCTGCTGCTGCTGCCAACTTCTGCCAACTCCAGGGTGCGATTCATCCAATTTTTGGGCTCCTGAAGCCAACTCCAGTGTATATTTGGGCTCCTGCTGCTGCTGCTGCCAACTTCTGCCAACTCCAGGGTGTGATTCATCCAATTTTTGGGCTCCTGAAGCCAACTCCAGTGTATATTTGGGCTCCTGCTGCTGCTGCTGCCAACTTCTGCCAACTCCAGGGTGTGATTCATCCAATTTTTGGGCTCCTGAAGCCAACTCCAGTGTATATTTGGGCTCCTGCTGCTGCTGCTGCCAACTTCTGCCAACTCCAGGGTGTGATTCATCCAATTTTTGGGCTCCTGAAGCCAACTCCAGTGTATATTTGGGCTCCTGCTGCTGCTGCTGTCAACTCCTGCCAACTCCAGGGTGTGATTCATCCAATTTTTGGGCTCCTGAAGCCAACTCCAGTGTATATTTGGGCTCCTGCTGCTGCTGCTGCCAACTCCTGCCAACTCCAGGGTGTGATTCATCCAATTTTTGGGCTCCTGAGGCCAACTCCAGTGTATATTTGGGCTCCTGCTGCTGCTGCTGTCAACTCCTGCCAACTCCAGGGTGTGATTCATCCAATTTTTGGGCTCCTGAAGCCAACTCCAGTGTATATTTGGGCTCCTGCTGCTGCTGCTGCCAACTTCTGCCAACTCCAGGGTGTGATTCATCCAATTTTTGGGCTCCTGAGGCCAACTCCAGTGTATATTTGGGCTCCTTCTGCCCCTCATAGTGATGCCACTTCAACTCTCTGCAATTGTGCCGCTCTGCGATTCTATTAGCGATGCCTCTGATCTGCATGTGATATTTCTTAAAAGTATTATTTAACTAACCCAGCACGCATCCTGTGCGTGTTACAGCAAGGCTGAATGGTTTACAACCCTATTGAGGCTGTAGGAGGCTCAGAAATAGCCGTTTTTTAATAGCGATTCGTCGCGAATTTATTCGGGTCGAAACGATTTTTGTCGGAAAATTCGGCGAATCAGTCGAATCGAATTTTTCAAAAGTTCGCTCATCTCTACTTGCTACCCGACGAGGGACTGAAGTGAGGGCTGTGGTAGCCGACTTTAAGTCGTGGCCCTTATGGAATGTCCCTGACATCATTGCTGATGTTACAGAAGAGGAGGGGCCTAGAGGGGATTTTCTTGTGTCACCCCCCTCTAGACCCCTCGCTTTTGTTACGTCATAAGCAACGTCGGGAGATTCCAGAGAGGCCCTGCCTCTTAATATAAAAGTTGCTCCCCAGCAGGTCATCATGGAGTCCCTTGGCCAGGAGCAGGGATGAAAGGCGGGGAACCTGTGTTACCCTCCTTGGCAATACTGCCAGAGCATCCTTAGAGGCCCCCCCGACATGCATTTAAAGTAGCCTGCGTCGGAGCCCAGAGGGGAAGGTAAGTATAAGTTAATTAGGATTAATGAAGTTATATTCCAAGTATGTCTCACACCCTGCTTCAGAATGATTAATTACACGTGGGTTATGGTCCAGTAGAGGGCGAACTTCTGCAGAGATGACTAGAAAAAGAAGCCCCTCCCAGTCCATAAATACCTGGGACCTCCCACACATCCCCAGTTTAGTCTCTGCAGAAGATGGCTGTCTCTTTCCTTTGCAGGTAAGCCCGGTCTACACCCGGCCATTTCTTTGTCCTATTGCCGCCCGGACCCATTTTATTAATTCCCCTTGCCTCCCAGCCTTGGCTGTAGGGTCCGGGTGAGGGTAAGGTACACCTTTAGAGGTGTCCTGTTAACAGGAGCCATGCTCCACTGCAAATCCCCCACCAAAGGGTAGGCGGTAGTCAGGTTTTTGGTGATCCTGGCATGGGATGCCCCGTCCGTACAAAAGCCCTCGCCTCACTTCTTGTGTTGCTATTGGCTTCCCCCCTTCACTCCCTTCCCGGATAGTGGGTTTCCTCTCCCTCAGCTCCCTGCCCTTTTTTTTTTCTTTTGTAGGAAATTAGGGGCCTTTTATTATCGTAGTGGGTCATCTGGCAGTATACCCCCGATGAATGGTGTGTGTGTTTTTCTGTTGACTTCACTGTTTCACCGCCGCGGCCCGGCCGGTTGCGCCGTGGGCCGGTCAGATCCTGGCGACCGGCTTCGAGGCGTGCGGGGAGCGGGGCATCCTTCTTTGTCTGGGGAGGGGGCGTGGCCTGGCGCTCGGCGTGCCCGGTGCTGCACGCCCCCTCCTTTTGCGCGCCTTATTTCCCTGGCCTCCCCTTGGCTGGGAGCTTCTTCGCATGATCAGGAGGGGGCGGGGCCAGGCGCGGCACGCAATCCGCGCTCACCCGCCCGCCTTCTTCTCCTTCTCCATCCCCGGAGCCGCCATTGCTGTTCGCCTCCTGGGACTTCAGATCCGTGAGTGCCCCTCGGGCCACCCCCCTTTGTTCTAATCTAGTTGGATGATTGTCCTTGTTTTTAGACTGTGTTGTTATTAACTATGTACTGTCTAAGAAAAATTATTTTTTATTGTCACGGACATATATCGGATATTACCCGGTCAATTGTGAATATGACTACCGGTCAATAGTGAATATGGTTTCTCTTTTATACTTGTGCATGTTTTCAAATGCCTGTATATATTGTGTGTTAATGGGGGTTCCCTTTATTATTATGTCTTTCAGGTGGGACTAGTGACTATTTTTAGGGGTCTTCTCCCGGTCCTCTGTCCCTTTTTAAAATTGGGTTCCTTCCCCGTGTGATTATAAATCTCCCACTTACGGACACTGAGGGGCATCCCAGGTAGCTTCATAGCGTAATTCCCGTTGATCATTGCGACTATCTAAAACCACCATATGGAGGCTCCCCAGGATACTGGACTCGGGGTCCCCTCGGGACAACCCCAGTCGTGTGTGTTATGTGGGGCATCCCTTTTGGGGTATAATGTGCAAATTTGTATACCATGTGCGCAACAGGCACTTGTGCGGCAAGCTGGGCCTCGTGCAGACGGTTCCACCCCGCTGGCTTCATCACCTACACCCCCACGCCTGGTTATGACCCCAAGTGACGTTGTCACCAGTGGGGAGTCGCAATCCGATGTATGCGCAAGGCTGGGCAACATTGAGAGACTGATTGCTAGCTCTGCGGCCAGGAAGGCCCCAGCTAAAAGACGGCACGTGGCGCCTGCGGCGCCGGCTTTTGATTATTCTGAATTGGAACCCTTTGACTGGTCTGATTGTTCCCCGCTTGAAGAGGGGGAACTTTTCCCAGACTCTGACTCATCTGAGGATCGGCAGTATCCTGGCGCTGATGCCGGTACAGAGCGCGGGGATACTGTCGATACCCATAGGCTCCGTACTCAGATTTTTGAGGTACTTGCCATTTCCCCCCCTGCAGAGGCCCCTCCGCAACGGGGGAGGGAATTTTTTGGAACTGAAAAAGTTCCCGGATCAGAAGCATTTTAACAATCTGATCTTTAGGGAATGGGAAAAGCCTAGCCGGCTCCCTGGTATCCCTCACGGGTGGGATAGAAAGTATCCTTTTCCTTTTGATGCGGTTAAACGCTGGTCGTCACCCCCAGAGGTCGACGCACCCGTCCTGGGTTTGTCTAATACTTCTGTTTTGCATACCCCAGATTCCACTACCTTGAAGGATAGTGAGGACCGACGTTTAGAACAATTGGCTTCACATGCCTTTGCTTGTGTGGGTTCGGCCTTGCGCCCGGTTTGTGCTTCTGCGCTCACGGCCGTGGCTACTAGAGTTCTAATTAGGGGCCTTTTGGAAGGTTCCCAATTGGATCCGAGTAGTGAGGAATTTACAGTCTTGAATCATTGTGAGATGTTCATTGCTTTTGTCTTATCTGCCATGGATGATACTATCCGTATGTGTAGCAGGACTTCGGCATTGCAGGTTGCTATTGCGCCAGTGGGCGGCCGATAATGCCGCTAAGAAGGCGCTCACAGGTCTTCCCTTCATGGGTTTGCGCCTGTTTGGTGAGCGTTTAGACTCTGTTGCCAAAGGGGGTAAGTTACCTCAACGCAAGAAGCAGCACCGGCCTTTTCGAGGTTTTGTCTCCTTCAACACCTCCTTTCGTGGCTCTCGGTCAGGCAGGGGAACCTTTTTCACTGCATTCCGAGGAGATTTCTGGGGTAGGGGCAGAGGACGTGCCCGACCCGGGACTTCCTGGGGTGCTAAACCCAAATCCGTTGCTAAGCCCGCTCAGCAATGAAGGGGCGCCCTCACCCTTGCGGGTGGGGGGACGGTTGCGACTCTTTGCTCAGGTCTGGACCCTAGAGGTCACAGACATTTGGATCCGGGAGGTGATTTCCTCCGGGTACAAGCTGGAGTTTGCATGCTGGCCTCCTCTGAGATTCCTCAGGTCCCAGGTTCCGTCGGATCCTCGGGCGGCACAGGGCCTGTGTATGGCGGTGCAAAACCTTTGGAAGATGGGGGTGGTTTGTCCGGTTCCCTCCACAGAGAGAGGTCTGGGTTACTATTCCAACCTCTTTAAGGTGCCCAAAAAGGATGGCTCCATAAGGCCCATTTTGGACTTGAAGACTCTCAACCGGTTCATCAGAACCAAGAAATTTTGCATGGAGACTCTGTGCTCTGCCGTCGACTCACTGCGTCCGGGGGACTTTATGACCTCAATAGATATCAAGGACGCTTACCTTCATGTGCCGGTCCTTCTGGGACACCAAAGGTTCCTCAGGTTCGTGGTGGACAACCAGCACTAACAGTTTGTGGCTCTTCCCTTCAGGCTGACTTCGGCGCCCAGGGTGTTCACCAAGGTTTTGGCGGGTGTGATGGCCCTTCTCAGACTCCAGGGCATTCGCATATTACCTTATCTGGACGACCTTCTCATTACGTCATCCTCTCTCCACCAGGTGGAGCTGGACACCAGGATGGTGGTGTCGACTCTGGAGAGGTTTGGGTGGGTAATCAATTACCCCAAGTCCTCTCTTTCACCATCAAGGGTGGCTTCGTTCCTGGGCATGACTCTGGATACTATTCAGACCAGGGTGTTTCTACCCCAGCCGAAGGTGGATGTTCTTCAGGCTCTGATCCGCCTTCTCCTGGCCAGCCCTCGTCCGTCCATCAGGCAAGGCATGAGGCTGGTAGGTTTGATGGTGGCTTGCTTAGAGGCAGTGTCTTTTGCTCAGTTTCACATGAGACCCCTTCAGATCCATCTTCTTTCGGTTTGGGACAAATGTCCTCTGTCGCTGGATCAGACTTGTGTTCTGTCTCCTCTTGTCCGGCGGTCCTTCCAGTGGTGGATGGACCAGAGGAATCTCCTGGGGGGCAAGTCTTTTCTTGCGCCCTGTTGGGAGATGGTCACCACAGATGCCAGTCTGTCAGGCTGGGGAGGCTTCTGGAGGGACCATCAGTTCCAGGGCCGGTGGGGTCCTCAGGAGGCCCATATTCCCATCAACATTCTGGAGCTGAGAGCGGTTCGGTTGGTGCTGTCGCACCTGACACGTCACCTTCAGGGCTTACCAGTTCAGGGTTGCTCTGACAATTGGACGCTGGTCGCTTACATCAATCACCAAGGAGGGACCCGCAGCAGGGGTGCTCTCGGGGAGGTGTCTCTGATCCTTGCTTGGGCCGAGAGCAATGTTCCGTGCATCTCGGCAGTCTACATTCCCTGAGCAGGGGGACTTCTCGCGGGGGGAATGGTCCCTCAGCAACAAGGTATTTTTATACCTCTGTCACAGGTGGGGAAGGCCGGCGGTGGATCTGTTTGCCTCTCGTCACAATCACAAGCTTCCGGCATTTGTGTCTCTGTCCCAGGACCCTCTGGCTCTGGCAGTGGATGCCATGTCTCTGTCCTGGCGGGAGCTCGGTCTCCTGTATCTGTTTCCTCCTTTTTCCATGGTGGGCAAGGTGGTACGCAAGCTGGCTCAAGAAGGTATGCCAGCAATCCTGGTGGCCCCAGGGTGGCCAAGATGGATGTGGTTCGTAGACGTCGTGTGGCTGGCGGTCGATCAATACAGGCTGACTCTGGTTCCGGATCTGATCACACAGGGTCAGCTTTGTTGCCCCAATTTACAAACGCTGGCTTTGACGGCGTGGCTGCTGAAACCTTCATCTTAAAGAAAAAAGGTTTTGTCTGAAGCTGTTGTCCAGGCTCTTGTCAGGGCTAGGAAGAAATCTTCCTCTAATATTTACTACAGGACCTGGCAGTCCTACATTGATTGGTGTGAGGCTAGGGCCTTTTCTTGTCGGGTGTTTTCCATCCCTCAGATTCTGGAGTTTCTTCAGCATGTTCTGGACATGGGTTTTCAACTTAGCACCCTTAAAGGGCATGTTTCCGCTCTGGCGGTGTTCTTTCAGAGGTCTTTCACACTTCATCCTCTGGTTAAGACCTTTTTCCAGGGGGTCACTCATGTGCGTCCTCCTCGAAAACCCATGTTACCGGTTTGGGATTTACATTTGGTATTGTCTGCCCTTCAGGGTCCTCCTTTTGAGCCGGTGCAGAATGCTGCACTATCCATTTTCACCTTAAAAGTGGTGGCTATCACCTCTGTTCGACGTGTTTCTGAGTTGGCGGCTCTGTCCATTCAGGCCCCCTACTTTGAGAGACATCAGGACAAGGTGGTTTTCCGCTTTAAACCAGACTTCCTGCCAAAGGTTGTCTCTGCCTTTCACCTCAATCAGGACATTGTACTTCCTTCCTTGTGTCCTAAGCCTAACAATGACAAGGAGAGGGCCTTGCACTCTCTGGATGTCGTTAGATGTGTAAAGTACTATTTGGTGGCTGCTTCACCATTTCGGAAGACGGACTCCTTTTTTGTGGTGCCCTCCGGGCCCAAGAAGGGTTTGTCAAGTCTACCATTAGTAAATGGATTCGTCAGGCCATTGTTAGGACCTACTCTGCCAAGGGGAGGGATCCCCCTTTCCAGATCACTGCTTATTCCACTCGTGCTGTTGGGGCTTCCTGGGCTTTTCAGCACCAGGCCTCTGTTGAACAAGTTTGTAAGGCTGCTACTTGGTCTTCTGTTCATACTTTTTCCAAGTTTTATAAGGTTGATGTGCGGGCCTCAGCGGATGCTGTTTTTGGCCGCAAAGTTCTGCAAGCTGCAGTGGTTTAATTGTCGCATTATTGCCGTTTGGGATCCCCACCCTTTTTTTCTGGACACTGCTATTGGATGTCCCACGTGTAATTAATCATTCCGAAGAAGGGTGTGAGACATACTTGGAATAATACTATTTTGTGATTACTCACCTGTAAAATGGGTATTATAAGTATGTCTCACACCCTGCTTCATCCCACCCTGAGTTGTATCTTGGATCCTCTATATGGTGATACTTTTTTCTCATAGATTTTATTTGCTCTTCCTGGTCCCCTTACTGCTTTCTTATACTGGGGATGTGTGGGAGGTCCCAGGTATTTATGGACTGGGAGGGGCTTCTTTTTCTAGTAATCTCTGCAGAAGTTCGGCCTCTACTGGACCATAACCCACGTGTAATTAATCATTCCGAAGCAGGGTATGAGACATACTTATAATACCCATTTTACAGGTGAGTAATCACAAAATGGTATTTTTTTTATCCAACTTTGTGTGTGTGTGTGTGTTTCCACTTTCACTTGAATTGGTAACCAGTTCATACTACATTTCCCGCACCACCAATGGCCATAGAGGTGAGAATGAGGCCAGCAGCACATAGCATGGGCCGGTGCTGGGCACTAGACATGTGCTATAGGGCATAAGGGCTTGTAATGGTCAGGGCCAAGGGTCGGCTCAACGGCTCTTGAGCCCTGGAATTACAATGCCCTATGCTTGGTTTGCTGGGTTGAAAATGCTTAGATGGGAGGACCCCATGCATTTTTTTTTTACATTTATGGGTGGAAAATTATTTGAAATGTAACCTCGCAACCAACATGTTTTTTTAAATGTGTGGGGACCCCCCGTCTAAGCATTACCTACCGGGCAAACCAAGCATAGGAGCAGAAGGGCTGCACAGCTGGCCCCTGGCCCTGACCATTACAAGCCCTTTGCCCTATAGCACAGGGGACACTCTGGTGGCATTTGGCAAGGGGGACTCCATTATGAGCCGCTAGAGAGCCTCTCTGGAATCTCCCCTTATGACATAATAAACGGGGAGGGGCCTAAAGGGGGTGGCATGGGAAACCCCCTATAGGCCTCTTCCCTTCTGTGATGTCAGCAATGATGTCAGGGAGATTCCATGGATGCCACGCACCCAAGTACAAAAGTTGGCTCCCCCAGCCCTCACTTTAGTCCCTCATTGGGTAGCGAGGATGAAAGAAGGGGGAATCTACGTTCCCCCTTCATCCAAATGGCGGCACAAGTGTCAGCTTTTGACAGCCCTGGGATGAGTATACGTTTAATTAGAAGTTAGTATAGTAAGATGTTAAATTAAAAACAATAAAACTATTTTTGTATGGTGTCTTATTTCTTATTTATTTGAGGTGAACTGGTAAGGGTCCATGGGACCCCTATACCAATTCGCCATGGTCAGGGGCTGGCATGGCACCTGCTGGGCTGGACAGGTACCCTGCCTTTAAAATGACACATTACCCGCACCCCCGCTTGTAACTTATAACCTACCGGTAATAACACGGCCTCTGAGTCCTAGATTATCCCCTCGATTCAAAGAGCAAAAGTTAATTGATTTCGGATCGAGAATCGTAAGTTTGGGTGGGTGTTTGTCATTTTTTCTTGTTTTTTTGCCCATTTCGTATTCGCACGATCGTTCGCGCATAGACGTATATGAACATACGCATTTCGTACGGGAATCGTATATTTTGCGTTAGTTCGTGTCTTTTTCCCGTCCAAATCGTATTATTTGCGTCAGATCCTATTTTTTACGTCCTTCACATGGGCTTGCGACCAATTCAGAGAGGTGATTGCTAATTGTTTTGAAGCCCATTAAAGAGCTGCTTTACGAAATGTTTGCCGGCAGCTATTTGGCCTCGGGAGTAGGATGGAGAGGAGCGAGTTTGTGGCACATCAAGGGCTTATGCTTTTTGGCATTGAGTTGATCCAGATGTCTGAGAGCAGATTGCCCCTGCGTCGTCGCATGAACATCGATAGCATGAATGATGTTGAGCTGTTCGAGCTGACCAGGCTTAATCGCGCTTCCCTGCATAAATTATATAGTGAGCTGCGGCCATGGTTATCCCGCACCACAAGGAAGGGGCAAGCAATTTCAGGTATGACCAAGATGCTTGGCAGCCTGCAATTTTTGGCGAACGGCTCGTTCCAGAGGCTGGGTGCCCTCTCCGTGGGGATGTCCCAGCCTACGCTGAGCCGCGCACTATCTAAATTTTTGGAAGGCATGGCTGCCATAACTCCAAAATATATATTTTTTCCTGATGATATGGCAGCCAGAAACGCCATTAAGCTTGGTTTTTATAATGTGGCCGACATGCCCAACGTTATTGGTGCTGTTGACTGCACACATGTGGCACTTGTACCTAGGGCAGCCGACGAGTATATATATAGGTATTGATATTTTGTTTTAGCTTATTATGTTGCCCAACGTGTAATGTAACCTTTTTTCCTTTGCGGCAGCATATTTTTTTTGTCCTCATTTGTGTACATGCCTTATTTAGGCTTTTCATTAGTAGTTTCCAATAGAGTGCAGACATGTTTTAAATTTTTGATCCTTTTTTCAATTATTAATTACCCTTTTTTTATGCTTTTCCCTTAAGGAATCGAAAAATGGGACACTCCCTTAATGTCCAGGCCGTGGTTGGGCCGGACATGCGTTTTCTGAGTGTCCTTGCCGGCTACCCCGGATCGTCTCACGACTCCTATATACTCAGACGATCTGGGTTGTTTCGGAGATTTGAGTCAGGTGAATTTTCGGGTGCATGGCTGCTTGGTAAGTGTGTCCTATTTATTTGGTATTACATTTCAGACTAATCTGTTATTTGTGGATATTTCTGTTTTGGTATTCTTTACATAAGCCTGAAACTGCATTTTAGTTGGGTCTTCTTTTCTGAACTCCCAACCAAAATGCTTGCCTCACTTTGTCCTTCAGAATGTTTTCCCTTTAGTTAGGATGTCTGTAAGTTCCATGTCCCAAAATATATTGGTTGTGAGTTGATCCCCAAGTGTCTGTTAGTTTAGGTTCCTTTTGTAGTATTGGTCTTTAAATGTCAAAGTGGACTTAAACTGCATACATTGTATTCTTTAGATAAATGTTGAGTGGCCCTCAGCAGCATCCTAATTGTAACATGTCCGAAAACCCAAATATCGGTAAATTCTACCTGCCCTTGCCCGTGCAGATGTTTTATAATTATTTTGTATATTTAAGCGGCATTTTTATTTATGTACTCCATTAGTGGCAATAGTTATTTTGCAAATGTGCCCTGGGTGTATTTTTACGCCCTTTACCTTACATCATTTGGATATATGTCAAATTCTTTGTGTTTGTTCTCTTGCCTTTTTAATGTTTATGAAATTTCATTGTCTTGTTAAGGTGATTCCGGGTACCCACTTCTCCCCTGGCTCATGACGCCTGTGCTGCGGCCCCAGGATGCCTCTCAGGAAGCGTACAACCGTGCGCACCGCAAGACCAGGGCTGTTGTGGAGAGGGCCTTTGGGCTGTTGAAGACCCGTTTTCGTTGTTTGGACCATACTGGGGGCGCCCTGCAATATGATCCCAAAAAAGTGATCGACATCATCATGGCATGTGCTGTTTTGCACAATTTTGCTATACTCGAACGTGTACCACGTTATGTGGATAGTCTGCCCTCTACAGCCCTAGAGGATGATGTGGAAAATTATGTTGGCCCACCCAGTGAGTCTGGACAATCAGTTCGAGCAAACTTGATATTGCAGCATTTTAGTTAATTTAGTTTCGTTTTGCAACATTCTGTGTGTCTGTCTTAGCCTTTTGGTTCAATATGTTGGTTTGCCGTAATGTGGCATTACCTTAAATAAAAAAAATTTTCCCTTAATTGTTGCCTAATGTATTTCATGTTGTTTATTTAGCTTGATATTTGCATTGTTACACCTCTTAAACCAAAAAGGATCTGGTTTAGCCCAAGCTGATTTAAACTGTGTTTCCATGAAAAACGCCACAAGTATAGTAAATTTAAATTTTGTTTTACTTTGTATAATTATAGTTATTTGGCTTAACATAAAACATTCCACATACAACTGTGGTTAAAAAGGCATGAGATAACCAAACAAAAAATAAACACATCTACACCTGGAAGTGAGTGGCACAACCAAACAAGGACACCCAGTCCAAAGGCCAGCCTAGTCCAGTCATTAATATTGCCTGTGCCCAGGGATATTTGGGCATGACCATAATGTCACACAAACATGTCTGCAAACAGGAGGAGCACAAACCAAATACATATTTAAAGCCATAAGTGGCCAGATACACTCCACATAGACCTATGGCATTGGCTAGTGGCCTTAATCATTACTCTAAGGAGCTATATGGGAGCAAATACAAAACACAACCTGCATGAGCAACACAAAATGGATTGTTTGAAACCTCAAAGGACAAGTAAATACAGTGGGGGGTAAGAGAAAAGATGTCCCACACAATCATGGCTTAATATGGTGGCTGCCCATAATACCCAGGTGGAGGTCCAGGTGGAGGTCCATGTGGATGGGACCTAGCCTGGGCCATGGCAGCATTGTGAATTTGAAACTGCTCCACAATGTTTCTCTGCATATTGGTCATCTCAGCCATGGCTGACTGGATGCCATTACTTGCAGTTACCATGTTGCTGTTGAGGGTACGCAACTCCGCGAGGATGCCCTGTAAGCTGGTATTGATGGTGACCATGTCGGCATGCCTTTCCTCACGCTCTGTAACGAGCTGTGCCTCATAAGAGTCCCTTTCTTGGGTCCATAATTGAAGCAGGGCACTCTGCCTCCCCTGGGAAATTGTGGGGCGGCGTAATGGAGTCCGCCGCACAATTACCCTGGCTCTTGGGCGTGCCCTGCCGCGTGGTGTCGTCCCCTCAACAGCAACAGGCCTGCTTTGCAAATCCTCAGCAGCAGAGTGAACACTGGGGACTGTTGTGTCAGTCTCCCCATGTGCCTGCACAATGGATGGAGATTCACTCTGCTGCTGAGGATTGGCCAGAGAAACATTAGGGAGCAGTTCCAGATTGGGACCCAGGGGGAGGTCATCGGACGTGCCCTGCAGGGAGACATCAGCTTCCTCCATTTCCATGATATCTTCCATGATTGTGCGGGTCTGTAGGGACATATAAAAAAAAAAGGGTAAGTTGGCGTCCAAATTTGGGATTCCATCAGTTTAACACATGCATAAGCACTTGGTAGTATTTATGGTACTAAATGAACTTACCGGAAATCTCGGATCTGGGCTCCTATGCTGTAGGGACCTGGTAGGCATAAGCAAACTGGGGGGTGAGTTTACCCTTGCTGAGGGATCATGCTGGGCTGAAGAAGAGAAAACCAAACAAGGTAAACACACACATAAGCATTGTTTTTGTAGTTAAACCAAAAAAACACTATTTGTAATATTAAGCAACTCTACAGCAATGGGGACATTTGTTAAAAGACACGCAATTTTAGATAGGTGCAATGGGTCGAGAAAACTGCTAACTGACCTCAGTTCTAAGTCAGGAAGTGTACCCAGTCAGCATACAACTTGCCCCGCCAATATTTGGATTTGGACTACCATTCGCTAGGTCAGGGGTACTCAAACACTTCTTGTAAAGGTCCATTTAAAGGTATGTGGTGAGAGGTGAATGTCTGGCCATGGGGCTGTCGCAGGGGGTGTCTAGTTAGAAATAAACACACTGGGGGAGGGGCTGGAGATTGCCAAGTGCAAACTAATAAAAGCTGCTTGCCCTTGCTGGGCTGGATGGGGCAGAGCTGATGGGACATGGATTGGATGGCTAAAGGGGGGAGTTCACGAATTGATGGTGATGGGATGGCTGGAGCAAATCTGTTACAAATGTATGGGGCTTATGTGGGGGGGGGGGCACATGGGGGGACTGTGGCAGATGGGGCAGAGCTGGGGCAGCGGGACACGATTGGACCAAGAGAAAGATGCACCAAGTTACTGTGTACCTTGCAATGCCAATTCCTGTGCAGTACTTCATATTGCAATGCTATGTTTCAGGGAGCCATGACATTGGGCAGGAGAACAACCACTACATCGCCGATCAAGGGGGCAGCTCTGAGCACGTCAACACAGAAGTAACTGAGTGCAGGGCTGTCTGGCCAGGGGTCCTGGAATCTGGTGCCAAGGTCCGCATTGGTACCCCGGGCTGCCAGTTGAGTCTCGCTGCTCTAGGTCCGATATGTTTGGGGGTGGGTAATTAAATTGTTACCTCAAACACAACTCACACAACAAATAGCCAACCCATCCATCATGATGTGTGTTTTGTGATTGAGTCAAAATATATCACTTTTCAGGATAAACTTCGTTACTTGACCAATAAATTTGGGAAATTGATCTTTTACATAATGGATGTGGTCCTAAATGTGTGGTTCACAGGGACCAAAACAGGACACAAACAGGCACAGTAGTGCGAGGCCAAGCAAGGCAAACCATAGGGCCATCCCGTCATCTTGGTACTAGTGAACTTTAGATTATTTACCAAACAGGCAAACATGCAGATTTAAGAGTACTCACCGTGGGTACGGGTCGGTGAGTCCGTGTCCCTTAGACCAGCATGTCCACCGACCGCGACCGGATGGAGAAGGCCCAGCACAATCTCCTCAGCAGGGGTAAACTCCAGTTTGGTAGGAAAGCCACCTCCAGTTTGCATGCTGAAAAGAGAAAATCGTTTGGTACTCAGAAAAGGTGCATACAGTACATCCTAATCCTTATATTTGGAGACATCATTTATTTACCTGTAATTATGCCTTTTAATTTCTTTTTGACGTACAGCATATTTCAGATCCGAGATTTTCTTCTGAATTTGGGACACATCTTTCCTCTCTTCCCCCGCTGCATTTACTTGTCGTAGGATGGTTTCAAACAATTCCATCTTGCGCTGCTTTGTGGTGTGTTTTGATTTGCTCCCATAGAGCTCGTCATAGTATAATGTAAGGCCACTAGCCAATGCCATATTTTGGTCATGGGAGAATCTCCCACTCAACTGGCCGCGGCGCAATGTGCGGCCAGATGGTTGGCTTGGCTGCTCCTCCATGTGTGCAGACACATGTGGTGACATTATGGCCTGGGGCTGGGTAGGGGAATGGACGGATTGTTGGCTTCCCAATGACTGGACTGGACTGGCCAAGGGACTGGGTGTTCTTGCGTGGCTGGCCACCAAACTTCCAGGTGTAGATGTGGTCAGGGTGGCCATTCTTTGGCCTCTTGGGGGGCTATGTTCCCGGCTGGTGCCAGGTCGGGGGCTCTGTTCCCGGCTGGTGCCAGGTTGTGGGCTTCTGGCCCTGCTGCGGGGCCTGTCTTGGCTTCTGGCCCTGCTTCTTTCCCTTTCTGGGGTTCGGGCCCTGCTGCGGGGCCTGTAGGGGCTTCTGGCCCTGCTTCGGGGCCTTGCTGGGGTTCTGGGCCTCCGTTCTCGGCTTTCTGGGCTTCTGGCCCTGCTTGTGTGGCTGTAGGGGCTTCTAGGCCTGCTTCTGGGCCTTTCTGGGCTTCGGGCCCGGCTTGTGTGGCTGTAGGGGCTTCTGGGCCTGCTTCTGGGCCTTTCTGGGCTTCGGGCCCGGCTTGTATGGCTGTAGGGGCTTCTGGCCCTGCTTCTGGGCCTTTCTGGGGTTCGGGTCCTGCTTGTGTGGCTGGACGGGCTTCTGGCCCTGCTACTGGGCCTTTCTGGGGTTCGGGCCCTGCTTGTGTGGCTGGACGGGCTTCTGGCCCTGCTGCGGGGCCTGTAAGGGCTTCTGGCCCTGCTGCGGGGCCTGTAGGGGCTTCTGGCCCTGCTTCGGGGCCTTGCTGGGGTTGTTGCCCTGCTGCGCGGCCTTGCTGGGGTTCTGGGCCTCCTGTCTCGCCTTTCTGGGCTTCTGGCCCTGCTTGTGTGCCTGGACGGACTTCTGGCCCGGGATGGGCTTCTGGCCCTGGATGGGGTTCTGGCCCTGCTGCGGGGCCTGGGTTGGCGAACTGCCCTGCTTGAACCCATGGGCGGTGTGTCCTCCCTTGGGCGGCCTCTTCTGGGGGCAGAGGTGGTGGGTGCTGCTGTGGCCTGTTTTTTGGCCGCAGGGGCACGTGCCTTGGGGCCCCTTTTTTGGCTAACGGAGGGTCCAGTGTCCCTTGGTGGGGCAGAGGTAGTACTTGCCGTCTTGGATCAGAGTTTTTTCCTTCCTTGCTGGGACCTGGTGGTTGGGCCCTCCGAGGTCTGGCTTTGCTGGGCGCGTTTGGATGCTGGCTTTTTTGGTGCCATTTTCCACAAAGGCTCAAAGAGAATGAGCTTTGGGTGCAGGGACCTTTAAATAATGAGCCCAGCGTGTGACGCCTATGCGCACGACTACGCGCTCGTACGGACGTACGTTCGAGCGGAACCAGGAAACCGCTGGGGTTTCACTTATCTACTGCCTTGAAGAAGCATAAAGATGGCGCCCACTATCTTCACCCGTCAACAGGAAGAGATCCTCATGCTGGTAAGTGCCTGCCTCTGCATTTTAATCTAATAGTCAATGATGGCCTAAATGTAAATGATGCGTTTGTAACTAGTTTGGGGTCTCTTAATGTTTAAGAACTGGCTCCTCACACTTCATCCTCAAGGGCCGAGCCTGGCCACGTTTTCACCTGTCTATGCTGATGTCCGAATTAGGGCAATTGCTCAGGCTTAGCACCAGTTAATTAACCTGTGGAGTAGCGGGGCTAGCTGTCAAACCTGGCCTGTCTCGGACCTTGATGCGGATGTTTGAGGAACACTGTTTGCCTAAGCACGCAAAACACAACGGGAAGCCACACACGTGGGCCAAAAGCCTAAGCATAAGCCTACATCTTGGATGTTTAAACCATCCTAACATGCCATAGATGCAGGTGGGCTGATTTTTAATGTTGGCTATTATCTGTATGTACATGGTGTGTGAAACATATAACATAAGACCAGACTCTCATTCACAGTCAACGTCCGCTTTAAGGCACTCCCCAAAAATGGCTGCCACTCTAAATGTGTGTGTTAATGACATGAAATTCTCAACTTGTGATGCAACACATATGGGTCTGTGTGTAAAAGTAAAAGCTCTGTGTCCATTATGTTTTTCAGATCATGCTTCAGCGCCGGTATGACTTCGCGCCCAATGTGTGCGAAAAAAGGGACATCGCCCGGGAGATCATCACGGAAATCCACCGTGTCACCAGCACCACCTTCACTCACACCCAGATAATGCAGCATTGGTCGGACCTGAAACGTCTGCACATGGCCCGGGTGCGGAGGTTTTTTGGGATCCATTTCCCAAGTAAGTACCAAGCGATAGCATGTGATATGTAGGAAATGTATAAGCTATACCTTTATTTATAATGAATTTTCTTTGCTAGTGTTGGAAATGGATTTCAGAATTCGCCGCACCCGGAGGCGCACAGGCCGACCAGTGCTGCATGAGTCTGCATCTGTGAGTGAAGGTGGTGGATCTCCCGGGCGACGGACCTACCCCTCCTCTGTGGCCTCCTCAGACCAGCCCCTGGACCTTACCACAGAGGAGGGGCCCAACCGTGTGGGCGTGGAGTCGTGCCCGGCCAGGCATGGGGAAGGCTCTGGTATGTCACTCTTCATGTATAGGCACAAAGATATACATGGCAGGCCAAAACTAAGTTCTCCTTTATTATGTATTTGTAGAATCTTCGGGAGCGGGTGAAATAGTGGAGGAGGAGGCAGCAGACATGCTGGAAGGAGATCCTGACGAAGGTGAGTGATGTCAGCCAGACTGGGAGCCAGATATGTTGGGAATAGTGACTCTATACAAGTACTAACCAAATGTCACATGTTTCTCCAGGGACTTCTTCACAGCATAGCCAGGACCAAGGGCAGCCTGTTGGCCCCAACCAGCCATCTGTCGGCCACCAACTCCGTAAGTCTCCATGCCATTATTCATATTAATGTTTTGTTAGCTAATAACACACACATAACTAAAGGCGTAGCCAATGTGTAGTTAACACTTTCATGTGGCCACTTCGTTAGCTTAAAGCGGACCCTAACTTGTATTAAGAACATAGCTAATAATTAGCCAACACACTGTACCTACAGATTTGAAACATTGAAAAACAGCCTTCAGCCATCTAATGCATGTTATTAGACTGAAGAAAACCAATATTGCTGAATATGGAATGCGCAATATTTACAGGCAGCATGGGATACAGATTTAAAAAAGTAAGGTGCTGCAATGCATTGTGGGAGTGATGACCTTTCCCTCAACCCAGCTATGCTCTGGCTTCCCAACGCACCACTGTAACCTACTCCCCTGTACTTTATCCAACTCTCCACTCCTCATTAAGTGTTATGCTTCAGAGTCCAGATGGCGGCGCTGTAATCAAAAAACCTCCAAAATGTACTTTGATCTGGTGCAGAATCATTTGGGAATAGTTATTGGTTTTCATTAAATAATGTTGAAGGTCCGGTTTAAGGAGTTTAAATACTTACCTGTGGGAAATGCATTAACTTTATCCCTTGGAAGAATGACATATGTCATGCATTTACATTTATTTGATTAACCCCAAATCTATTTCCAGCATACAAACCGGTCTGGTACTCCTATTTATGTTTATTTCTCTATTGCTTACAGGGATGATCCCAAAAACCGTGGCCGAAAAAAAAAAAAGAATCAAGGAGTTGGTGGCCGAGCTGCTGGCCATACAGGCGACGTTGGGGCCAACAGATGAAGAAGAGGAGGATGATTAGTGCCCTTGGTCCTGGCTACTTTTGTTAAATCGGTTTTAAAACTTTTAAATTGTTAAACCTTTTTAATGTTTTAAAAAAACAAAAAAAACCCAAAACATTTTACTATGTTTGAAAAAGAAAAAAAAAAAAAATTTAATCTGTTTCTAATATAATAAAAAAAAAATGTTACTATGTTTTCAACAAAACCAAAAAAAAATAAAAAAATATGTTTTAAAAAAAACCAACCAAAGCAAATAATTTAAATAAGTTATATTTTAAGCCTTCATAAATGTGTCTTTTCTAATATGCGCACCAAAAAACAATTACACAAACAAGAAAAAACACGCTTATAAACATATAGACATATGTACATTATGTGGTTTGGGTAAGTTTTAGGGTCGTCAACATGAAGAAGGATGCAAGCGCTAAGGGGTTTAGGTAAGTTTTATGGACCGAGAAATGAAGAAGGATGCAAGCGCTAAGGGGTTTAGGTAAGTTTTATGGACCGAGAAATGAAGAAGGATGCAAGCGCTAAGGGGTTTAGGTAAGTTTTAGGGACCGAGAAATGAAGAAGGATGCAAGCGCTAAGGGGTTTAGGTAAGTTTTATGGACCGAGAAATGAAGAAGGATGCAAGCGCTAATGGGTTTAGGTAAGTTTTAGGGACCGAGAAATGAAGAAGGATGCAAGCGCTAAGGGGTTTAGGTAAGTTTTAGGGACCGAGAAATGAAGAAGGATGCAAGCGCTAAGGGGTTTAGGTAAGTTTTAGGGACCGAGAAATGAAGAAGGATGCAAGCGCTAAGGGGTTTAGGTAAGTTTTAGGGACCGAGAAAGGAAGAAGGATGCAAGCGCTAAGGGGTTTGGATGGGGTGCGGGATGAGGGTGCGCATGCGCAAGATCTTATATACATACGAACGCACGAATGTAAGAGGCCAAAAACCAATGAAAACCAGAGGCAAACGCAAGTAATTGGAAGAGGTGGACGATGGAAGCAGCAGAAAAAACAGGCTGCCGCCGCAACAGGTGAGCACATGAACGTGATTTTTACGATTGTCAACTGACTGAGGCAAGTTCGGGAGATAACATACGAACGGACGTATATTTTAGGATAGAAACGTATTTGCTTATTGAATCACTCGCAAGTTCATACGAACGCACGAGCGTACGGGAAAAATAGGATGATCGGCACCAAAATCCAAGCTGTTACATGTTTCTTTGAATCGACCCATATAAGTCCTTATGCTTGGTGCCCAGGCTGGTAGCCTTTGGGGATGGAGACCCCACATTTTTTTTTAAATATAAGAAACAAAAATAAATTATGATTTCCCACTGTCACTTTCCTGGCTTTAACGAATGTTGTTTAAGTGGCATTCAATAAAACAAAGGAAAGTGACAAAAAAAAAAAAAATCGGACAATGATTGTGTCTGCCAAAAAAATTACCAAAAAATATAAAACGATAAACCCACATGCAGTTTCCATGTTAGATGCGATACTTTATAAAGCTGCATTTAGTAAAACTATTAAAATCTGAAAAAATAAAATGAAAAAATAAAAAGTCAGGCTATAGTTCTTTAGATTAGAATTGTAAAAAATAAATGAACCCCGGGCAGCTTTCATTTTAAATGGGATGCCTTTAAAGCTGCATTTAGTTAACAGTTAAAGCCTGAAAAACAATAAAAAAATTAAAAGCCAGGCTATTGTTCATTAGAAAAAAATGTATCTAACAAAAAAATGCCCAAAAAATTACCAAAAAATAAAAAACAATAAACCCACAGACCGTTTTCATTTTAAATGGGATGCCTTTAAAAGCCGCATTTAGTAACACATTTAAAACCTGAAAAAATACAATTAAAAAATAAAAAGTCAGGCTATTGTTATTGCTAAAAAAAATTGTATCTAACGAAAAATGGCAATAAAATTATCAGAAAAGCAGGCCATAAACTAGCTTTTCTGTGTTCGGATCAAATGCCGAATCCCGGCACGGACTTCTGGCGGAACCAAACCTTGCAGCTTGGATCCACTCATCACTAGCAAAAAGCAAGCAAAGTAAGAAACTTCTTATTGCTTGGTAAAGATGATCCCATGTAGTGAAAAACATCAAAAAAGGTGCCCACCACCAGCTTAAACACTCTTACCAGAGCTTTGGGTTATTCAGGCCAATCACAGTAATTCTATAACATGGTAAAATGTTGAAATGAATCCTCGCTTTAAACACATTTTCCCTTTATAGGTTAGGTAAGTAATCCATCAGATCATTTAAATAACAGCAAGGTTAAAGCACAGCCTCTTAATGGGGCATTCAGTAACATGTTACAACTGCAAGTAAGTTTAGTAACATAAGGAAATCCACTCACAAACATAAAGCAGTATAGCGCATATTTACACAACATGGTGCACCAAAAGTCTTTAACATTCCCCAATCCAGTACGGCCAATAAGGAGAGGGGAAGTATATGATCTCACCGTCAGCGCATTCACCCTGTGGGACTCTTTCAAACTGCCTTCAATGATTCCAACCCAATGAGGCAAGCAATAAGGGCTAGTAAGCCAGGGCTGAAGGCCTGAACTGCCTGCCCCTGGACCTAGTATATACCTGCTCCAATACACTTGGACACAGGTCCAGTGCCATGCCGAGGGGCAAGAGTCTCTTCTACACCATCATGGGTGGTGGGAGTGCGGGTAATGGGGCGGAGTGTTTCAACATGCCACAGATGCCATGGGGTAAGTATAGTCAAATTTAATTTAATATTTAATTTTAGCTTTTGCCTTCGACATTAGAAGGGATACTTCTCCCGAGGATTATCTTTTCTAATGCCAGAGGTGACCGCTATAGCAGCCACACCGCTGGCATCTGTAATTAAGGGGGGCATATGTCAGAAGCCAGGGGAGGGAAAGTAGGATTTTCCTGACATTTCCTTGCATTCTACAGCAAAACCTATGATCCGTAAACAGCTTACAACACATCAGGGATCTCATTGTCCAAAGCAGGGGTTCCCAACTACTAGTATCTCTGGTGATACTTGGGATCCTTTCAGGTGGTACTTGACAAGGCTGCAGGCTGACCCTTACCCCAACCTAATCTGCAGCCATCTATACTGCACCCATGCCTGATTTGCACCATAAATAAAAAAACTGCCTATTTTTGTGATGCATTCACTTTAAATGGCTGATTAATGGTAGTACTTGATATAATCAGAAACAGGACAGTGGCTCTTGTATTAAAAAAATGTTGGGAGCCCTGATCCAGATTACTCAGAGATATGCTAGGTTACTCAATAATAGTCATAATTAGTATCACTGTAGATTATTCCGTAATACTCTGGAAGTGGGGATCCTAACTAGTGGTACGAGTAGCGCTGATAGTACTTGAGATCCTATCAGGTGGTATCCTGCCAGGTTGCAGACTGGTCTGTATCCCAACCAAGAGGCACACCCAGGATTTTTCCCTGGGGGTCCAGTTGGGATGGGAGTGGGACATGGCCTGGAAGGAGTGAGAAGCATACCTCCAAAATGTGAGGATAAGAAGGAGGGGAGAGGATTCGCGAGTGTAGCCACACCACACCTCTGAGTAGTGGCGTAACTAAATGTGCTGGGGCTTTAGTTTGAACATTAAATTCTGCCTTTTCTGTCTTTTTCTGACTTTTAAATGGGATGGGGCCAGACAACTAAAGACTGAAACAGCAGATACACATGATTAAATTCATTTTATGATGAAAATGTAATTATCTACCTAATGTCAGGCTTACAAGTGGCTGAAGGGGCTTAAAGACTCCAGTGCCTGCTAATTCCCTATCCCAAATTGGGATCCCCCCTGTGTAAAATGCCTAGTATACTCACCTCACCAAGGTTCCCCCGATGCCAAATATTCAGGCATTTCTGAATGGTTGGCTCAGCTGTGCACAGCCAAAGAGGAGCAGCCAGCTGCTCAGGCTCTATTCAGCATTATTAAGCCACTCTTATATCAGCTCTGCCAGAGCGGCTAAGTAAATCTGAATGGAGCTCTAGCCAGTAGCCATTGATTGGAGGAGAGTATGTGCATGTGCCTTGGGATCACTGACAAGGTGAGAAATATTATATTGGGATGTCCCACTAAAGAGAGGCAAAATCTCAAGGAAAGTAGAAATCCTGGTGATTATTGCTTTTTAACCCTCCATCTTCTGCCATCTGTGAGCTCTGCAGTGCAAAATTTCCTACCCATTTCTCCTGGTGCTTTATTTGAAGGGGGACCTGGAAATGGTTGCACACTGGGCAAGGTGTATTTACAGTTACCTGTGTTACACTGCATTATGAATCAGCCTCTCAGTACTCACCACCGTGTCCACACCCATATTGACAGTCTCCCAATCTTCTCTGCTGCTGATTGCCCTCTGGTGCTTGCTGCCCCCGCCTGGTCCTCCAGTTTCTCCCTTCCTACTCTGCTGCTGCTGGGCTATTGCTGCTGAGCCTTCTGCTAGGTTAGGTCAGAGGCGGGGATCAGTTGCTGGGGGCGAGGGGTTAGATGAATGGAAAAGGACAGTGGCAGGGTGTGAATTAGCTAAGTAAGGGGTAGAGGACAATGACAAGAGGTGGAGGAGTTTGGTGAGCAGTATAGGACAGTGACAGGGGTGGAGGGGTTAGGTGAGGGGTAGATGGGGGTTGCGAAGTTTGGTGAGCAGTAGAGGACAATGGAGGGGGTTAGGTGAGTGGTAGAGGACAAGAGGCAGGGGGTGGAGGAGTCAAGTTAGTGATGAAGGACAGTAGCAGGGGTGAAAGGATTAGGTGAGCACTGGAGGGCAGCGGCACTGAGTGGAGAGGTTTGGTAAGTGGTAAGTGGAGTGATAGAGGACAGTGACAGGGGGTTGATGGGCTAGGTAAGTGGAGGAGGAGAGAGGCAGTGGATGGAGGGGTTAGGACAGCCGCAGGAGATAGAGGGGTAAAGTAAGTGGTGGAGGACAGCAGCAGGGGGTGGGGGATATGTGAGTGGTAGAGAGCGATGGCAGGGGTTGGAGAGGTTAGGTGAGGGGTTAAGGACAGCAGCAGGAATGGAGCGGTAAGGTAAGTGGTGGAGGACAGCAGCAGGGGGTTATATGAGTGGTCAAGGACAGCAGCAGGGGCTTGTGTGGTTAAGTGAGTGATATAGAACAAGTGACAGGGGGTGAATGGGCTAGGTGAGTAGTAGATGACAGTGACAGGGAGTGGCGGGGTTAGGTGAGTGGTGGAGGACAGCAGCAGGTGAAAGGGTTAGGTGAGTGGTAGAGGACAGTGGCAGGGGGTGGATGGGTTAGATGAGTGGTAGAGGACAGCGGCAGGGGGTAGAGGACAGCGGCAGGGGGTAGATTACAGTGGCAGGGGGTAGATGACAATGGCATAGAGTAGAGGACAAAATAGGGGGTAGAGGACACAGTAGGGGGTAGATGAGAATGGCAGGGGGTTTCACAAAGCAGGGCATCCTAAATCAGATAGAGAATGCATCTAGGGATGCACTACAGTCAGAATCACATAGTCATCTAAATTGTGGACCTTATGCTTTTCAAATGCAACATCAGAGGCTTTCCCCTGCAGTGGTGTCCCTGCTCTGTGCTGGTCTGCCAGGGGGGGGGGGGCACACATAGTAGAGGGATGGCAATGTGGCTAATCATGGCAACATCTAAACAGCGTGGGATCATGCAATTAGGTGAGTATGTGGTCACATTGGGTCTTAATGACAAAGTAGATCTCAGACCATATTTCTTGTTATCAACCCCTAACTGGGCATAGTAAGTGATGGCGATAGTGTATATGGAGAGGCAGTCTACCCTTGTAATAGAGACTTCATAGTATCCCTGTGCTTCTATAGCCCCTTTTTAAACCTGATGGGATCAGATAGTGCCATTGTAAACAAATGTCCATGGAAGTGCAGCTTAGACAAGAGTTCAGTGCCTTGTATCTGCATCGTGTGTGAAAAACACAAATGCAGGTAAAACACAGTACATAAAATATACTGCCGCAGTCGCTATACCCAAAATCCATTGTAGTGCTGTAGGTGTATATGATAGCAGTCCTTTAAGTGGACCTGAAGAACCAGCACTCCATTAAAAGTTCATGCAAAAAGTTGTATTGCTATAACATGTATAGTACAGCAGTGGAAGTGAGTCGACGTTTCGGGGTGCACTGGGGCCCCCTTCATCAGGACCCACCGCATGTACAAGAGAAGAACAGATTGCCAACCATTGTATACCCCCCTTTTTTTCATATTATAACCTTTGTCTTTTTATATAATAACCTTTCTTTTTTACTACTTTGGCTCGTGCACATTTTGCACATAATGCGCACTCATCTGCCTGCCACCCTGCAGGCTGAAAGGCTTTGAGGGGTGGGTGCGCTGGCCGCCTGCCGCCCCGGAGCCGGGACGGGGCAGGCGAGCTGTCTCTGGCCTGTCAGAGGGCCGGAGATGGAGCTCTGTGGCGCCCAGGAGCCAATCAGGTGGCACCTGGGCGCCGCGTCATCTGTCACCGGGTGGGATTCCCGGGGCGGGTGACGTCAGTCCCGGCTTCCCCCAATCAGGGGACGGTGTGGGGAGTTGCCTGGCAACCACCCCGCCGACCGGGACGGCGGTGTCTGGCGCGCACACAGCCTCTACCTGCCCAGGGATCGGAGGTGAGTCTAGTCTTTTCTTTTTCTATTGTCCCCTGTTCATTAACTTGGTTGGGGCTACACCCGGATCTGGGCATAACGTTTATAACAGTACTGCACACGCTGTGGGCATGATCTGACAGCGCTCCTGACGTCACTATGACGTCAGGCGCGAAAATGCAATGTTGATACAATCTGATTGGTCTGTTATACTAGTTAATGTATACAATGGTTGGCAATCTGTTCTTCTCTTGTACATGCGGTGGGTCCTGATGAAGGGGGACCCAGTGCACCCCGAAACGTCGACTCACTTCCACTGCTGTACTATACATGTTATAGCAATACAACTTTTTGCATGAACTTTTAATGGAGTGCTGGTTCTTCACAAACAAAACTGGTATTTGCGGCATTTCCGCGAACCGTGCACCCACACAATACAGAGGGTAAGAGTGCGGCTGAGCTTGGAACTATTTGCTTTAAGTGGACCTTTCTTACCCATATTCAGCACTAGTTAGGAAACACATTTAACGTGAAAAGATTATAGAAGCCATATAACCGTTTATCAACAACAAACATCTTTTAACTCACAATTCAGTTACTTAAACCAGACCAACAGCCTGGGGACAGTTGGAAAAGAAAGGTAGCGGCCATTTTGGAGCTTCCTATCCCAGCATCTCAGCCATGCTGCTGCCTGGATTCAACTGACATAACTGACAATGCACAGTAACAGGAAGCTCAGCAGCACTTCCTGCTTGCAGGTGGTCGCCATTTTGTTTCTAAAATTTATTACAGCAGGAGTTAGAAAAAGGTAAATTAATTTTTAGGTGCAGCAATCTAAATTGCCCTGGGGAAGTATGCATAGGAGCCCTGTTTGTTGTGTTGGCCTGGTTTAAGTCATTTTTGACTGTTGGTCATTATCGATCCTGATAGTTCAGTGTGCATGTACATTTTCCTCTCTGCCCCAAAACATAATATACTGAGTGCATGTGGAGCTTTCCAGCCAATAAAATACGTACTCCCTCACAAACCGTTCCCCCACCCCCAAATGATTAATTTAAAATAATTCATTGCAAAAGGTTTGAAACCAAGGGTGACACTGGAAGATGCAGAGGCATCATGCCTGCCCCACTCTTTATTAGGCCTGTTTTACACTGGAGAGCCCCGCAATCACCCATGAAACACTGTCTATAGTAGCCTATGGCCACATTCACTGAGGCTATTGCAATTGCATATTCCCGAAAACTCCTTGAATGCAGCATTTTGAAGCCAGGTGTGATAGTGTTTACACTCCATTAAGTGTCAAGCGCAAAGCTTACCAATTACTGTGTAATAGCACAGCGATTGGTAGGTGCTCTTCCTATGGAAGTTGCTACTGCAGCAAACCATCTCAGTGAACCGAAACTTAACCTCACACATGGAGCTGACAATGTCCAGCCCGAGGCACCTCAACAGAGTGTGAGCAAAGGAATCTAGCTCCACTTGATATACAATGCAGCAAAGGTGAATAAAACATATTTTTTAATTGTAAAAATTAAAGTTATATTTCAGGCAAAGGCAATTGTTAGACCATCAGGCTACATTTGGCACTGTCCTAAACCGTTTTCCACTTTTAAATTGAAGAAGAAATGGTCGAGATATCAAGGTTTACAGTTTTACCTTATGATTTTTCTTCTGAAGTATGTGGGCGTGGCCCTTGGAGCTGTGATGCATCATAATAATCAGCATAATGGGTGGGGGGTTCTGAGTGAGATTGCTTGCTAGGAGTAGGCTGCGTGGGGCGGAGCTAGGGAGGGTTTAACTGGCTCAAGCCATCAATACAGAGGGGGTCATAGGCTGGACAAGCTCCTCGTGCTAGTATTGGTGGCCCACATTGGCAAGGTGGCACTGGAGGGCAGATGAGGAAGTATATTTTCTGATTCAGGGCGCTGAGTTGAGGAGGCACAGCACTGAAGGAATGCTTGGCAAGGTAAGCTGCTGTTTATTTTTTTGCCTAAAAAATCCCTTTAAAAGTTCCATCCCCAGTCTCTATGAGCTTTCTGCATCTTCGAATTTCTTTAGATGCTTCACACATAGTTCAGATAAAAAAAAAAACATTAAAATACAGATTGTAATGTAACAAAATAGTTAAAAGGCAAGGAATACTTTCACAAGGCACTGTTGATTCTAGTTATCATCTGCATAAAAGTGATATTAGAAGCCTAGTGAGGTTATAGGTTGGCAAGACCCTAGAGCACTGATCTCCAACCAGTAGCTCAGGAGCCACATGTGGCTTGGCTACCCTGGCTGTGTGGCTCGCAGACTGCCTTCAGCCAATGAGTTGGGTAAGTAAGCATAGACCATAGGTAAAGACTGATAAAAATGAGAGCCCTAGGATACCTTGCAGCATACCGAAAAAACAGATATTGAGAAGAGGAAAACGTGTTTGAGTAGTAGTAGTAGTAATAGTAGTAAAAGATCAGTCATAGGGATAGAAGGAGAGCCAGGAGAGTACAAGAACATGAGTTACAAGAGGAGGAAATATTGAGAAGCAGGGAATGGTTGACAGTGTCAAAAGCTGACTATAGGTCAAAAAGAATGAGAATGTAGTGGTGACCATTGGCTTTAGTGGATAACCGATCAATCCAGCCTGAAAGGTAGAGACAGAAAATACTTGCCCTGTTCCATGTCCTCAATAATGAAGTTAAACAGCAAACATCCTAAAAATGAGCCCTGAGATATCTCACAATGTTAGACCAAGAGAGTAAGGGCTTTATTCACCAAGGGATAGAGACAGGTAGTGCCTTGTAAGAGACATGTAGCGTCAGGTAGTGGCAGGTGAACGCCGGCCGCGGCACGCAATACCACATTTATGAAGGCGATTCTGGTGAGCGCCTCTTACAGCGACACGTAGCGACCAATTCATCATCACAGACGGCTCAGCATCTGGTATTACCTGTCACTCTCCCATACATTTCAATGGACGTTACTTTTCTTCTCTTTAATAATTCTTTTAAATAATTCTTTTTTGTTTTGTATCAAATCATTGTGTGGCCTCTCCTGGCCTATTAAAATACATTTTAGAAAACTTTTTTGATTTTTTATTTATTTATGCAGAATCATCATTACAGGTCTGGTATTAAAGTGTTAATGTCACAATGTAATAACAATGTAATTCCATATGTTTTCGGTTTGTTACTAGTGGATATGTGTTCAAAAACGGACAACTACACAGCTTCTGGCACTCTGGGCTACAGTGACACAATTTTGAGCGCCGGCGCTGTGTGAGGCTTTTTTTTTGATGAATATGGTTTGAGTCGCTCACAATGACCAGTCGCTATCGTTCGCTCCCATATAGCTCTGTACTGGTGTTATAGCGACTCACACATCAAATTAATCAATGCTGGCAATGCTACTACAGCGACTGAGGCGCTCTGTAATAGCGATTCACGGCTGATCAGAGCGATCACTAGCAGTCGTTCTTAGCGCCTCTGTACAGACGCTCATCTGCCGTTACCTGGCATTAGTAATGAATCAGCCTGCCTGTATAATTGACCCCAACTTTCTCGATACACTCCTTCAGTTAGTCTACTGTCCAATAAAGCAGCTGTATCGCAGCATTGTGAAATATTAATAATCCATATCAACACGTCAGCTAATGAGATGAGGAGTCGCTTATACACCCAAATTGAATAACAAGCTTGTGGTATCTTCCTCTGGTGGGGATAAAATCCAGTGGCGTCGGGTTTGAATGTATCAAGTGAGACAGAACCTGTCCCCCTGATCATCTATTACTTCATTTAACTAAAAAAAAATCTGGCTGGATTTCTTGATGCCAGGTGTATTAGTGACCCCTCCTCCCACTATCTATTATATTTATATGGATTTTTATCAATGGGCCATTTTTTAGCCTTTTATTAAGCCACGCTTCATGCTACTATCAGTTGTGTCATTGCTGTACACCAATCCAACACACCTATCCATTGCCACCAATCCACGACTTAGAAATAATAGTAACCAATCCTGGTGCTTTATTCTCATATTGTATTTTGTCCAAACGTTCTTGACCATGTCAAAGATAATCAATTCTGCATACACAGGGCTAAAAAGGATCAACTACTGTTCTGTAGAAAAGTAGTATTCTTAGTCACCAGTTTCCTGCTTGCAGAACTGCTCTATAACAAATCCCAATAAGGGGCAGAAGATTTAAAATAAGAGGCTGATTCACTACTAATGCCAGGTATTGCCAGATGAGCGTCTGTATAGCGGCACTTAAAGCAACCGCTGGTAGACGCTGTAAGCAGGTATCGGGCGCGGTAGCAGAGCGTCTCAGTCTCTCTTGTAACCTGGCCGGCATTGATGAATGTGACGTGTGTTGGGCGCTCTAACACCAGTACAGCGCTGCAGCGAGCCAGAGGTGAGCCAGCTCAGTGAGCTCGGCACTCCACACCATATTGAACAAAACACTACACACACACAGAGGGTCCGTGCTTTAAAGCTGTGCGCTGTAGCACAGAGTGGCAGACACTGTGTGATTAAAGTCTGTTTTAGAACACATATACACCAGTAAAAAAGCGAAAACACATGGAATGACATTGTTTTAACAGTGTCACAATAATCCTTTAGTGCCAGACCTGTAAATGCAATTCTGCATAAAAATATTAAAAGTCAAAAAGGTTTCTTGAAGTGTTTGCTTGCAGCCAGGAGAGGCCACACAATGATTTGAGCAAAAAAACAAATTTAAATTGGCAAACGGTATTTATACACAACTAATGATAGCCCATTGAACAGTATGGGAGAGAGCTACAGAGTGAAAGGTACTACACGGCGCTCTGGAGCTATACGCTGAGCCGCCTGGATTACATGGCGCTGTTAGAGTCACTCACCAGATTCGCTTTCTTAAATGTGGTTTCCACATACAACGCCCAGCATTCACCCGCCTCTACCTGTTGTTATCGCCCCCTCAGTGTGAGATGCCGACACCTCAATCTGACACCGCTTTACTGGTTCAGTTGCAACAAAGATTCAGCTGTGGCTGCCCTTTTAGGTGTGTGAGGTTTGCGGTCGCACAGGGCACCATCCCAACCTATCTGTAAGGTGGAACCAATAGACACTTTTTACAAAATCTGTTAGCTGACCCAGTGGCTATCTCTCCTCTTTTTTATGCTCATCCCACCATTATTTTCTCTCTCCTACAGCTCCAGGAATTTTCTTTTTTTTTTCTCTTTTTTTTGCTTCTTCTCGCTAATCTCTTTCCCTTTCTCTTTCTTTCTTATGTCATCCAACCAGCTTTTACTTTTTCCATACTCCCACCATATATTCTAAGTATACAGCATGTCCTGTTCCAGAATATTCCTTACACATGGGTAATACATCCACAAGAAAAAGGTGCTGAGGAGCTATGGTCCTACCACAGTCCCTGCTCCGACAGGGTAGGCGGTTTAGGCTGATGGTGAGCCTTTTGGGATGCCCCCACTGCTTCCCGGGTTGGCCAGGCTCTACCTGTGGCCTAATCCTTCCCATATGTTCCCCTTCTCTCTCTTCTCCCTTGTCCCCTGGGCGCCCATGGCTCCCTGGGAATCCTGTCTTAACCCTCTCGTTCTCCCTCTGGGTGATTTCGGAGGGGGGGGGGTGTCCAGTTGTTTTAAGCTGTGTCTTATCCTTGGTGTTTTTACTTAGCTGCCAGGCCGCTATTAGCCGGCAGGGTCACGTATGCGTGTTTCACGCTCTTGGGGGGGTCTCCGGGGATGCCGATTTTGACATCACACCTCCACGGAGCCCACCCCTAGAGGTCTGCGGATGCCATTTTCTTTGCCATTGCTGTGTGTGCTGCCTGGCTCCCAAAGGGGTCCGTGAGTAACCCCGGTGGGGTAAAAAAAAGATTTCTGGATTCCTTGATGTATTCTCATGGGAATGTTGTTATGTCTTCAGGCGGGTTAAAACTTCAGCACTGTGGTTTCTACCAGACAACTCCCCTCTTTATCTCCCACTTCCCTAGTGGTTTATTGGGGCATCCCGGGTAGCTCCTTAGCGTTAACCCTTACTGGCCTACTGTGCCATTCAAATCACCATATGGAGGATCTGGGGATAATGGGCATGGGGTTCCTTCGGTACAAGCCCGGCTATGTGTTGCGTGTGGGGTATCCCCAATCGGTGATGATGTCAGGGTATGTGTATCCTGCGCCCAGCAGGTACTTGCACTGCAGTCTGGGTTACCTGTTGCTGGGCCTGCGCTCCCTCGGACTTCGCCTTCGCCTTCCTTTGGGGAAGATCCATGGTCCTCAGATGACACTGACAGGCTTTTGGCTCATATTTTTTAAGTGCTCTGTATCTCCCCTCCTGCCGTGGCTCCGCAGCAGCAGGGTGAGCTTTTTCATACCGTTAAACCACGTTTGGAATTCCCGGAGTAGTCTCACTTTAATAATCTGGTGCTCAAAGAATGGGAGCAGCCTAGCAAGCTGCCAGGGGTGTCCAAGAGTTGGGACATGAGGTATCCCCTTCCTGCTGATGTGATTAAGCGTTGGTCATGTCCTCCTGAGGGGGACGTGCCCGTTCTGGGGCTGTCCAATACATCTGTCATGCATTCTCCTGACACTACTACCCTGAGGGATGGTGAGGACCGGCGCATGGAACAACTGGCTTACCATGCTTTTGCCTGTGTGGGGACCGCACTACCCCTAGTTTGTGCCTCTGCCATTACAGCTATTGCTATTAAGGGTTTGCTTAAGAGTCTCTTAGAGGGGGCCTCTGATGATGCGGGAGGAGAAGAGTATAGATCTCTCCTGCTTTGCTATGAATTTGTTGCATATGTTCTGTCTGCCATGGATGATGCCATTAGAATGTGTGGTAGGACTTCTGCCCTGTTGGTGGCTATACGCCGCTCTGTCTGGCTACGTCAGTGGGTAGCTGATAATGCTGCTAAGAAGGCTCTCACTGGTTTCCCTTTCAAGGTCTTGCGCCTCTTTGGTGAACGCTTGGATTTGTTTGCCAGGGGAGGTAGGTTACCTCAACGTAGGAGGCCGTCCCGGTCCTTTCGGGGGATGGGTGCCTTTCTCCCATCCTTCTGTGGCTCCAGAACTGGCCGAGAAGTATCCTTTACTGGGGCCTGCAGAGATCACTGGGGAAGGGGCAGAGGACGTGGCCGTCCTGGCCTCTCCTGGGGTCCCAAGCCAAAATCGTCACCCAAGCCCCCTCAGGCATGAAGGGGCGCCCTCACCCATCCGGGTGGGGGGACGGCTCCGGCTCTTTGCTCACGTCTGGAGGCTTCACGTCTCAGACCGGTGGATTCAGGAGGTAGTGTGTGTCCTCCGGTTACAAGATAGAGTTTGCAGCCTGGCCGCCCCCAAGATTCATCAAATCCCAGATGGCTCAAAACCCCCTGTCAGCTCAGGGTTTGTGCCATGCTGTCCAAAACCTTCTGGAGTTGGGGGTCATCTGCCAGGTGCCTTTGAGGGAAAGGGGCTACTATTCCAATCTTTTCACTGTTCCCAAAAAAGACGGGTCTATCAGACCTATCCTGGATTTAAAGTGCCTCAACAAATTTGTCAGATTCAAACACTTTCACATGGAGACGCTGCGCTCAGCTGTCAATTCACTACGCCCAGGGGACTTCATGACCTCTGTAGACATCAAGGATGCTTACCTTCATGTACCAATCTTTCCAGGTCATCAGAGATTCCTCAGGTTCGCTCTGGAGGATCAGCACTATCCATATGTGGCCTTGCCTTTCGGTATCACCTCGGCTCCCACCAAGGTGCTGGCGGGCGTACTGGCTCTGCTGAGATCTCAGGGCATTCGCAACCTTCCTTACTTGGACGACATTCTCATCATGTCTCAGTCCCTCCAGCTCGGCCTGCTGGAGGGACTGAGACATGATGAGAATGTCGTCCAAGTAAGGAAGGTTGGTGAGGTCCTGGTCATTGGTGAGGTCCTTTCTGGGTATGACTCTGGATACATCTCAGGTCAAGATTTTTCTCCCTCAGCAGAAGGTGGAGAGTCTTCAGGCCCAAGCCAGGTTCCTTATGTCTTGCCCTCATCCCTCCATCCGGCAGGGGATGCCGCTGGTGGGCCTGATGGTGTCTTGCTTCGAGGCGGTTCCATACGGTCTGTTTCACATGAGACCTCTTCAACTTCACCTCTTCTCAGTTTGGGATCGGGACCCTCGGTCCCTGGATCAGGTGTTGGTTCTGTCCCCTCTGGCCAGACGGTCTCTCTCGTGGTGGCTGGATTCAAGAAACCTGTTGGTGGGCAGATCCTTTCTGGCCCCGTGCTGGGAGACAGTCACCACAGATGCCAGTCTGACAGGTTGGGGGGGGCTTCTGGAAATCCCTGAAATTCCAGGGTCAGTGGGGCCCTCAGGAGGCCCACACCCCTATCAACATTTTGGAATTGAGGGCGATAAGGTTGGTTCTCGCCCAGTTGACTCCACACCTTCGGGGTCGGGCGGTTTAGGTCCGCTCGGACAACCAGACGGCGATTGCCTACATCAATCATCAGGAAGGGACCCGGAGAAAGAGGGCCCTCAAGGAATTGTCCCTGATACTGTCTTGGGCGGAGGAGAATGTTCCCTGCATCTCAGCTGTGTACATCCCGGGGGTGGAGAATCTGGAGGCAGACTCCCTCAGCAGGGGGACCTCTCGTCTGTGAGAATGGTCCCTCAGCAGCAGGGTGTTTCCCTCTCTGTGCCACCGCTGGGGTCAGCCAGATGTGGATCTGTTTGCGTCCCATCACAATCACAAGCTTCCAGTCTTTGTCTCTCTATCCCAGGACCCTCTGGCCTTGGCCATTGATGCACTAGCAATGTCTTGGAAGTGCTTTCAACCTCTCTATGTGTTCCCTCCTTTTCCTCTGCTGGGCAAGGTGCTGCGCAAGATTGCTCAGGAAGGGGTGCCAACCATTCTGGTGGCCCCCTGTTGGCCAAGAAGGGTGTGGTTCGCAGACGTCGTGCAGTTGGCAGTAGATCAGTATGCTCTACCCAAGGATCCAGAACTGCTCACTCAGGGGCAGCTACGCCATCCAAATTTACAAATGCTGGCTTTGATGGCCTGGCTGCTGAAACCTCCATCATACCATGATTCTGGCTAGGAAGAAGTCCTCGTCATCCATCTACTATAGGGTCTGGCATGCTTACATTGACTGGTGTGAGTCTAAGTCGCTTCCCTGTTGGCTGTTTTCTATCCCTAGGATTCTGAAATTTCTGCAACATGGTTTGGATTTGGGTCTTCAACTTAGTACCCTCATGTTTCTGCTTTGGCCATTTTCTTCCAAAGATCCTTTGCTCACCATCGTCTGGTTAAGACTTTCTTCCAGGGGGTTACTAACGTGCGTCCTCCATGTAAGCCTATGTTACCAGTCTGGGATTTGAACTTGGTCTTATCTGCCTTGCAGGGGTCTCCCTTTGAGCCTTTGCGTGAGGCCCCTTTGTCCATTTTGACTTAAGGTAGTCTTTTTGGTGGCTATCACTTCTGTTAGGCGTGTTTCTGAGTTGGCGGCGCTTTCCATCAAACCCCCTTACTTTGAGAGACACCAGGACAAGGTGGTGTTTCGTTTTAAGCCAGATTTTCTGCCTAAGATTGTGTCTGCTTTTCATCTCGATCAAGACATTGTTTTGCCTTCTCTATGCCCTAATCCTAGTAATCCTAAGGAGCGGGTTTTACACTCTCTGGATGTGGTCAGGACTCTGAAGTTCTATTTTGTGGCTACTGAATGCTTCAGGAAGACTGATGCTCTTTTTGTCCTCCCGTCTGGACCTAAGAAGGGTCTGGCTCCAGCTAAGTCCACTATCAGCAAGTGGATCTGTCAGGCTGTGGTACAGGCCTATTCTGCTGAGGGGAAGGAGCCTCCCTTCCGCCTTACTGCTCATTCCACTCGTGCTATTGGTGCCTTTTGGGCCTTCCAGCACCAGGCTTCTGTTGAACAAGTTTGCAAGGCCGCTACTTGGTCTTTTCTAAGTTTTACAAGGTTGATGTTAGGGCCTCAGCTGATGCTGCTTTTGGTCGCAAAGTTCTGCAGGCGGCAGTGGTTTAAACTGCCCGCTGTTACTTTTTGGGGATCCCACCCTACCTTACGGACACTGCTATTGGATGTCCCATGTGTAAGGAATATTCTGGAACAGGACGTGCTGTATACTTAGAATAATACAATTCTGTGATTACTCACCTGTAGAATTGGTATTATACATATACAGCACGTCCTGTTCCATCCCACCCTTGTTATCATTATCCTTAGTTACCTCTGTATGGTGATTGTTCATATGTTCATTTTTGAATTCTGGTTATTATTGTTCTCCCGGCTTCTTCTTAACTGCTTGTTAATACTGGGGAATTTGTGGGAGGTCCCTGACTTATTTGGGGCTGAGAGGAGCCACAAGCTGTTTTCTTCAGTCCAGCGCCATCTTGTATATGTATTACCCATGTGTAAAGAATATTCTGGAACAGGACGTGCTGTATACGTATAATACCAATTCTACAGGTGAGTAATCACAGAATTGTATTTTTCCCCTTTTCCACATTTGCACTTTTATTTCCACTTCCCCTCTGTTTCTTTTCCACCTTTGCTTTATCTTCCTCCTTTCTTGTTACCTTCCTTCCGCACCTCTCTCTTTTCCACCTTATTTCTTAGTCTTTGTTTCTTTCTCTGTGTTACCACTTCTTCGCACTCTTTTTCTTACCCTGCTTATCTTTCTCTGTCTCCTGTTTTCCATGTTTTGTTGCTTTTTTTACTATGTTCCCGTCATCTTATTCTCATTATATTTCTTTCATTTCCTTTTCATCTTCCTTTTCTTTTCTCCACCTTACTTCAATCTTTCTTAGTTTTTCTGTATTCCCACTTTTCCCGTCTCTTCAGAGGCATAACTAATTATGATGGGGCCCTGGTTCAGAAAAAAATTACAGTAAACTTTTTAAAGTAATTTTAACAGAATTTGTTACAATCAGACTACTGTGTAAAGTGTAAAACTGTAGCGACACATACTGTTTCCTTTGTGTACATTGAATGCAATTTGAGCATATATTTGCTTAACATCGGTTGATGATCAGCAATGATGGGGCCCCCTGACCTCATGGGACCAAGTACAGTTATCACCTCTGCAATCCCTGTAGTTACACTCTGCCCTCTCATTTTTCTTGCCCCACTCATTGCTCTCTATTTTGTGTGTTCAGTCGTTCTCTTTCTCCCCATTCTTATAACATTTCTTCCATCTTTCCTCCCTTTCACCTTAATTTTCTTTTTTACACTTGACTTAAATCTTTGTTTGTTTTTCTGTATTCCCACTTTATCCCCCCCTCTTTTTTCTTGCCCCAATCATCTCTGTCTGTCTTCTATTTTCTGTGTTCTGTCACTCTTTTTCCCATATTCCCCCCTTTCTTCCTCAATTTCCCTTTTCATCTTCCCTTTGTTTATTCACTTGACTTCAACTTTGTTTGTTTTTCTGTATTCCCACTTTATCCCCACTTTTTTCTCGCTTCACTCATCTCTTTCTTGATTTTTTAATGTTCTGTCATTCTTTTTGCTATGTTCCTTTCTTTGCTTTTCTGTATTTGTAATCCATTGTGCTTCTTTTTTTTTCCTTTTGTCTCTCTTCTTCATGTTTCCTTTTTCTCTCTGTGTTTCTCTTTGAGCATGACTGGGGGGAATCATTAGGAAATCTTGCAGTGAGTGACAGTTACTGTAAAGCTGGCCCTGGATCCAGCAAATGTATTAATCTTCTGTTCTGGTATAAAGATAAAGCTAAAATACTAAATGACGCTAAGGCAAACTGTGAGAAAACCAAACTTAAAAGAAAAACGTTATCATTGCTTGTTGAGTCTTGTCACTTGATGGCACCCAAGGGCAGGTGGTACTGGGAGGGACACTGTGACAACCTGTTAAAGCATTAAATTGCTTTTTTGTTCCACATCAAAAGACAACAGAAACCTGTAGTATTGTGGTTGTGGAGACCTTTATGCCTAAGTGACATGTGTGTGTGATGTCTTGAATAGATCCATATTAAAAGGAACCAACGTAATATCATGTAAAGAAGTGTTTGAAATTGACAAGGATGTCACCTGTGGGCGCAGACCATGTTCATATTTCCAAAATATTGAATGACAAAATAGTTGGCAGGTCGTTAAAATGTCACCTAACACTCTCACATGACATTGACAGGAGACATCAAGCTAAGCAAACAGCTTCCAAGCTGTAGGCTTGGACTTGGTTAGTTAATTATTTGTTATCCGATAGGGTTTCCCTTTACTGCATTAGATTTCATTTGAAATTAACAATCTATTCAGGGGGAAGTTGTTTCTTGCTGCCAGTTTTACTAAGCCTAGCTAAAGAAAATGCAGGTTCAATATTTAGCTTTCTATGAAACAAAGATCAGACAATATAAGAATATATACTGTAGCTGACAAATGAAAAGGGAGAACTGCTTCCGAAACAAAGCATTCGCCAGAAACAGGGCTGCTAAAGTAAAATTTTCCCTTCCAAAATTTCACGTTAGTGGGTGACCCTGCCCCAAGTTGCGGGTTCGGCAAGTTATTCCGAACTTTAAATAAAAGTTTGGACTGAGAACCTGGGGCCGAAACCTCAGCAGCAGGAAGCAGCTGTAACTTACCTGAACCCTGCAATCCCAGCCCCTGAAGAGGATAGCTGTTCCCTACTTTGCTTGTCTGTCTTTTCCCTGCTTGTCTATATTGGTCCACTTTCCAGTGCTAAAAAATCGGTGGTGATGAATTAATAAAATTCACGGGCTGAGCTACAGAAAATTGGCCAGATCTATGCAACAATCTATGCATCCCGTTATTCTCTCTGAAAATCAAATACTAATCCACAATATGCTTAGCCACACTGGTACTTCTAGAATCCACCACAGGTGTCAAAGGGACAAACTGTGTCTCATTTTGTGAAATACAGATAGAATTAGGAGCTAGGCCTCAGGTTTATCAAGACCAGTGCAAGGAAATGTGGACTAATATTAAGCACAGCTGGCAAGGCTAGATGTTCATATTTTTGTTTTTTATTTAAAGGCCAGCGGCAGTTATAAAATGTTTTTACTTTTGGTTAGCTCTGCTATATGGGATCCATTGGGATCAGGATTTTTTAGAGCCTCACTTCCATGATAAGGCAAGACATCTATATAAAAGGAAAACAAGAGGTTTTAGCAGGGGAGAAAGGTGGGACTGCCACACATCCATGCTGCTTGTGCTTTAAAGTGGACCAACACCCAGGATTTTGACTATCCTGGGTTTTGGTCCACTTCAGGGGGGCACCCCGATTAGGGGTGCCCCGCTGTTTAAAACCCCACCGAAACCCCCAAACTCACCTCACCACGCTCCCACGGACAAGCGGCGGACAAGGCAGCGCGTCCGCCGCCGCCTCCCGCGCGCCCCTCTGACAGTGCGCGCGCCCGCGCCGGCCATTCACAAACGGCCGGCGCGGGCTCGCGCACGGCTAGAGGAGCGCGCGGGAGGCGGCGGCGGTCAGGTGAGTTCTTTTGGGGTTTTGGGGGGGGGTCCCTCACCGCGGGACATCCCGATCTCGGATGTCCCGCGGTGAGGGGGGTGATCGGCCCGGGAATCTTATAGATTCCCGGGCCGATCACCCATGGGTGACGGTCCACTTTAATGAGACACCAGTGGTCAATATGGTTCATTATACGAGTGTATATGGCACCTCACATGGCTGTGTACATGCCCACCTAATGAGCCCTAGTCAAATACAGTTTATTGTTCGCAAGTACTTTACATACTAGAATTTGATGTGTGTGTGTGTGTGTATATATATATATGACATGGCCGTAAATGTTGGCACCCCTGCAATGTTTTCAAGGAAATAAAGTATTTCAAGAAAATGAATTTGTTATACACACAAAGCGAATTGGGCATAATGCCACAAACATGTAGGTGGCTTGGCGTTCAGGCACATAGGTGGGTGGATAGGCAGCTGGGCGGCAGGCATGTAGGTGGGTGGACAGAAGAGTAAGTGGTTGGTGGGCCAGCAGGCAGGCAAACAGGTGGGTGGGCATAGGTGGGTGGGCAGGAAGTTAGGTGGGTGGGTGAAGAGAAGGTGGGTGGGGGGATAGGTAGGTGGGAATGCGAGCAGTTGGGTGTGCATGTAGGCAGGTGGGTAGTTAGGTGGGCATGATGGCAGGCAAGTGGGTGAGTAGGTAGGTGGGCATTCAGGCAGGGAGGTGGGTAGGTGGGCATGATGGCAGGCTGGTAGGTAGGCATGCAGGCAGATAGGTGGGTTGGTGGGCATGAAGGCAGTCAGGTGAGTAGGTAGGTAGGTGGGCATGCAGGCAGGTTGGTGGTTAGATAGGTGGGCATGTATGCAGGTGGGTGAGTGGTTAGGTAGGTGGGCATGTAGGCTTTAGGTAGGCAGGGTAGCAGTGGCATCTCGGCAGGCAGGGGTGGGGAGGCTTACTGGGATCTTAGCAGCGGGCGGTGACCAGATATCGCAGCGGGGCGGATGGCGACCAAACATCTCTAAGGAGTGTAAAGTGGGCGGCGATCAAGCATCTCGGAGGGGAGGATGATGGACTGGGCTGTGACCGACATCATGGTGGGGCAGGGTAGGCTCAGTTCGGGCAGGCTGCAGCGGTCTGGGCTGTTCAGCGCACCAGAATCTTGGTGGGGTGCAGCAGGCTGAACGGGCATGCCTTCTCCCTCGTTTCTCAGCTATTGTCACAGCTCCAGCCGTCGCACCCTGGTTTGTCTTCCCCATCTGCCTGTAGAGACAGTGCTAACAAGTCAGGGAGCGGTGGCTGGAGCTGTGGTGGTGGCAGCTGACAATGAGGTGGATCAGGGCGGGAGGGGGGGCACAGAAAACCTGCTGCCTCTCACATGGGAGCGAGGAGGGCTAGGTAACTAAAAAAGCATGCCCGGCATGTCCAACATTCTCCAACATTCTGCCCCACGGGGCAGTCAGTTAACAAACTGTTTCTGCCAATGTGCTAGGTTGTCACTTAGAGGGTTAAAGGAGACCTCTAGCATTGCAAGGAGTTAAAGGAAGATTTTTTTTGCTAAAAAAAACTTTTTGGGCAGTCTTACCATCATGCAATTTGGGGATACTTTCCATACCCAAAGGCACACCCCGAATACCACTCCCCCATAGATGTTAATAGGATTTGGATTTGGTGATGCAGAACCAGAATATTGTAAACTGCACCAGAACAGAATAGAGTCAGAGTCGGCTCACTAGTTATAACCCTTCCTCACTCTACCTAAGAAAAAAAAAGTTTTGGTAAAATTTGGGCATTAAACTATAGAAAAGCCAATTCTGATAAATCTGGGAGTGAGCTGTTTGTACAGTTTCTTTGGGTAAAAAAAAAAATATTTTTAGGTGTTTGTTGATGTCTATATCCAGTTTCATTAACTCTACTCCCTGCTTGGCAGTTCCTGTCCTGGATCATAGAGACATCATCAGTGGAGGTAAACAATGACACCTCAACAACTCACTGTAAAATGAGGCTACTAGTTTTTGTGCTAATCACCACTTTCAGATGAGTTGTCATCAGTGAGCAACGATGTAAATTACATGCATGTATTCACTCTAGCAGAAAAAAACATGTCTTGACAGATAGTTTGTTTGATTTAATAGTTCAAAACCCAAACCATTTCTGTCTGAATCTCCTCTCATCCTAAATGTTTAATTAAGCACTGTGAGACTTGTCACTACTGATATGCCCCTTTCCAGTACATTAACCACCCTAATCCTTTACATTCCTTCTCTGCCTTTATTGCCAAGTCAACAATCTGTCCTCTAATACAATCTCCCACTTCCTGTTTCAATATAGCCTACACAATGAAATAACAGGATTTATTATGCTGATTCGTCATTGCTGATTATATATAAAAAACATGCAACATTTCAAAGCTTAGAAACAAGTTCTTTCAACATATGTAGGAAGCACTCTAAGGATGTGTGCCACCCTCCAAATAGGTTAGTTGGGATGATGGGAAGCAGAGTAGGTGGTTTAGTGTCAAAACATTAACAGTCATGTCCTCCTTTGCTAGGGTATACTTCTTGTCCTAGAAGATCTATCTGCATCCTGGAAAAAAAAACAAAACATGGCCTGGAAAGGCCAAGTGCAATGCCATAAACAGTGCATTGCTTAGGTAAGGACGGTTACTTGACCTACTAAGGGCCTTCAGGTAAATGAGACCTTTGTTTAGGGAACTGTACCATCCTCAAAGGGCTTTCTATCGTAAATACAAAAAATAGGACCACCCTGTGGCTCAGTATAGGGATATGGTCCCACACTTATGGGGCCACGTTGTGACAGTCTCAGGGGGGCATCCTTGTAGCATCCTTGTTCCCCCCCTCCACTCATAGACCATCACAACCCTCCCGCCACCCCTGGTGAAATGCAGCCCTGCAATTGTCCGCTGTGCCACATTTCGTCAGGGATCAATGTGACTCCACACCCATTATGCAGAAAATGAACGTGGGACGGCTATAAAGGGACTGCAAACCAAATGGGAATAATAAGGCAGCAAGCAACTTACCTGGTTTCTGTACCATGAGCCTGTCCTGAAGCAGCAGGTAGACGCTGTAGCATGGCTCCAAAGTTTGCCTTCCTTTAAATTGAATTCCTTCAGGACCTTGCAAAAAAGAGGTCTAACAACCACTCTGTCCCTTGGTACTCTCAGCATAAGTAAGCACGGCAAGCTGCAGTGGTTCAACTGCTGTCTCTGACCACAGCAGACTCATAAAGCTACATCATGACATGCCCCTCCCAGCTCAGCTACAACCCAGTAACTGAAGGGAAAAAGTGGCTTTGCTTAGAATACATACATACATACATATGCATACATCAGATTTTGATTTGATTTGAAAGATGCCATGCAATGGCTTTTTTCCTATTGGGGGATAAGGTGGGAGGAGGCTTAGAGCCAACAAGACAGGAATAGAAAGGACATCTCCAAACTGATAGAGGTCCTGATAATAAAAATATATTGGGTCTAATTTTAATGCTTTTGTTTTCAGCCACTTTTGCTGACTGTACACGATAAAGGGACCCAACAGCAACAATTATCCCATGTGCCTTTCCTCCATTTCCAGCAGTGCGAAGTAGAAGCTATAACCGGGATCAAAAGTTCCCCCTATTTCAGTTTCATTCCTTCAGGATCACACAAAATATTGGCCCTACGGATACTCTGTACCAGCCACACTGGTCCCGAAGCTGTCTCTGACCACATCAGAGCATGCTTAACACTCATACACTGTAAATCTGATCCATGACATGCTCTTCCCAGCTCAACTATCCCCCAGAAATTGAAGCAATTGAAGTATTCTATTCGCCTAGAATACATCATGTATTTACATATAATCAGAGATTTTTAGGTGCTTTGATATGTCTCATTTTATACTGTACCCAAGGGGGGATTAGGGGACGAGGATGTTAGTGTGTGCCTGGACAGTGACTTTAAATCTATGACTGGCCTGGTTTGACTTTCTTGTGATGTACTGTACTGAAGGTTAAATAGATCATGACCTGTTTCAAATCAGTGGTCAAGAAAAATGCCATAAAAGCCCAATGTTTTAGTCAGGGAAGAGTTCCCTGACTTACTAAATGTCTGGTGGTAAGTGTGACTGGGCACAATAGTTTTGTGTACCTAACTATAACACATCAAAGTAAGATCATCACCTAGGGCCTTATTTATCAAGGGATAGCGCCAGGTAGTGTCTCACTAGCGCCAGGTATCGCCAGCTATCGGCGGCTACCGACTCCAGAACGCCAGGCGGCGGACACAATCACGCATTTATCACGCTAAATGAGGCTAGCGCCGGCGAGAGCGACAGCTAGCGCGGGATTCATCATGTAGCGGACTGCAACGAACAGCGCCGCTGCTAATCCCATCACAGCGCCAGGTATGACCTCTCGCTACCTGGCGCTCTCCAATGCATTTCAATGGAGCAATCTTTAAATATTCATATTTAATTGTTATTAATGTTTTTTTTTTTTTTTTTTTTTTTAAATGTCAAAAATTCTGTGACCACTTCGGCAATGTTAGATATTTTTTTTAAGGTAAAAAAATTAAAAAAAAAAAATTTGTGCAGAATTGATATTATAGGTCTGATATTAATGTATTCATATTACAAAATGTTTAGAAAAACTTGTTTAATTTTTAAATCAAAAAATATGGATGTTTGGGGGTTAAAAACTACTTTTAAGCCATCGCCGCCAGCGCTCTGGGGTTTAAACAAGCTTTTCACAGCGCGAGAATTTTTTGAGCGTGATTTGTTAATGAATATGCTGGGAGCCGTTCGCTATGACCATTCGCTGTCAGGCGCACCCATACAGCGCGGAACCTGTCAAACAGTGACTCCTAACCCTGTATTCAACATTACCGCACACCGACTGAGTCGCTGTCAACAGCCAAACAACGGCCAAGCACAGCGAATACTAGCGCGCGCTGTGAAAATCACGCTACTGGCGCTCATCTGTCGCTACCTGCCGCTATTACTGAATCGGCCTCCCCGTGTCCCATGAATATCTTAGTACAGAAACTTTTACCAGTCATGTTTGGGAAATGAGGAATGTTATCTTTTACTTTATGTCCTAGTGTGAACATTTTTCAGTGCCAACAAGACATCATGAGAAGGGATATTTTCCATTTTATAGACTCATTGGAAACCTAATAGAAGGTATAATTATATCCACTCAGTCTAAACCAAGAAAAATTTAGGAACTTTGGATGTCCATACATGCAAAAGCAAGGGTTCCCAACCTTTTTTTTTAATCAAGTACTGCATTTCATTTTCTAATTATCTCACGATCTATTGAAACAAACAACTATTTAAAGTGCAAGAACATAAATTGTTTTCAGAGCTGTTTTTGCTTATGGAGCAAGTTGGGTAATGTATATATAGCAGAAAATTAGAGATCAGCCTTGATCAGCCTTACCAGCTAATATAATCTCAAGTACCAAAGCACTGGCCATAGGGAGGGCCTGGAGGGTCCAGTGGGTCACAATGCTTTTGAGCTTTCTGGGCTTAGCTTTTACCAAACAGCCTACGTAAGCAGTGTTTAGCCTCTGCTGTCAGTGCTCTGCTGATTCTAACAGTCCTCTAAACTCTTGACCCCCAGATTCTCCTTAAAGCCCCCTACCTGACCTAACTGTTCCCCAGAAAATTCCCAGTCTGAATTTTGGTCCCAGTCCTCTCCTCGGTATACTTCAAGGCTATAGGGCTGATTTGGCACCATGAGAATTTAAAAATGTGCACATCTAAAATGATGCTGAATTGCACAGAGGAAATAAATCATGAGAAAAAGTCTCACTGTGCTGAATCAGCCTTTTTATTTCACAATAGGTTTAAAGCAGACCATCACCCGTTTGCCCGCTAATGGTCCATGTCTGGACCATCACCCCGCAATTTATACTTGTCCCTTAAGCCTCTGCTGGAAATGCAGCTCTGTGATTGGCCGCCGGTGGTCACGTACAGAACCGAGGATACAACCCTGACCCATGTGATCGCCGCCAATTGCGGGGCTGCATTTCTGGCCAAGGATTGAGAGATAGTTAAGCATTGTGGGCATTCTGGGGGAGGTGATTGGGTGATTTGCGGAGGGGGCACCAGCATTCAGGATGGCCCCCCCGAGCCTGTCTTAATGTGGCCAGATGCGGAACAGCACAGGGTGTTGGTCCACTTTAATATGGTACATTGCATTGTGAAAAATTAGGCATGCATTTTCTCTAAATTTTGCCATTCTTTTCTTTATTTCAATGACAAGCTCGATGCAGCTTTTAGAAACATGTATCAATACAATATGAAGCACCAAAATACAAGTGTGCAGCATTGTGCTGACACACATTTCCATGCCCTAAACTGCAGACTCATTCCTATTCAGGTACATTTGGCAGTTTTTTTATACTTGGCTAAATATATTCAAAACAAAAATAATTCTGCTTTACAAGCTTGTCTTGGACCCATTTATAAAATACTCTTTGAAGTTAGATCACTGCAGTTTATGCTTGGGCACACCACTTCCCAAAAACTGTAGTATTAATCTAGTGACAATGTATTAGATACAAAATTCCCAGCTACATTTTCAATATAAATAGAATGTTTCACTGCTTTTCATTCTATGCATGGCTGTGTATGTGACCAATAAACTCACTTGACTATAGATGCCAATAGATAATGAGAAAATGCCAAAAGATAATGCCAAAAGCAGCGGCCTCTCCAACAGACTAAGCACAACATTTCACAGGAAATCGGCATGAAAAGCATTTCCCGACAGATGCTGTTGACATGAACCTGATGTAATCTCTTTAACCTTGTCTTGTTGGGAACTCACAAGTCATGACCAAATAAATTCAGCATGAATTACAACCAATATGCCAATCAAACCCCTATGCCCAAATTCAATTACAGGCATCAGCTTTATTAGCCATTTATAAAAAGAAAATGTATACATGTAATTTGCCAGAGACACATTAAGCACATTACAAACGCAGAAGAGATTGTCCTTTAGAATATTAGAGTGTTAACCTTTTAAACTTAAAGGTGGGTAATCCCTAAAATTAAGGGTTTATACAAGGTTTCTGGTTGCCAGATGCCTGACATAATGTTTTAAGAATAAGTGAAACCCATGGTAAAAACCTTTGTTCACAGGTAATGTCCACCAATTAGATGAAGTTACGTACAAGGAAAATTCTGGGAGTGACTGTGATAAAGGGGAAACCAGTGATCTTAATAAAAGTGTTTAGATCATTCAGGAAACTGTGTTGGTCCTGAAACCATTGATGCCCACCATGTGCTAGGTGCCCCATAACTATTTATGCTTTTTTTTTGTATACCTCTAAATCTCACAATGTACCTTTCATGCAGTTATAGGGAGGATTTAACAGGTTAAGAGATCAGCATAGTAATTGGTGGCTTTACTTTAGGAGTAACTGGTCCCAGTGAACCTGTGATCTTGAAAAATAGCTGTAGCCACTAATAATTCAGTAAAGTTTATAAAAATTATAATTTCAACTTTTTTTTCTCTGTTTAGTAACCATTTTAAAATGAAACAGCCTTCAACTTGATTAATTCAAGAAGTTGTTATCTAACTTTGTCACCGGTATTAATATACAAAGAAACCTTTTCAGCAAATTAAAGCAAAATCATGATGTCGGTATGTATTGCTGTAAAACCTCATTAAACCCAGGAAGGTATTAGGTAAAAAAAGAAAAACTAACAAACAAGTATAATATCTTCAATTAATTTAGTAGACTGTCCTAGTTAATCAAATGATAATATTTGTTGACAGTGATAGATCTCTATGTCATGGTAGGTATGATGTGAAAGATAAAGGTCATATATTTTCCCTCCGCCAAAGGTCTTGCTGAAAAAACCTTAATTATACAAGATGGTGATGAAACATTAATTAAGTTCTGTCAAAAATAATTAGATCCTTGTTAAAATTGATTTAATTAAATATTTTCCCTCTTTAGTCAAAAAACCAAACTTACTATTAGTGTTCTGGCAGGAAAATTAATATTAGTCTTAGTTTAACCTTGGTTGCATTTATTTTATATTAAGAGGGGATAGCAATGAGCCCAGCTGCTAAAAGTCCATGTTTTTATTAATATATATATATATATATATATATATATATATATATATATATATATATATATATATTATTATCTATACATTTAAATTCATATGAATCTATCCTATAGATTATAATGATCTACACTTGTAGTATTTTTATATGAATACTAAATTTATTATTATATATATTACAGTCAAAATAGGTCAGATTTTTTTATTTGAAAAAGTAGAAAGTAATGCTTCAACATTGTTGTTAATTAAAGGAATACACACACATTATGTATATTATTAAATGTACATAAACAATTGCAATCCAACAACAAAAATCATAATTATTACTAAGAGTGTATTATCTGATATATATATATATATATATATATATATATATATATATATATATATATATATTAATAATATACATAATCAGATATATGTATATATATTTTAATAACCATGTTTTTGTATTTAAATGGCATGCTGAAAATTTAAAAAAGGTTTAATGTCATGCTACTTCAGTCTATAAAAATAGTAACAGTCCAGAAAATGCTATTCTAATCAGCAACTACCATAATCATCATCATCAATAGCTTTTGCTTTCATTATCATTTTTTAAGTCTCTTGTAAATGATTAAAAAACATGAATTATAATTATTTGTCATATTAGCTAACACTATAAATCAAATAGGTGGCAAAACAAGAAGAGACCTTACAGAATGACCGTGGCTATAAAATGCTACAAGTACTTACTAAAAGATTGTACCTACCTTTATAACCTGGTTAATAGATGCTCTATGATGTTGGTCAGCCAATGCTTCCGCTTTAATCTAGTGAGATAGATAGAAATTTGTTCTATTATCAGTCTCGCACACATTCATGCAGGATCCTGTGCAGCACAGTAGATATAACCATAAGCTCTGGGACCTTCTCATTGAGCTAAGATTGCTTCATACAAAAGTTGACAATACACTAGTGAAAGCCATTGTTGATATTCAACATTTTTTAAATAGCTCAACAGAATAGACAATAAAGGCCTGCAGGAAAACTTGGAAAGGATGGAAGCTGAACGGGAGTGTGGATTTTAAAAAGAAAACACTGATGGAATATTTGAACAAGGCATTATATTAGATATAAGCAAACCTCTAGAATCAGTACTTTAAAGAAAATAAGGTATGCATGTATTTAACCTGTAAATTTACAATTTTTTTTAGATGCGTAGATCCAACAAGCTTTAAAAAAATGTTGGTCACAAATATTAGATTTAACTGTGCATACATTTTATTGTTATCTTTCCATTTTAATGGTATCATGTTATAGCTGATCTTGGTCATCTTTAGTATGGAGCAGGTAATTAACTACAGGAGATATACAGTGTCGCAAGTCTTCCCACCTACAAAGAGTGAAGGGGTCTGTAATTTTTTATTGTAGGTACACTTCAACTGTGCACACTTCAAAATGTATGATTGTTAAATAATTTATTAGCATTTTATTGCATTAAATAAGTATTTGCTCACCTACCAACCAGCAATAATTTTGGCTCTCACAGACTGGTTAGTTTTGCTTTAAGAAGCCCTCCTACTCTGCACTCATTTCCTGTATTAATTGCATTTATTTGTACTCATTACCTGTATAAAAACACCTGTTCACACACTCAATCACGCTGCAAATTCTCCACCATGGTCAAGACCAATGAGCTGTCAATGTACACCGGGGACAAAATTGTAGACCTGCAAAAAGTTGGGCTACAGGACAGCAGCTTCAAAGCAACAACTGTTGACACAGTTTGAATGTCGGGGTCTGGGGCTCCATGCAAGATCTTAGCTCGTGGGGTAAAGATGATTCAGAACAAGGTCAGGAATCAGCTCAGAACTACACAGGAGAACCTGGACAATGACCTGAAGAGAGCTGGGACCACAGTCTCAAAGATTACTGTTAGTAACACACTACACTGTCATGGACATAAACCAGAACAATAACTATTTTCCACAAAATGGGTGTTGTACCGGGTGCAGGGAAGCATCCCAATTGCAGGTGCCCCCTCTACATTAGCAGCACAGAATGGGAGAAATTGTACCTTTCTCCTCAGGCCCCGGAGAAATCCAGCTCTCTGATTGGCAGTCACCAGGCTGCCACCCCTTGATAACTTGGCTGGCCGGCAGCCACGTGACCGTGCCAGTGGATGTTGTTCCGGTACAAATCCTGCAGGGCTTGCAGGGTCCCCCTGCAGGGCATGCAAGGTCCCCCTGCTCACAAAGCACATGTCCAGGTCTGTTTGAAGTTTGCCAGTGACCATAAGGATGATCAAGAGTAGGAGAAGATTATGTGGTCAGATAAGACCAAAACAGAAATGTTTGGTATCAACTCCACATGCCGTGTTTGGAGGAAGAATAAGGATGGGTACAACCCCAAGAACACAGTTCCAACCATGAAGCATGAAAACATCATAGACCCGGAAGAGTGGGCCAAAATCCCCTATGCAGTATTTTCAAATTTGGTCAACAACTACAGGAAATGTCTGACCTCTATCAATACTAATTTCAAGTTATTTCAAAATCATACAATGTCATTTTCTAGTTTTTTTTTTTATTCTGTCTCTCACAGTTAAAGTCTACCTTTAGTGCTTGTATTACCTACCTTACAGACTACCTTACAGACCTCTCCATTTTTGTAGGTGGGAAAACGTGTGACTGTAAGTCTGAACTAGTTTTTTTGCAATTTATGTTTCATTCTTGTTTGATGACAAGAAAACTGAACACAAAATCAGCTTTTATTTTCACTCCTGGCCAGTCCCTAACAAATGATATTGTAATGTTTCTTATAAAACATGGAACAGTCCAGGCAGTGGAAATAGTAAGGTAGCAGGGAGCTCATTTAAAGCCTGCCTCATTTCCTGCAGCCCTCTATAGATGTTGTAGCAGGTTTCCAGAATTTGCCCTCCTCTAACTCTCCATTTTTCCACACCCACGCTCCAAATGTGGTCACTCTGCCTACCCTGCCCCCTCATCACTGAGGGAGCCCGGCAATTGTGACCAATGTGGTCTGCCGGGCTCGCTCAGATTGGAAGTGCTAAGGGACAGGAGCGGTTGTATTACCACATTTGGAGATGGTCATGGAGAAATGGAAAGGAACGGAAAGAAGGGGCAAATTTCAAAGATCTGCTACAGCATCTGCAGCACACTGCAGGAAATGGAGGTGAGGCACATGGGACAGGCTTCTGGTGATCTCTTTGCTGCCTTATTATGCCATTACCTAGACCCCCCTCCAGCCATACATTTTCATTGGCTCAGGAGACCCAACAAGATGAAGCACTGTAGATGATAAATGTTATTTCATTTACTAAACAAGCTTTAAAAAAATGTTGGGCACAAATAAATTTAATTGTGCATACACTTTTAGCTATGGATAAATGGGAAGCAACTTAGCTGAGGTTACCCTATTACTCCCATACATCACATGAGGGCTGGGTGGGCTGAAAGACTCACCCATACAGCTAAAGACACCCCCAGCCCCAATGTGGAGGTGTATTTGGTCCACTTTAAAGAAAAAACAATCCAACAAACACACCTCCTCCTGACTTTCCTCTGGCGTTGGTGTCCCATGCTGTTCCCCTCTCTGCAGCTGGGCAGAGGACACTGAACCAGCCCAGGCACCAGCAATTTGAACTTGTAGCCCAGGGCTCAGAGGCTGAACACCCTGCCGCTACTACCAGCTCTATAGCCCACATGAGCACCAGACGCTTCTGCACCTCCCTGGCCGGTGGGGGTGCAGGTTATTGGACAGGGAGTTTTGGCAAGTCAACTGCTTTCTGACCGGTGATTGTCACCCTCTCCTGCCATTTGAAATGGTTTAGGGATCTCAAGGACCCCTTATCAGTTCACAAAGGATTAAAGTGAAGAGTAAAAACACTATATGCAAAATATAAAAAAGTCAAATTTTCACCTATACTTACCTCCTTCCTCGCTATCCATCACTGGGCGCTGTCCCACACCTATCTCTGCTGAAGACTGCGGGGCAGAGAACACAGATCCTCCACCCTGCACTAATTTCTCTCCACCTCGCTCCCCACCAGAAGGAGGGGCTATTTATAGGTGAGGACTGGGATGGCTGTAAAAACCCTTCATGCCCCTTGTTACTCACAGTGACATCACTGTGACATCACTGTGTCTACACTGTGATATTTGTTTTAACGATTATTGAGCAATTCATTAAAATTTCCAGGGTCTCATTGTTGGATATCTGGTATAGCTTAGTGGGGAAAGAAGGTACAGGAGATTTTGAGGTGTGATATGAGGTCAGTAACTGTGATATTCTAAGTAAGGAGTGGGGGCAAAGTAAGTAATTTGAGTAAAATAGCATACTAATTAAGGAGTGAGTCCATCCCTTTCAGATGTTCCATCATGCTTTCAGTAGAATTGTGCCTAGGCAGCCTCAACAATAAAGTGGACTGGATCTCACTTTTGCTTCACAGCCTTTTGCCCTTACGTATATTCCAAGTATGTCACACACCCCGCTTCCAATATTCATGACATATGGGTTATAACCAGTAGAGGGCGAACTTTTGCAGAGATGACAGGAAAAAAGAAGCCCCTCCCGGTCCATAAATACCTGGGACCTCCCACACATTACCCAGTTTTCGTCTCTGCAGACGGCGAGCAAGTCAGAAGATGGCTGCGTCTCTTCCTTGCAGGTAAGCCGGGTTTACATCTGGCCATTTTGTCTCTATTTCTATCCGGACCTTGTTTGTTTTAGTCCCCATGCCTCCCAGCCTTGGCTGTAGGTCCGGGCGACTGTAGACTACACCTTTAGAGGTGTACTAGGGAGCCATGCTCCCCCGTGAGACCCCATATTTAGGGGTAGGCGGTATCCAGGTTGGTGATCCTGGTTTGGGATGCCCTGTCCCTGATATCCCATTTCACCGGGATTCTACCCCCCTTCCGGGTCTCCCTGTTCCCCTCTGCGCTGGGGGGGGGCCTTCCTTCTATCCTTATTTTCCTTTATTATTTTCCTTTATATTGGTATGCCAGTGTGTGTGTGTGTGTGTGTGTGTGTGTGTGTATGTGTTTTCACGGTGCCTCACTCGTCGCTTGTGGTGAGTGGGCTCCTGGCCGCATGTGGAGGCCTTCTTGGGGGAACTTCTTCCCCTCATGTTGCTTGGATAGGGGGCGGGGCCGGGCGCTCGGCGCGCTTGGCGCGGTCCCGCCCCCCTCTGTCTTTGGCGCTGTTGCGGAGCCCAGCTATTTGCTGGGATCTGCGTCTTGCTGAAGGGAGGGGGCGGGGCCAGGTGCGGCACGCGATCCGCGCTGGCCCGTCCTTCCTCTCTTTCTCCCTCTGTCTTTCCAGTCACGCTGCTGGCAGGATGCCATTATCGATCCGTGAGTGCCCTATTGGGCCCTTCTCATTTTTATATTCATTCTGGCTGCGTGCCCCATTTTAGCGCGTTGGGGCAGCGGGGCTCATGTTTTCCATGTGTCTATATATATATATATATATATATATATATATATATATCTCTTTGTATGTATGGTTTTTTGTGCATGATTGTGTGCCTTTCTTATGGCCCCTTCACAATATATCTTTCAGGAGGAATCCCAATCTATCATATTAAAAGGGGGTTTCTCCCGGTCCTAGGGTCCCTTGGAGATAAATTTGGGGTCCTACAAATCCTTCCACTTGGGACTTAAAGGGGCATCCCGGGTAGCTTAATTGGCGTAATTCCCTCTGGATAATGTGCTGATTTGCATACCATGTGCTCAGCAGGCCATAACGCGGCAGTCGGGGTCCCAGGCGTCTGGGTCTGCGCCGCCGGCCTCATCACCTACTTCACTCCGCCTGATCCGTACCCCAAGTGACACTGTCATTACTGGGGAGTCGCAATCTGATGTATGTGCTAGATTGGCCAACATCGAGAGACTGATTTCTAGTTCTGCGGCCAGAAAGGCCCCAGCTAAGAAGAGACATTTATCACCGGCCGCACCGGTTCTGGATTTTGATGATTGTGATATCCTTGACTGGTCTGATTATTCCCCACTTGAGGAGGGGGAATTGTTTGATGAGTCTGATGGCTCTGAGGATCAGCAGTTTTTGGATGCTGATGCTGGGCAGGAGCATGGGGATGCCGAGGATACCCCCAGGATTCTGGCCCATTTGTTTGAGGTGCTGGCTATTTCTCCTCCGGCGGAGTCCCCTCCGCAGAAGGGGGAATTTTTTGGGACCTCTAAGCCTCGTTTGGAGTTCCCAAATCAGAAGCATTTTGAAAATCTGATTCTTAAGGAATGGGAATGACCTAGCCGGCTTCCTGGTGTTCCTCAGGGATGGGATAGGAAGTATCCCTTTCCGGTGGACGCGGTGAAGCGCTGGTCGTCCCCTCCCGAGGTCAATGCACCCGTCCTGGGATTGTCCAACACATCTGTTGTGCACTCTCCAGACGCCACCACGATAAAGGATGCTGAGGACCGACATATTGACCAAATGGCTTGTCATGCCTTTGTTAGCGTGGGTTCAGCCTTGTGGCCTGTTTGTGCTTCTGCGCTCATGGCTGTGGCTACCAGTTCTGTGGTTAGGGGCCTGTTGAGTGGTTCCCAGCTTAACCCGGCCAGTGATGAATTTGCAGCGCTTACGCGGTGTGATTTATTCATGTCCTTTGTCTTATCTGCCTTGGATGACACAATATGTATGTGTAGCAGAACCTCAGCGTTGCTGGTGGCTATTCGCCGATCGGTCTGGTTGCGCCAGTGGGCGGCTGACATTGCGGCTAAGAAGTCACTTACAGGGCTACCCTTCCTGGGTATGCGGCTGTTTGGAGATAAATTGGATTCAGTTGCGAAAGGAGGAAGGCTACCGCAGCGCAAGAAGCAGCGTCGCTCCTTTCGGGGGGCAGGCTCCTTTAATCCTTCCTTTCGCTGTGCCAGAGCAGGCAGAGGAGCTGCCTACTTTACCTTCAGAGGAGATTCCTGGAACAGAGGCAGAGGACGGGCCCGTCCGGGACCTGTCTGGGGTTCCAAGACCAAGCCCGCTGCCAAGCCAGCTCAGCAATGAGGGGGCGCCCTCACCCTTGTGGGTGGGGGGACGGCTGCGGCACTTCTTCCGGGTCTGGGCCCGGGAGGTCACAGACAAGTGGATCTTGGAAGTGGTCTCTTACGGGTACAAACTGGCCTCCTCCCAGATTTCTCAGGTCTCGGGTCCCCTCGGACCCCCGGGCTGCGCAGGGGCTCCTGTTGGCAGTGCAAAGTCTTCTGGACATGGAAGTCATCTGCCCAGTGCCTTTATTAGAGAGAGGCCGGGGCTATTATTCCAACCTTTTCACGGTGCCCAAAAAGGATGGATCCATAAGACCCATTCTGGATTTGAAGCTTCTCAACAGGTTCATCAGAACCAGGAAGTTCCGCATGGAGACTTTGCGCTCAGCCATCCTTTCTCTTCGTCAGGGGGACTTCATGACGTCTATAGACATCAAGGATGCTTACCTTCACTCTGATGAAGTGGCAGGAACCAATTGGCACGCAACGCGTCAGTGGTACTGGCATGCTGGATGTGGTGGTGGACTAGGACCTAATACTATGTGGTAATGTAGATTGCTTTTGGATATTGGTTGTATCTTTTTAAATTAGTGTTATTTGTGTTAATAACCTTATTGTATATGCCCTGAAGTTCTCTGTTGTTCACAGCACTTCGCACTTTCTTGCACTCTGCACTTTAGATCATGGCTATCATGGTTACCTATTGATACACACCCTCCTTGGCCATATGTGGCCTCTTAATTTCTGATTTCAGCTATTATTATTGCCACTTTCCTTCTTTTGAGGCTTTTCTAGCACAGACTATTTGCACAACTTCTGAGAGAAACTCATGGGCATATAATTTTGATAATCTTGATTTTTGTATATAATGAATTATAATCAATCTATTATTATGTAAAATAGTCCAGCATACACCCCTGCCAGCAATCATGTTTTTAATTGTTTTTAAGATAGATTTGGGCCATTAAATCAAATAAAGTCTTTTTGTAATTAGCAACATTTGGTGTATCTGTTGAGCGGCTGAGTTGGTGGGCTCCAGGGTCTGAGCTGGCAGTCCCACTTTGTGCACCGACTTTATGACGTCCATAGACATCAAGGATGCTTACCTTCATGTACCGATCTTCCCAGCACACCAGAGATTTCTCAGGTTTGTGGTGGGAGATCGTCATTTTCAGTTTGTGGCCCTCCCGTTCGGGCAGACCTCGGCACTAAGGTTGTTCACCAAGGTGTTGGCGGTTATAATGGTCCTTCTCAGAGCCCAGGGCATTCGCATTGTGCCGTATTTGGATGACCTCCTCATTACGGCATCCTCTCTCGGACAGGCGGAGCTGGACACCAGGACGGTAGTGTCTATGCTGGAGAGGTTTGGCTGGGTGATCAACCACCCCAAGCCGAAGGTGCAGATGGTTCAAGATCTGATACGTCTTCTTTTGTCCATCCTTCGCCCGTATATCCGGCTAGGGATGAGACTGGTGGGGTTGATGGTGGCTTCCTTCGAGGCAGTCCCCTTTGCTCAGTTCCACATGAGGTCGCTCCAGCTCCATCTATTGTTGGCCTGGGAAAGATGTCCACTGTCATTGGATCAGTCTTTTCTGATATCTCCCCTGGTTCGGCAGTCTCTTCAGTGGTGGCTGGAACCAAGGAATCTTCTGAGGGGCAGGTCTTTTCTGACCCCTTGTTGGGAGATGGTCACCACGGATGCCAGCCTGTCGGGCTGGGGGGGGTTTCTGGAAGGAACATCAGTTCCAGGGGCTGTGGGGTCCTCGGGAGGCCCACACCCCCATCAATGTCTTGGAGCTGAGAGCCATTCAGTTGGTGCTGTCATGCTTGACGCATCACCTCCAGGGTCTACCGGTTCAGGTTCGATCGGACAATCGGACTGCGGTCGCTTACATCAATCACCAAGGAGGGACTCGCAGCAGGAGTGCCCTCAGGGAAGTTTCTGATTCTTGCATGGGCAGAGAACAATGTCCCATGCATCTCAGCTGTGTACATTCCGGGAGTGGAAAACATGGAGGCGGACTTCCTGAGCAGGGGATCCTCTCGCTGAGGGGAATGGTCGCAACCACAGGGTATTCTGGTCCCTTTGTCGCAAGTGGGGGATTCCGGAGGTGGATCTCTTTGCCTCACGTCACAATCACAAGCTTCCTGCTTTTGTGTCTCTGTCTCAGGATCCTCTGGCCCTGGCAGTGGATGCCTTGTCTCTTGCCTGGAGGGATCTGGGGTTTCTTTACCTGTTTCCCCCCTTCTCCATGGTAGGCAAGGTGGTGTGCAAGCTGGCTCAAGAGGGTGCACCAGCAATTCTGGTGGCCCCAAGGTGGCCAAGACAGATTTGGTTCGCAGACGTCGTACGGCTGGAGGTAGATCAGTACAGGCTGCCCCTGTTTCTGGGTCTGATCACTCAAGGTCAACTTCGTTACCCCAATTTACAAACGCTGGCTTTGACGGCGTGGTTGCTGAAACCTCCATCTTAAGGGAGGAAGGTTTGTCTGATGCTGTGATTCGTACACTTGTTAGAGCCAGGAAGAGATCTTCCTCTAACATCTACTACAGGACTTGGAGGTCCTATATTGACTGGTGTGAGGCTAGGGCATTGCCTTGCAGGGTTTTCGATTCCTAGGATTTTGGATTTTATGGACCTGGGGTTCCAGCTTAGTACCTTGAAAGGGCAGGTCTCTGCCCTGACGGTTTTCTTTCAAAGGTCCTTTGCTCTGCATCCATTGGTTAAGACTTTTTTCCAGGGGGTCACTCATGTGCGGCCCCCTAGAAAGCCTTTGTTGCCCGTTTGGGATTTGAATTTGGTTCTGTCGGCTCTCCAGGGGCCTCCTTTTGAGCCGGTGCAGGATGTTGCACTTTATTTGCTTACACAAAAGGTTGCCTTTTTGGTGGCTATTACCTCTGTTTGACATGTCTCTGAGTTGGCTGCTCTGTCCATTCAGGCCCCTTACTTTGAGAGACACCAGGACAAGGTGGTCTTTTGCTTTAAGCCAGATTTCCTTCCTAAGGTGGTTTCTGCCTTCCATCTCAATCAGGATGTGGTTCTTCCCTCCTTGTGTCCTAAGCCTAGCAATGACAAGGAGAGGGTCCTGCACTGTTTGGATGTAGTTCAATGTGTGAAGTACTATTTGATGGCTACTTCTCCCTTTCGTAAGACGGACGCCTTGTTCGTGGTGCCCTCCGGGCCTAGGAAGGGTTTGGCGCCCGCCAAGTCTACCATTAGCAAATGGATACGTCAGGCCATTGTTGGGGCCTATTCTGCCAAGGGGAAGGTTCCCCCTTTTCATATCACTGCTCATTCTACTCATGCTGTTGGGGCTTCTTGGGCTTTTCAGCACCAGGCCTCTGTTGAACAAGCTTGTAAAATGGGTATTATAAGTATGTCACACACCCCGCTTCATCCCGCCCTTATTGTATTCTGGATCCTTTATATGGTGAACCTTTTATTGTTAAGATTTTTGGATTTGGCTCTTCCTGGTCCCCTTTCTGCTTTCCTATACTGGGTAATGTGTGGGAGGTCCCAGGTATTTATGGACCAGGAGGGACTTCTTTTTTCCTGTCATCTCTGCAGAAGTTCGCCCTCTACTGGTTATAACCCATATGTCATGAATATTGGAAGCGGGGTGTGTGACATACTAATAATACCCATTTTACAGGTGAGTAATCACAAAATAGTAGTTTTTAATTGACTTCCTCCCTAAATAACCTCCCGCCCTAGTTGTTCTGGAAACGTTGTTCTGGCATTCTAGCAAAAAAGGTTACTGCCTGTGACCAGAAAATAAAATAAGCTCAATTTTGCCTAACTCTTAAAAGCAGAGGTGGGATTCTAACTACCGATTCCCTATATATAAAGTTGTCAAGAGAGCTTCACATACTTATATTTTTATATCAATCTAAAAAACAGCAAACTGTGTAACACTATTAAAATGTGTCTATGCAAATTTAAGGGATTGTATAAATTATTTGTGGATTCTGAGAACTGCTACAATTTTAACAGAGAACCTGTTGAATTCCACCCCTGCTTCGAGTTAAAAAATATTGGGTTAGGTACTTCCCTACTAAACAGTGGAAATTGAATAGTCTGGATCTCCCGTCTGGCAGCTAATAGGTTAAACTGAAAGGTATTTTAGAACCATCATAACCGTGCTTTCCATATCAATTTTATGATAATGTTACATGGCTTTCATTCGGCTTGTCTTGCCTGGTGCCTTTTGATTGTGGGAAACAGACATTTAATACCAATGTATCCCAGAACAAAGGGGGAAAATGACAGATCTGCATTTGGGCATACACACCTTGGTTGCATTTCACCTGGATTCCGCTAATTTCACCAGCCGTTTCTGGGCGGGAATTAAACATATTGAATGGCAGTTTGTTTTATTTAGCAGCTTAGGGTTTCGTCTTTAATTGCCATTTATGGTCAAAGTAATTTCTGCTCATTGTCAAGGCATAAGTCTGAAGACCTTGGCTTGTATTAATGGGCCAGCTTAGATGCCTCTTGAATTGATGCTTAAGAGAATATTTTATCATGCTTTTTAAGCATTAGTCAGCTGAATGTTTTCTCTTCAAATGCATTTTTTAATTGTTATAATAGTCTTACACAGTCGCCTAGCTTATCTTTTAATCTGGCAAATGTTTTCTGTACCGATAACCTTGAATGCTGAGTGGTGTATAAGCTATTTTTGGTTAAATAACGTTTAGCAGATGAAAGCTTGTAGTAGACCTTCAAGCAATAAATGATTATCTGCTAGCTATACAGTCTAGAAAAAGGGGATGTAGTATTGTTACATCGCGTCAGGTAAGAGAAAAACCACCACCACTCTTAACTGGATATATATATATATATATATATATATATATATATATATATACATATCAAATTAACAAATAATACATATATTAATACATATTAACCTAACTGAGTTAATTAACTAGAAATAAACAATTAAGCTGGTATATATAATTTATTATTACCGTATATACTCGAGTATAGGTCGACCCGAATATAAGCCGAGGCACCTAATTTTACCACAAAAAAATGGAACAAGTTATTGACTCGAGTATAAGCCGAGGCGGCTTTTTTCAATTGGAATTGGAGTTGACACACAGAAAGAGAGACACACACACACAGAAAGGGACACACACACAGAAAGAGACACAGACACAGACACAGACACACACACACACACACACACACACACACACAGAAAGAGACACACACACACACACACACACACACACACACACACACACACTGTGGGTACCTGCTGCTGCTGCCGCCGCCGCTCTCAGACGCGCAGGTGTCGGGGGTCAGGGTTTGGCCGAGGTTACCCTGCAGAGGGGCAGCGGGGTCCCCCTCCCCTCCTCCTCCTGCCGGTCGCTCGGCACACAACACCCTCCATTCAGCTCCGCCTGGCAGCCGCCAGCCGCCGCCGTTCTCATACACACACCAGCACTTCCTGGCTGTTGCGCGCTGGTCGTCGGTGGGCGTGCCCCATATGGCCGGCGTCCAATGAAAACATTGGACGCCGCCCATTGACGACCAGCGCGCAGCAGCCTGGAAGTGCCGGGCAGTGTGTGAATGTGTGTGCGTGTTTGTGTGTATGAGAGCGGCGGCGGCAGCAGCGGGTACAGCAGGGACCCGCAGCGGCCGCCCCTCACCCTCCAGCATCTGTTGGGTTCAGGGTTGCGGCCTTCCCGGGCAGTCCGCCCCTGGACTCGAGTATAAGCCGAGGCGGCTTTTTTCAGCCCAAAAAGTGGGCTGAAAAACTCGGCTTATACTCGAGTATATACGGTAAATATGGTACCAGAAGTTACAACTACCAAGTGAGAAATAAAGAAAAAATGCATTAACTATATTTGACTTTCCGCCAATCCATTTGACTAGTTTGTCTGTTGTGGATTGAGGTGTACATTGCCTGGAATTATGGAAGAATTTTAGCCAACTGATCAGAACTACCCAGCTGATATTAGCTGGATGAAGAGAATGGTAAAGTATGTTCCCAAGGGCTTAATTCTCACCCAGCTATTGTAGCAGGTTGAGAATGTTGCGAAGTTTAACATTTTCAGCGATGCCTTCTTGTAAATATGTTTTATGGCTTAATTGTTTAAACATGAATAAAATAGCTCAATTAGAGCAATAGGTATTAATAGTTTGACCGTCAGATTATTAGATTAACTGCATCATTTAGTAAAACAGTATTTCAATATAAATGTGGTAGTGCTTTATCTCTTACATGACTTGATTAAGCAGAGTCCAGAAGACATCAGTACATAAAACTGGTGTCAGTGGTGGTCATGCAAATTATTTGCAGTACAGTGAGCGTTAGGGGGCTCAGTGTTATAGCTGTGGGTCCAGCCCCTGGAACACTGTAACACTCACCTATACTGAGAATGGAGCACCCACAGTGAATATACCGTCCTACAGTACTACAATACTTAAAGGGGTCCCTGCACATACCACCCTATACAAAAACTCAGAATAGGGGCCCATCCTTCACATTTTTTGGTTATGTGGGACCCAGACACAATCAGGCTATATTGTGTCTTCGACCCCCATTACCTATAGTGTGATAACTGGGCCCCTACTCTGAGTTTCAGTTTCCTTAATGTCCTTAATAATAAGGTGAGCTTGGCTGCTCTAGGGATAGGAAACTACAGAAAGGCCCCAACCATCATATCTCGACTATAGCGGGGCCCAGCCTTTATACCGCTTTTAATGCTGGCATAGGTCTGGGGTCCTCATCTGACCACAGCACCTTTCTCCATACATTTAGGGAGTCCCTCGGATGACTACTGGCAAATTCAAAAGGAGCCTTCCTATGTTTACCTGTAATTAAAGTCTATTTCCGTGCCACCCTTTCAAAATCCCAGATCTATGGAGTGACCAGTTTATTGTGGTCATATGGTCAGACAGTCCAGTCTGTGCTTACTACAGTTTAAGTAAATTGTACATGAGAGCTGGCCAGCTGAATATGCACAAAACAGGACATGTTGGTGGGCTTTGAGGAGAGAGGGTTGGGGACAACTGCTGTAGGGGATTGTCAGAACCAACTTTCCTGAGTCCCGTTCCTGCGACGTCCCTGGCCGCTCGGACGGGGTTTCTCCTGCTCAGAGGCCGCGTCAAGCGGTGGCTCGAGCGCCACCAGGAGAGCCTGCCTCCTTCTCCCCCCCTGGTCTCAGTGAACATGCTCGCGCGCACGCTCTCAGCGGCTTGAGGCCTTGTATAGATTACAGGGGTTTGAACAAAATCACTATAAAAAAACGGTATCCCTTGCCTTTGATTGATGATTTATTTAATCAAGTTGTTGACGCCCAGATCTTCTCTAAATTGGATTTAAAAGGGGCCTACAACTTGATTCGAATTCAGCAAGGGGACGAATGGAAGATGGCATTTAACGTGAAAGACGGCCACTATCTGGTCATGCCCTTAGGCCTATGTAACTCTCCAGCCGTCTTCCAGGACTTCGTAAATTACGTTTTTTGAGATTATTTGGGGAGATTCGTGGTCATTTACTTAGATGATATCCTCATTTTTTCCAATTCATTGTCTGAGCATAGAAATCATGTAAAGTTAGTTCTTCAAAAATTAAGAGAGAATAATTTGTACGCCAAGATTTCTAAATGCATATTTGGGGTCACTACTGTTCCCTTCTTGGGATATGTGATATCTAACCAGGGTCTGGAGATGGATGCTGTAAAAATTTCGGCAGTGCTGGATTGGGTTCAACCCAAGACCTTAAAAGAGTTACAGCGTTTTTTAGGCTTCGCTAATTTCTATCTGCCATTAAGGCCTTTCAGGCTTTGAAACAGGCTTTCACCTCAGCGTCTGTATTAATTCACCCTAATGTAAACAAACCCTTTGTCGTTGAAGTAGATGCTTCCGAGGTGGGCGTGGGGGCAGTTTTATCACAATACTCTGACCATCCGGAGCGCCTACACCCATGTGCCTACTTCTCGCGGAAGTTTAGCGCTGCTGAGCAGAACTACAATGTGGGGAACAGGAAATTGTTGGCAGTCAAACTGGCCTTTGACGAATGGCGTCACTGGCTGGAGGGTTCACTGCATCCGGTCACGGTCTATACCTATCACAAGAACCTTGAGTATATCAGTACAGCTAAAAGACTAAACTCTCCCCAAGTGCGCTGGGCATAATTTTTCTCGGGGTTTAACTTCCTTATCACATTTAAGCCAGGAGCTAAAAGTACTAAAGAGGACTCCCTGTCTCACATGTTCGGGGAATGCAAGGATGGGGTGATATGGGTGAACCGATTTTGCCTCTTAGTTGTGTGGGGGGGGGGGGCATTACTCCCTGATCTATCAGATATTTTGGTGCCATTCCAGAGCGAATCTCCTGTAGATGCACCATTGGGGTGTCAGTTTGTATCACGCACTTGCGTTCCGATGTTAACCGCGAGTTTCATGATGCAAAATCCGACGGTCACCTGGGGAATCGGAAGACGTTAGCCCTAGCCCGACACCATGTATGGTGGCCCACTATGCGGCGCGACATTTCCTCCTTTGTCGGTGCATGAAGTAAGGGGTTCCACAAAGCCCCTAGTGGGTACTTGGCTCCTTTGGAGATTCCTAAAGAGCCCTGGACTCATATCTCCATGGACTTCAGAGTGGATTTGCCACAATCACATGGGAACACTGTTGTCTGGGTGGTTGTCGACCATTTTAGCAAAATGGCGCATTTTATTCCATTACCCAAACTCCCGTCGGCTCCTGAGCTTTCGCGACTATTTATTTCCCTTTTTTTCTGCATCCATGGCATACCGTCTAATATAGTCTCTGATCGAGGCGTACAATTCACTTCGCGTTTCTGGAAGAATTTTTGCTCACAGTTGGGGATTCAGATATCTTTGTCGTCTGCATACCATCCCCAATCTAATGGTCAAACTGAAAGAACCAACCAAAGCCTTGAACAGTACTTACGGTGTTACATTTCTGACGCTCAAGAACTGTGGTCAGAATTCATTGACTTTGCTGAATTTGCGTACAATAATGCACCGAGTGATAGTACTAAAGTGTCCCCGTTCTTCTGTAATTTGGGGAAAGATCCCAGAGGTTTTTCTCTCTCGGGGGCTCCTTCCAATTTATCGGCATTGGAAGAGTTTCTCCAAGAGCGGAAGAACATCTGGACCCGCATCCAAGAGACTTTGAATAAGACTGTTTTGAAATACAAAACATTTGCTGATCGCCGCAGGTCTTGAGAACCCGCACTTCAGGTTGGGAACCTCGTTTGGGTCTCTACTAAAAACATTGAACTCCGGCAACTCCGGTAAGCTAGGACCCAAGTTTATTGGCCCATTCCCGATTGTTCAGAAATTAAGTGATGTAACCTTTAAGGTCCAACTTCCACAAGCCATGAGAATCCCGAACTCATTTCATGTGTCTCTGCTAAAACCAGCTAAGAATGCTCCAGTTCCATCCACATCACCAATTCTAGTAGATAACGAACCGGAATATGTAGTTAACAAGATTCTTGATTCGCGTAAGGTCCGTAATTCGTTGCAATATTTGATTGACTGGGTTGGGTTTGGTCCAGAGGAGAGATGTTGGGATAAAATTCTTATTAAGAAATTCCATCGCAACAACCCAGGGAAGCCTGGTAAGGGTCCAGAGGCCCTCATGAAGGGGGGGTAGTGTCAGAACCAACTTTCCTGAGTCCTGTTCCTGCGACGTCCCTGTCCGCTCGGACGGGATTCCTCCCACTCAGAGGCCGCGTCAAGCGGTGGCTCGAGCGGTGCCAGGCGCGCCTGCCTCCTTCTCTCCCCCTGGTCTCAGTGGATGTGCTTACGTGCGCGAGCACGATCTGTTTATGCACTCCGGTGGCGCTGCTCTCAGCGCGGCCGCCGGAGGAAGATTTGAACGAGCCAATTCTGGTCCCTCGGGCTCGGAGCTTCGCACAGAACTATCACTGGGCGAGTAGCTCCATGTTGCACCAATCACCATCTAGGTTCTATGTTGCACCAATCACCATCCCGATTCAAGTTGCACCAATCCAAACAGCCCTCTTCCTATAAAGCCTTCACCCCTTCAGTTAGTCGGGGCCTGTGATAGTGCCTTGTTGGACCTTGCTTAGTTATTGTACTTCTCTGATTGATCTCCGTTGCCGACCGCTGCCTGAACCGACTACTCTCCGATTGATCTCCACTGCCAACCTTTGCCTGTCCACGACCATCCTGACTGCTGCCAGCCTTGACCCCTGCTTCGTACCCAGACCTCGAGCTGCCTTATCCTACTGTACTGTCGCAATCTCTGCTTCCCCGGTTTGACCTTTGGCCAGTATCTGGACTTCCTAGCATTACCTGCATCATCACTGGGACTCATTCTGTTCTCGCTCTTCGCTATTGGTTCTCCAGACCTCCACCCAGTAAGCTCTCATCCTTTGAGCCATTGAAGTCCTGGGGGCAACCGATCCCGGGCAGGCGTATACTGCGTCCCGGCAAGCGGGGGCTCCTACAGATGAAGCTGGCTGTGTAGATTGGGGGTTGAGGGCTTACCCAGAGGGCTGGAGTTACCTGAGCGTGACAGGGATGATCACAAATTTGGATTTTTTTTTTAAGCCAACCCTGACATCTCAGCCTCTAGGGCCTTTCAGAAAAGGCTGTTTTAACAAAAACTAATGAGAAGGAGAGGCCCATATCCAGCCTAAATCTGAGTTATACAAAACCACACAAACAACTAGATTAATTATAATTGCAATAATAATTGAAATCCAAATTCAAATACAATTTTCTTTGAATGGGAAGTATAGGAAACACTGCAGAACTCCGGCTTTATTAAGTGATTGTTTTTATTATACATTGCTGCAGTTTTAAGATTCCTAATCTTAGATCAAAATCCTATATTAGAGTAAAATGTATTTGATTGGATTACTTTTGTGATGACTAGCCTTGGATGTGTGAGTGGTGCAATTGAACACAGCATCATTTCTATTAGGAGGCACAGGAGACACCGTTCAGACACACCTCAGCTGGCTCAGAAGGTCTCTCTTTTCCACATTTCCAAAACCCCTCTCTCTTTGGTACACTGCTCCTGTTCTTTCTTTCTATATTTCTGGCATTTTATTTTTTTTCTTTTCTGTTAGCCTTTACTTTCCTCTTTTTCACATTCACAATCTCGTTATCTATTTCTCAGTCATACCTAACCCCTTCAGCTCTCTCTCTCTCTTTTACATTATCAAACTTTTTTCAAATTCCCACTACCCCAACAGTTTAAAAAAATCTCTCCTCATTATTCCTTCACATTCCCTCCATCTTTTCCTCTCTGCCTCTCGTCACCTTTCCCCCATCTCCCTCATTCTCATCACCTTCCCTCTATCTTGCTTTCCCTGTCTTTTTTTCTCTCATCACTTTCCCTTCATCTTGCTATCCCTGTCTTTTTTCTCTCATCACTTTCCCTCCATCTCCCTTTCTTTTGCTCTCATTACCTTCCCTCCATATCCCTCCTTTTCTCCCATCAACCTCCCCTCATCTCCCCCTCTTTCTTTCTCATCACTTTCCCTCCATCTCTCTCTTTTGCTCTCATCACCTTCCCTCCACCTCCCTTTTTCTCTTTCATCACTCTTCCTCCATCTCCCTCTCTTTAACTCTTATCACATTCCCTCTATTTTTCATGACCTTCCCTCCATTTTCCTTTTCTCTCTTTCGTATCAACTTCCTCCCATCTCCCCCTCTCTTGTATTACCTTCTCTTCACCTTCCTCTCTCATTACCTTTCCTCCATCTCCATTTTTCTTTCTCTACCTCTGTCTATCTCTCTCTCTCATCACCTTCTCTCTATTTCTTTTTCTTGCTATTTCTATTCTTGCTCTCTCTCTGTCTTTCTGTCTCTCTCTATATTTTATCACCTTTCCATCACCTTTTTCTTCTTCTCTCTCTTTCTATCTGTGTCTGCCTCCCTCTTTTTCATAACCTTCTATCCATCTCCCCCCATCTCTCTCTCTCTGTCATCACCTTCCTTCCACCGCTCCCTCTTCCCACCATCTCCCACTCTCTATCTCTTTTCCACCTTACTTTAGACTTCTCTGTGTTCTCTTCTCCTTTTCCAGTTAATTCCTTTGTTCCACTTCTCTATTAATTATTCCTGCATTCCCCCTATCCCTCGCTTTTTTTTTTCTTTACCTCTTTCCTTTATTTTCTCCTTTATCCATCCATTCTATTGATCTTTAGCATTACCTCCCTTGCTCTTCTCTCACGTTATTTTTACATGTCTATATAATTGTTTGAGGTGAAAGTATTTGTGTGTATTTAGGGTGCACCATCACAAAATCTGGCTCTGATCACTGAATGGAATATGAGTGATATGAGTAATATGAGGCATCAATGAAATATGTAAGATTACATTTGCGTTCTGGTGCAACATGCAAGTGTCCTTCTTGTATGTGCGCCTGGGGTGCCGACACCCAAGTGCATACATACTATACAGAACCAGGGGAGGCAACTGCTACTGGGCCAGTGGAAGAAGGGGGGCCAATTCAAGCTGGGCTACCTGCTTGCAGTACCTGATCCTCTGGTAAGCCCCTGAATTAGCCTGGCCAACAGCAGCAAGACCAGGTTTGGTGATGGCGTAGGGCCAGGCTGGCACAAGCTGCGATTGGTTGTGGTGGTGCACAGACCACCATGCTGACACTGCATGCTGCCCCTCTACACATAAGCATGGAAGACCATGGGCTGTGAATGGTGGAACCAAGATGCTGTTACTTTCTTTCCGCTGGGGCTCTATAATCAGCATGCCAGGGAATCAAGCTGCTGGGGCCCTTGTCAAAATGTTTTATATATACCTTAATATTTATTAATTTTAATGTATATCTTACAATAAAGACGCCTGGTCTTTTTTTGAATTTAGCTATGGGGCCCTGTGAAACCTATGTACGTCTCTGCTGACACCATCTTGTAATCCTGCATGGGATGGCCCTGCTTTCTGCTGTCTCGTTGTACAGGTATGGCAGATCCAAGGGCCCCTAGGATGGAGGGTTTAATAACCCAATCAGAGAACTTGCAGTAGAGAGTAAAGAACATTGGCATTATTTAAATAGTCCTTATACACTAGTCAGGATCTGAGCCCAGTGGTGTTACGATAGCCACAATGTCATAATCATGTCATTCAGCCCAGGCCCTGTCTATGGAAAGGCTTGGTCATGGTGCAGTTAATGCCAGATATGAAAGATTTACCCAAATGGCCATTGTTTTGTACCACTCCTACAGTTGCGTCCCCGTGTAAAAAGGCTAAACTACATTGTTTTGTACCACTCCTATAGTTGCGTCCCCGTGTAAAAAGGCTAAGCTACATAAAACACTAGAACTGTTTGTTGCAAAACTAACATGCACAGCCACATGAGTTGTAGTAAAAATCTTGCCCCAAAAATGCCAGAAAGCAATATTTTGATTAATTTTGTTTCTTTTAATATCAAATTGTCAGGTAATCTCATTTAGTAAAAATACTACATTTTAAAATTCTTCCTCGTGCTATCAGACCCAACTGGCTTTTAGAGCTATCCTTAGTACCTAAGCTTGCACTGCTTGTCAGAATTTAATGAGAATACCCGTTCTAAAATAATTGAATTTTCATATCAGGGAGCAGCAGGATTTTGCAGACAATAAAAATGCTGAGTCGTGTACTGTTACTGGCAAATACCTTTTGCTCTGCTCATGAAATCAGTATGTAAATGTACAGGGTTTGCATTTAAGGCATCTTGCATTTTGACTTGTAGAACTAGAAATAATTTCAAATGGTACCATTGATAAGTAACTGATTAGAATGCTTCGAATATAATTTGTTTGGTGAATCTGGATAAGCATTTGGTTTATGCATTATAAAAATGTTAATGCAAAAGGGGAGTTTAAGGGGAGTTTAATTATGTTTTTTTTTAACTTCATAACTGGGTCTCTTAAATAGTTTTCAAGGGCACAGCTCCACCATGAATTCCTTCCAACAAATGATTCAGTGTGAACGTTTGATGACCTACAAATTTTAAACACAGTAAAAGGTCTATCTAGGTAGTTAAAGGGGTGACGTAATCATTTATAATCGTCAGTTACTTCCAGTTACTATATATATATATATATATATATATATATATATATATATATATATTATACACACACTCTCTGAAATTTACAGGTAAGTTAAGCAAGGTTTAGTTTATTAATATTTTGTCCTGGTACTCTCAAATTGTGTGTGTGTGTATATATATATATATATATATATATATATATATATACGTTTATCTATAAAGTTATGTTCCAAGACAATGTACAACTTGGTAATTACAGAAAACCAAATTACTTGTAATACATAGGTATTATGTAGAGATGAGCGAACTTTTGAAAAATTCGTTTCGACTGATTTGCCGATTTTTCTGACAAAAATCGTTTTTTCGTATTTCTGAGCATCCTAGAGCCCCAATAGGGTTGTAAACCATTCTGCCTTGCTGTAACATGGATAGGATGCGTGCTGGGTTAGAGAAATAATACTGTAAATAATTATCACATGCAGATCAGAGGCATCGCTAATAGAATCGCAGAGCGGCACAATTGCAGAGAGTTGAAGTGGCATCACTATGAGGGGCCCCTATAGTACCTGAAAAACACACCCTGGAGCTGGCAGCAGCAGGAGCCCAAAAATTAGCTGATTCACACCCTGGAGTTGCAAGCAGCAGCAGCAGCAGCTGCAGAAGCCCAAACATTGCTTTAAAGAGACACTGGAGTTGGCTGCAGGAGGCAAAAATTGGATGAATTACAAGCAGCAGCAGCAGGAGCCCAAACATTGCTTTAGAGACACTGGAGTTGGCAGCAGGAGCCGCAGGAGCCCAAACATTGCTTGAAAGACACACTGGAGTTGGCAGCAGGAGCAGCAGGAGCCCAAACATTGCTTAAAAGACACACTGGAGTTGGCAGCAGGAGCAGCAGGAGCCCAAACATTGCTTGAAAGAGACAATGGAGTTGGCAGCAGGAGCCCAAACATTGCTTGAAAGACAAACTGAAGTTGGCAGCAGGAGCCCAAAAATTGGCTGAATGACACCCTGGAGTTGCAAGCAGCAGCAGGAGCCCAGACATTGCTTGAAAGAGATACTGGAGTTGGCAGCAGGAGCAACAGGAGCCCAAACATTGCTTGAAAGACATACTGGAGTTGGCAGCAGGAGCAGCAGGAGCTCAAACATTGCTTGAAAGACACACTGGAGTTGGCAGCAGGAGCCCAAACATTGCTTGAAAGACACACTGGAGTTGGCAGCAGGAGCAGCAGGAGGCCAAAATAGCTTGAAAGACACACTGGAGTTGGCAGCAGCGGCAGCAGAAGCCCAAACATTGCTTGAAAGACACACCAGAGTTGGCAGCAGGAGCAGCAGGAGCCCAAACATTGCTTGAAAGACACACTGGAGTTGGCAGCAGGAGCAGCCGGAGCCGAAACATTGCTTGAAAGACACACTGGAGTTGGCAGTAGGAGCCCAAACATTGCTTGAAAGAGACACTGGAGTTGGCAGCAGGAGCAGCAGGAGCCCAAACATTGCTTGAAAGACACACTGGAGTTGGCAGCAGGAGCCCAAACATTGCTTGAAAAAGACACTGGAGTTGGCAGCAGGAGCAGCAGGAGCCCAAAGATTGCAAGAAAGACACACTGGAGTGGCAAGCAGCAGCAGCAGGAGCCCAAAATTGCCAGAAAGACACACCCTGGAGTTGGCAGCAGCATTAAGAGAACATATACAGATTTTCGGCACAGATATCTTATCCAAAGAATATTAATAAAAAGTAAGAGTAACGTAAAGCATTTTCTCAATATTCACTTGTGGTCTGATGCGGAGGAATGTCTGTAACTGGAGAGCAGTGCCTTAAATCTGTTTTACACGAAACATATTTCTTTAGTGTTGGTCTGGCCCCATGATCAATCTACTCTAATGCATCAGGCATTGGTGGGTGGAAATCTTGGCTGATCCATGCCCGATTTATTTCCACGCAGGTCAGTCTCTGAAAATAAAACATTTTTGAAGCATACTGGAGCACATTGAATTGCTCTCAACAGAGCATCACTTACGCACATCTAAGAGTTTCATAATTTTGTTCATGTTAAAATCTTCAGGGCCTAGTTACTACTTAGTGAAAGACCATAGATAGTTACACACCTGCTGCTCTTTTCGACAAATCCTGTTTTAAGTGTAGTGTAGCGTTTTGTCCTCCCCTCATATACACACTAAGTATGTCAGGCAGAGAAGTGGCAGGATGGGCACAGAGAAGTTGCAGAGGCCTAAATTCATCAAGCAGAGGTTGCAGCAGACTAGGGATGAGTGGCAGCCGGAGTCTCAGTGAGAGGACTGATCTCCCGGGATCAGCTAGCGGTCATGTCTTGACCAGAAACCCATCTGCCATCATCCATTGGTTAACACGATCATCCACTGCATCACAAGTGACATCTGACACCCCCAGTCAACTGTCGGTTATGTCTTATGCTTAGGGTTCAGCTCCACTATTCAGTGAGGACGATCTGATAATCAGAAAAATCAGCAGCTACTGCCCAGCCAAGAAGTGGAGGAGACACTCGCCGCTTCTTCCACTAGGTGGGCAAGTAGTGATGAGGAGAGTGGCGTGGGAGGTGGTGTTGCAAGCGATTTGGCTTCTTAAGCAGACACTGTTGAGGAACCTGAGGAGGACATCAGTGAGTTTTGGGGGCACTTTTAAAGGCTTAGAGTGATGGAGAGTGACAGATTTAGCGGCCAGCATGGTGGCAGAAGGGGAAAGTATGGAGGCAAATGTGCTCGGGGTAGACCACTTGTGTGGCAGGCTATCTTCCCAGGAGGTAGTGGAAGAGGGTCCCTGGAGTTGGCGGCGGTGGCAGCAGCAGTGAATTAGTGCGGACTGTTGGTAGGAAAAATCAGCTACAAGGCCATGTGGCAGTTTTTCATCAAGCATCCGCAGGAGGTTAACATGGCTATATGAAAGATGTGTAGGCAGAAGGTGAAGTGTGGCCAGGGTCACAATGTTGGACCCACAGCCCTGCATCAACATTTGCAGCGTCACCATCAAGCGGCCTGGGAGAGTTGGCTCCAAAGTGGTGGTCCAGCCTGCTGCATTACCCAGTGGCACGCCGCTCTCTGTTCCAGCCAGCCAAGGCTCCACCACCTCCTGTGTGTCATACCCATCCTCTGTCGCTCCAGATGCTCCTCCTCCTCTAAATCCGAGTCAGTCATTCCGCCAGCAATCCATTGGCCAAGCCATGTCCAAGAGACAACAGTATGTGCCCACTCATCCAACGTGCAGAAGCTAAATGTGCTCCTGTGTAAGTTGCAGGTGCTGCAGTCCCTCCCTTTTGAGCTGGTGGACCTTTCAGAGAACTGATGGCTTGTGCCGAGCCAAGGTGGAGAGTCCCATGCTGTCATTTCTTTACGAAGAAGGCAGTACCAGCCCTGTACAATTTTGTTGAACAGAAGGTGGGCCAGTCTTTTAGCCTCTCAGTGTGTACCAAAGTGCACAGCAGTGTCTACGTCTGGAAGGAGAAGCAGCAGCAGCTCCATCAGCAGCAGCCTCAGTCTTCAGTTGCTAATGAGTAGCTTTCTACACCCGCATAGTGAGTCTACTCATGAGCAACATGAAGACCTGGAGCAGGACCTGAACCAGCAGGTCGTGTCATACCTTGACATGACCATGCCAACACACCTTGAGGACTTCTGGGCAGCCAAACTTTACTTGTGGCTGCAACTAGCAGAGTTTGCCCTGGAAAAGCTGTCCTGCTCGGCCAGTAGTGTGCCATCTGAGTGGGTGTTTAGTGCGGCGGGGGCCATAGTCATGCTAAGGAGAACTTGTCTGTCCACGAATAATGTGGAGAGACTCACCTTTGTGAAGATGAATCAGGCATGGTTCAACCAGGATTTCCAGCCAACAATGGCTGATCCATGGTAGTAGCTGATGCATGGTAGCTCCTTATGCTGATGCCAACTCCAGGGTGTGTCTTTCAGGCAATATATGGGCTCCCTATGCTGCTGCCAACTCCTGGGTGTGTCTTTCAGACAATATATGGGCTCCCTATGCTGCTGCCAACTCCTGGGTGTGTCTTTCAGGCAATATATAGGCTCCCTATGCTGCTGCTGCCAGCTCATATGTGTGTCTTTCAGGCAATATATGGGCTCCTAATGCTGCTGCTGCCAACTCCAATGTGAGCACTCTTAAAAGATGCATGATAGCATATTTGGGATGCCCCCCGGTTAAAGGCAATGGCTGCTGGCAATTTGACAAAGTGACTTTCTTTACAAAATGCAAGCAGTTATTAGACAGGTACTCTTGAAATATTACTGCTAGTGTTTGGGATGCCCCCTCCTCACATACAAAGGAGGCCTCCCTTGATTGTGGAAAAGTGACGTTAATTATAAAATGCAAGCAGTTATTAGACAGGTAGTCTTGAGATATTTATGCTAGTGTTTGGGATGCCCATGTGGGCTGGGGTTTTTACAGCAGACACAGAAACACAGAAACAATTCAAACTGCGATATATTTATGAGAAATAGCCTTTAAACGCTGCTTTAGTGTAACAGATAAGGTCAAATGTGCTGGTTTGGGATACCCTGAGGCCTGGTGTTTTTACAGCACACACAAAAACAATTCAAACTGCAATATATTTATGATAAATAGCCTTTAAAAGCTGCTTTTGTGTAACAGGGTCAAATGTGCAGGTTTGGGATACCCTGCGGCCTGGTGTTTTTACAGCAGGACAAAAACCAATAAAAAATGCAATAGCTTAATAAAGCTGAGGCTGAACAAGCTTATTTAGTATAACAGATAGGGTGCAACGTGCAGGTTTGGGATACCCTGCGGCCTGGTGTTTTGACAGCAGGCAAAATCCAATTCAAAATGCAATAGCTTAATAAAGCTGAGGCTGAACAAGCTTATTTAGTATAACAGATAGGGTGCAACGTGCAGGTTTGGGATACCTAGTGTTTTGGCAGCAGGACAAAAACCAATTCAAAATACAATAGCTTGATTAAGCTGAGAATGAACAAGTGTATTTAGTATAACAGATAGGGTGCTAAGTGCAGGTTTGGGATGCCCTGCGGCCTGGTGTTTTTTTGTTAAAGGCAGACCAAAAACCAATTCAAAATGAAATACTTTGATTAATCTGAGGAAGGATGAACAAGCGTATTTAGTATAACAGATAGGCTGCTAAGTGCAGGTTTGGGATGCCCTGCGGCCTAGTGTTTTGGCAGCAGGACAAAAACCAATTCAAAATGAAATACTTTGATTAATCTGAGGAAGGATCAACAAGCGTATTTAGTATAATAGATAGGCTGCTAAGTGCAGGTTTGGGTTTTTTTTTGTTAAAGGCAGACCAAAAACCAATTCAAAATGAAATACTTTGATTAATCTGAGGAAGGATCAACAAGCGTATTTAGTATAACAGATAGGCTGCTAAGTGCAGGTTTGGGATGCCCTGCGGCCTGGTGTTTTTTTGTTAAAGGCAGACCAAAAACCAATTCAAAATGAAATACTTTGATTAATCTGAGGATGAACAAGCGTATTTAGTATAACAGGCTGCTAAGTGCAGGTTTGGGATGCCCTGTGGCCTTGTTTTTTTTTTTTTGTTAAAGGCAGACCAAAAACCAATTCAAAATGAAATACTTTGATTAATCTGAGGAACAATCAACAAGCGTATTTAGTATAACAGGCTGCTAAGTGCAGGTTTGGGATGCCCTGCAGCCTGGTGTTTTTTTGCTAAAGGCAGACCAAAAACCAATTCAAAATGAAATACTTTGATTAATCTGAGGAAGGATGAACAAGCGTATTTAGTATAACAGGCTGCTAAGTGCAGGTTTGGGATGCCCTGCGGCCTGTTGTTTTATTTTGTTAAAGGCAGACCAAAAACCAATTTAAAATGAAATACTTTGATTAAGCTGAGGAGGATCAACAAGCGTATTTAGTATAACAGATAGGCTGCTAAGTGCAGGTTTGGGATGCCCTGCGGCCTGTTTTTTTTTTTTGTTAAAGGCAGACCAAAAACCAATTCAAAATGGAATAGTTTGATTCATCTGAGGATGGATGAACAAGCGTATTTAGTTTAACAGATAGGCTGCTAAGTGCAGGTTTGGGATGCCCTGCGGCCTGGTGTTTTTTTGTTAAAGGCAGACCAAAAACCAATTCAAAATGAAATACTTTTATTAATCTGAGGAAGGATGAACAAGCGTATTTAGTATAACAGATAGGCTGCTAAGTGCAGGTTTGGGATACCCAGGTGGGCTGGTGTTTTTTTTGTTAAAGGCAGACCAAAAACCAGTTCAAAATGAAATACTTTGATTAATCTGAGGAAGGATCAACAAGCGTATTTAGTATAACAGATAGGCTGCTAAGTGCAGGTTTGGGATACCCAGGTGGGCTGCTGTTTATTTTGTTAAAGGCAGACCAAAAAATATTTAAACTAATCCAGTTATATTATGATAAATGCTTGTGTGTAACAGATAGGGTTAAATAAGCCACTGCATAGATGGCATGCACAGTGGCAAGGCAGATTTACAGCACAAAGAACTGAAATTGAATTGAAAACTGATCTGGCTAATGAAAAAAAAAAAAATTCACTGTCACTTCTAAGCTGTCCCTGGCTGGATGGTTCCGGTTTTCCCCATCTTTCCCTATCTTTCCCTGGCTCTGTCTACCTCTCTGTCTGCCTCTCTGACTCTCCCTGCCTGTCTGTAAGTCTCTCCCTGTCTGCAGCAACCTCCGTTCTGTCTGCAATGCAAGGCTGAAATGCGCAAAAGGAAAATGGCCGCCGGTTTATATAGCACGGTGACGTCACCGGGCTTCCTGGCTGCTGATAGGCTGCATGTGACTTACCCATGATACCTTGCCCCAGGGGGTGTGTCTGGACATGTGCATCCACCATTTTAGAATGCCTGTAATTGAAATAAATGGAGTTTAAAGGAAAACTTCGATCGATCGAATCGCGGGGAAATTCGGATTCGTTCAGAATCGAATCGAATTTTCCATGAAATTGGGAACGAATCCGGGTTCTTCCGGATCGATTCGCTCATCCCTAGTATTATGCATCAGATGAGACATAAACACATACACACTAATACTTAAAGGGAAGGTTCACTTTCCATGTAGGACTCCAGATCAGAGTTCCAAAGGGCACAAGACATTCCACTTAGCTTCCACCTGCTCCCACACCGCACATCTCTCATCTGTCCCCACAGTGATCTGAAGGTCTGAAGGAAAGTCAAGGAAAGTGGACTTTCCATTTAAATACATAAGGACTGAGGGCTCTGCCATTGTGGGCTTCCACTCTAGAGGATAAGGGGTGGCTACAAAAGGTAGGTCACAAATAGTATAGTATATAATATATATTGCATATCTGAATTAGAATCTTTATTATCGTATGGGTACATACATACATAGAATTTGTGGCACAAGGGCTTATGGGCTGGGAACATTTGCGATAACAAGATAGTAAAATTGTTTAGCAAGGCTAGTTAAATGGACTAGGAGAGATTAGGCTACCCACCTACCCCCATTTCAAGGGGGCAATTAGAGAAGTCCTGGAGTTGTCTCCTCTCACTTTTGACAATACACTGTAATGTTTTAATTAAAATGAAGTATTCCCTTGGTTATGCAGACAGAGGTGAAAGCACAAGATTCACATTCACTATCACTATCATCTGTAGCGGTACATATTTCTGTTACCACTGCACGCCTCTATAATCACTTGTGCCATACACTACTGCCCTCTACTTTTCCATACAAGACCAGCTCTAGATGAAATGCTACCCTGTGCAATATTCCGGATGGTGGCCTCAACACACACATTCCCCTCGATTCAAAGAGCAAAAGTTAATTGATTTCGGATCGAGAATCGTAAGTTTGGGTGGGTGTTAGTCATTTTTTCCTGTTTTTTTGGCCATTTCCGACTCGCACGAGCCTACGTACGAATGCGTATATGCTCTTACGATCATCGCAAGTTCGTTCCTAAATTTTAGGATCAAAACGTAAAACTTAGGATCAAATCCTAAAACTTAGGATCAAAACGTAAAACTTAGGATAATCGGATGTGTTTAGGTGTGATTCAGAGAACAGTTTTCAAACCTCTAAATACGTTTTAAAAGAAAGCCACTGCCGACACCTTTTAGCAGTCGTATTGCTGTTCTTGAACAGGTTTTTTGGCTATGTGGAGGAGTCTGCGCGTCTTGAGCTCCAATGAACTGCATGTATCAGCATGGCCGAGGCCATAAATTGTATGGCAATGCATACCTGATTCATGTATGCCTTTATAAAAGCATTTTAATGTGGACCTTAATTAGTCCTTTGCATGTAAACCTTTATTTTGCAATATATTTGCGTTAATTAAAGAAACTTATGTCCTTTGGTATTTATTTTTAAATTGATGTACTAGAATAATATTTTTAGATTGCATTTATTGGTGTAGTTGTTTACCTTTGCTTTGTTTAATTATTTAAGCACATCTTTGGTCAGATGCATCACACTTACTGAGGAGAGGAGAGCGGGATAAAGTGCAGGATGTGGGTTACTGCTGTATTTTGCACAGACACAGCAGAGCTGGGGGCACGGAAAGGTCAGAAATCAAAGAATGCAGAGCAACACAGTCACAAGGCCCTTTCTGTTTGCAGGCTGCCCGATAATACCTGAGCCGCCATCTTGGCTGTTTCTAGACTCATAACATGCAGAAGTTGCTGGGTGTTTTTTTATATTTGAGAGCAATCTGTATGTAGAGGGTGTGGGTAACCACACACAAAATTTAAAGTTGTACCATTTGAAGCCAAAATATTAAAATTACATCCACAAGTAAAAAATGCAAGTTAACTAAAAATTAAACAAAGTAAGATTTACTTATGCAAATGCATTCATTAATGGTTGGTTACTACAAAATGAATGAAATAAAGAAAAATAAGACCAAATATTTAGAATGCACTTTAATGAGGTAAGTTTGTAGTGCGCAGCCGCAAGATCAGAAGGATTTACGTCCAGACAAAAAAGGAAAAAGGGCAAAACCAATGTTGCAACCTGAGAAATGAAACGGAAAACTCAGGATGGAAACTGACATAGGTCTGATTCCCGAACTGCCATACGAACGGACGTAAATTTTAGGATAGAAACGTATTTGCTTATAGAATCACTCGCAAGTTCATACGAACGCACGAGCGGACGGGAAAAATAGGATGATCGGCACCAAAATCCAAGCTGTTACATGTTTCTTTGAATCGACCCTATACTGTACATAGATCCACGGGAGAGAAAACAGAATTGTGATGGAGAGAATGTGAATGAAAGAGATGGGGGGAACATGGGAAAAAGTGACAGTGGGAATAAAGAAAAGCATGTGTGGAGAAGTAAAAAGGAGAGATGCTCAAGTGAAGATTAAACAAGAAAAAAAGGGAGTGACAAAAGGGCAGAATCAAAAAGATGGAAGAAATGTGGAAAAAAAGGAAAGACAAAAGAGAATGTCGAAGCCAGGGAAAAACTGCAATGGCCCTGCTGCCATGTAAGCTGAGCAACACCTGGGATCTAACTAATTAAACACAGCCCCCTAATACACCTTCTATAATAAAAGGGTGGGGTGTTGGGGGGGGGGGCGCAAGGTATAGTGGGCAACAGCCCAGGGACCCCTATCACCAATTATAGTAAACTAGTAGGGGTAGCGGCATGGGTCACTATTGGGCAGAGTCTGTTACACGGGCTGTCTGTGCATTTAGGTCCTCCTAAGCCTGGCTTTAAAAGGGGACCACAGTGGCAGAATATCTGCGTACCTGCATTATTGAAGTAGAAATATACTAAAATCTTTTATCAAAGACCTGGATCCTGATGTTTTATAACTAAAGCCTTCCAATAAGCATGGGTAAAGGACTCCCCAACATGGCACAGCAGCAATTTAGACCAGAAGTTCCATATGAAAAGCGGAGGTTCTCAGAGAAAAAGAGAAATACCAAATGGTCACGTGACCGTATTGAAGTGGCCATACATGTGAGATTGATATATCTAGATTTTTAGGGACATTTAGTTCATTTACACTGGTTCAGTTTAATTTAACACAGGGGTAATGTTCTAGATGGTTAGCTTGGCATATAGATAACATAAATTAATATATATTAATAGCTGATCAGTTTAATATTGTTTTTAAGATTAAATAACTGGTAGTGTGTTTCAGGCTCCCACACTGCACCACCGTCTCTGCCCTGTTCCTTGCTGCCCCCTGTCTCTGCCCTGCCCCACACTGTTTCCCCATCTCTGCTGCCATGCTGCATGCAAGCCCTTCCCTGCTGCACCCTCATCTCTTCCATGCTGCACCTCCATCTGTACCCTGCTTCCTGCTGCAACCCAATCTCTGCCCTGCTCCCTGCTGTACCTACACCTCTGCCCTGCCCCCACAATGCTCCCCCATCTCTGCTCTGGTGCCATGATGCACACAGCCCCCACCCCCGCTGCCCTGCTCCCTGCTGCACCCCCCTCTCTGACCTGCTGGCCATGCTGCACCCACGCCTCTGCCCTGCTGTCACACAGCACCGCTATCTCTTCCCTGATCCCTGCTGCCCACCATCTCTTCCCTGCTCCCATGCTGTACCCCATCTCTGTCCTGCTGCTCCCACATCTCCGCCCTGCTCCCCACTGCACCCCCATCTTCACACTGCTTCCTACTGCACCCCATCTCTATAGGACACTTGGCTATATGACGTACCTAAGTTTTAGGAGGAAAATAAGAACAAAAAATATTCTGAACCAAATGGATGAATATCCATCCTCAGCCATCCCTGCTCTCTGCTCACTTCTGCAAATCACACCGGGGTGGGACAGACAGTGGGGAACAGCTGAAGATGGCCCCGGAGGCATCAGCTCCATTCACAAGTTTTGCAGTAAGATGCCGGATGCTCCCAATGCACACGCTTTAGTACAAACAATGGCATCTGAGGGGGTACATCTTACAGAACAAAAAATGCAGCACGTGAAGAGAAATGTTATTCTAAGTATGTCACACACCCCGCTTCAAGATAATCATTACATGTGGTAGTATGGTCTGAAGAGGGCGATTTGCAGAGATGATTGGAGGAAAGAAAGCCCCTCCCAGTCCATAAATACCTGGGACCTCCCACTCATTACCCAGTTTTCCATCTCTGCAGACGGCGAGCAAGTCAGAAGATGATGGCTCCTCCTTGCACAGGGGGATTTCAGGTAGCCGGGTTTATTCCCGGCCCGCTTTTCTCTCTATTTCCACCCGGTTATGTTTTTTATAAGTCCCAATACACATGCCTCCCAGTCTAGGCTGTATCCCGGGTGAGGGTAGAATGGCACTTTTAGTGCTCTGGAGCCATGCTCCACCGCGAGACCCTGTACCAGAGGGTAGGCGGTTATCCGGGCTGGTGACCCCGGTTTGGGATGCCCTGTCCCTTGGCCCCCCTTTCCTGATGCCCTTCTCCTGTGGTGGTGGGGATAAAATGTCGGGGGCCACCTTTTTTACCTCAGAGTTAGGATTTATTTATTGAGCATTGTTTCACTTTAACAGCGGCGCTTGCTGCTACTGGCACCAGAGCTGAGGAGAACTTTTCTCCTCAGAAGTTGTAGTTGGGGGGTGGGGCCGGCTGTTGGCGCTGGCTTGTCCCCCTGGCTTTACTGTTTTTTGTTGCGGTGACTACCGCAATGGCCGCGGCGCGGTTATTTGCGCTGGCGGTTCCATTAATCTTGTGAGGGGAGATCTCCCCTCACGCGCTGGCCACAGTGGGTGGGGCCGGGCGATTGCGCGTCGCCGCGGCCCGCACCCATTACATCCCTGAGGTCTTTGTGGTTACCGGCGCTGCGGCTGCTGTTCTTGCCATGGCGCCGGTATATGTGTGCGCTATAGTGTTTTTCTGAGGTAATTGACCTCACACATTTTGCCATTAGGGGCGCAGACCCACTGCGGAGCCTGCTTTCCGTTCTGTAAGGGGGCGGAGCTACGCATATCGCGCGCTCAGCGCTGGCCACGCCCACAGGATCCTCTCTGCCTCTGTGAGCTGCGTGTGTGGTGGACGCCATTTACCTCACGCAGGAAGGCACAGTGAGTGGCCCTATGGGCCCTATATATATATATATATATATATATATATATATATATATATATAATATATATTTACTTATATGTAACCCTTTATATCCGACAGTCTTTCAGGTAGAACGCCTTAGGTTTTAAGGGGTCTTCTTCCGGTCCTTGGGTCCCTGGGTTAAATTCCATGTTAAAATCCTCCCACTTGGGACAATTATAAGGGCATCCCGGGTTGCTTACTAGCGTAATTCCCTCGTTCATTGCGACTACATATAAGTTCACCGTATGGAGGCATCCCCAGATACCGGGCTCTCCTCGGGGCAATCCCGGAAGTCCATGGGCTGTGGGGTATCCCTAACAGGGGATGACGTATTTCTATGTATACCATGTGCACAGCAGACTATTACACGGCAGTCAGAACCCCAGACGTCTGGGTCAGCACCGCCGGCGTCATCCCCTTCCCACCCCGTCTTGGCCCGTGTCCCGTGTGACGTTGTCACGGGTGGGCAGTCGCAATCTGATGTGTGTGCTAGATTGACTAATATTGAAAAATGTATTTCTTCTGTGGTTGCCAAGAAGGCTCCAGCTAAGAGAAAGCATTTGTCACCGGTCCCACCGACATTTGAATATGACGATGAGGATCGCCTGGATTGGTCAGATTACTCCCCTCTGGAGGAAGGGGAGCTATTTGACGAATCGGATTATTCGGACGACCAGCTATTCGTTGGCGCGGACTCTGAGAAGGGGTCAGGGAGTTCTTTGGATACTCCTAACGTCCTTGCTCAGATGTTTGAGGTTCTGGCTATTTCTCCTCCAGAGGTTGCTCCTCATCAACAAGGGGAGTTTTATGAGGAATCCAAGCCGCGCTTGGAATTCCCTAATCAAAGGCATTTTGATAAGATTATTTCTAAGGAATGGGAGAGGCTGGCTCAGCTCCCAGGCATTCTTCAGAGTTGGGATAAAAGATATCCTTTCCCTTCGGACACGGTTAAGCGCTGGACGTCCCCCCCTGAGGTGGATGCACCAATTCTGGGGTTATCCAATTCAGCCGTTTTTGAATAACCCCGATTGCTCTTCTCTTAAAGATGGAGGGGATAAACGAATTGGCCAGATGGCTTGTCATGGTTTCGCCAGTATTGGGGCAGCCATACGGCCCTTTTTGCGCTTCATCTCTGCTGGTGGTGGCTACCAGGTCGGTGGTCAGAGACTTGTTGTCATCTTCTGGTTTGCACCCGGACAGTGACGAATTTCTGGGACTTAAACGTTGTGAGTTATTCTTGTCTTTCATGTTAGCCGCCTTGGAGAACTTCTGCTCTGATGGTGACTATAAGGCGTTCAGTTTGGTTGCGCCAGTGGGCGGCCGACTTTGGGCCAAAAAAGTCGCTGACGTCTCTCCCATTCGTGGGGCTATGGCTTTTTGGAGAAAAATTGGATTCAGTAGCTAAGGGGGGTAAGTTACCTCAACGCAAGAAGCAACGACGTCCCTTTCGCGGGGCGGCTTCTTTCAATCATTCCTTTCGCGGATCCAGAGCAGGAAGAGGTTTCGCCTTCCCTTCCACTAGAGGAGATTCCTGGAATAGGGGCAGAGGACGTGCCCGCTCAGGATACAACTGGGGTTCATAACCCAAAACCTGCGAACAAGCCTGCTCAGCAATGAGGGGGCGCCCTCACCCGTGCGGGTGGGGGGACAGCTGCGACACTTCTCTCTGATCTGGATTCGGGAGGTTTCGGACAAACGGATCCGGGAAGTCGTGTCTTCCGGCTACAAGTTGGTGTTCGAGTCCCGTCCTCCTCCGCTTTTCTTCAGGTCTAGGGTGCCCCCGGACGCACCTGGCGCACAGGGGCTTCGGGAGGCGCTTTTCAAGTCTTCTGGAGATAGAGGTCATCTCGCCAGTGCCCCTATCAGATCAGGGTCGGGGATTTTACTCAAATCTGTTCACGGTCCCCAAAAAGGATGGCTCTATCCGGCCCATCCTGGATCTGAAGATCCTCAACAGGTTTATCAGGCTGCGAAAATTTCGCATGGAATCGCGTCGTTCAGCTATCCGCATTCTCCGTCAGGGGGACTTCATGACGTCCATAGACGTCAAGGACGCTTTCCTCCATGTTCCGATTTTTTCCTGCGCACCAGAGATTCCTCAGGTTTGTGGTGGAAGATCAGCACTTTCAGTTTGTAGCTCTTCCTTTTGGTCTCACCACAGCTCCAAGGGTTTTTCACCAAGGTGCTCGCTGGGGTGATGGCTCTTCTTAGAGCGCAGGGAATTCGCATAGTGCCATATCTGGACGATCTCCTCATCATGGCATCATCATTCAGCCAAGCGGAATTGGACACCAGGATGGTAATATCCACTCTGGAGAGGTTCTGCTGGGTGATCAACTATCCCAAGTCCTCCTTTTACCCGTCCAGGATAGTATCCTTTCTGGGAATGTCTCTGGATACAGATCAGGCCAGAGTGTTCCTTCTTCAATCCAAGGTTCTTTTGATTCAGGAATTGATTCGGTCGCTCATGTCCATTCCTTGTCCGACCATTCGACTAGGAATGAGACTGGTGGGGTTGATGGTGGCCTCCTTTGAGGCAGTCCCCTTTGCCCAGTTTCACACGAGGACGCTACAACTCCATCTATTGTCTGTCTGGGACAGATCTCCTCTGTCGCTGGATCAATTCTTTCTGATGTCTCCCCGGGCTCGCCGACCACTCAGGTGGTGGCTGAACTCAACCAATCTGTTGAAGGGCAGGTCTTTTCAGACTCCTCGTTGGGAGGTGGTCACCACGGATGCCAGCCTCTCAGGATGGGGGGGCTTCTGGAATGATCTGCAATTTCAGGGGTTGTGGGGACCCCTGGAAGCCCACGAGCCTATCAACATTCTGGAATTGAGAGCCATCAGAATGGTTCTTTTTCGTTTGACTCATCTCCTGCAGAGCTTGCCGGTCCAGGTTCGGTCGGACAATCGGACGGCGGTTGCCTACATCAATCACCAGGGAGGGACTCGCAGCAGGAGTGCCCTCAGGGAAGTGTCATTGATTCTGGACTGGGTGGAGAGCCACGTCCCGTGCATCTCGGCAGTTCACATTCCGGGAGTAGAGAACTCGGAGGCGGACTCTCTGAGTAGGTGGTCAGCCCGCAAGGGGGAGTGGCCTCTCAGTCCCAAGGTGTTTCGTTCAATTTGTCTCAGGTGGGGTTCACCGATGGTGGACCTCTTTGCCTCCCGTCACAATCACAAACTTCTGGCATCTGTGTCTCTGGCGAAGGATCCGCTAGCCTTCGCGACGGACGCCGTGTCCCTGAACTGGAGGGATCTGGGGTTTCTGTATCTGTTCCCTCCGTTTCCCATGGTAGCCAGAGTAGTGCGCAAGCTGGCTCTGGAAGGAGCGTCAGAAATTCTGGCGGCTCCAAGGTGGCCAAGACAGGTTTGGTTCGCAGACGTGGTAAGGTTGACAGAAGATCAGTTCGTTCTGCCCCTGCTGTCGGATCTGCACACACAGGGTCATCTACGTTGCCCCAATTTACCAACGCTGGCTTTGACGGCGTGGCTGCGGAAACCTCCATCTTGAAGGAGGAAGGTCTTTCTGATGCGGTTATTCACTCTTATTAGCGCTAGGAAGAGGTTTTCTTCTTCCGTTTACTATAGGACTTGGAGGTCTTATATTGATTGGTGTGAGACTAGGGCTTTCCCTTGCAGGGAATTCTCTATTTCTAGACTCCTGGAGTTCCTGCAACATGGTTTGGATCTAGGGCTCCAACTTAATACTCTGAAGGGGCAGGTGTCTGCCCTGGCGGTGTTTTTCCAAATATCTTTTGCGCTTCATCCGCTGGTTAAGACCTTTTTCCAGGGGGTTACGCACGTGCGGCCCCCTAGGAAGGCTCTGATTCCGGTTTGGGATTTGAATTTGGTTCTTTCTGCTCTTCAGGGTCCTCCCTTTGAGCCCTTGCATGATATTGCCTTGTCTTCCCTTACTCAGAAGGTGGCCTTTTTGGTAGCTATCACTTCTGTTCGGCGTGTTTCTAAGTTGGCGGCTCTGTCCATTCAGGTCCCGTATTTTGAAAGACATCAGGACAAGGTGGTTTTCCGTTTTAACCCGGATTTCCTTCCTAAGGTGCTTTCTGCCTTTTCACTTAAATCAAGACATTGTTTTGCCCTCTCTGTGTCCTAATCCCAGTAACGAAAAGGAGAGGGTCCTGCATTCCCTGGATGTGGTTCGAGTTGTGAAGTACTATTTGGTGGTAACGTCTGCCTTTCGTAAGACTGATGCCTTCTTTGTGGTACCCTCTGGGCCCAAGAAAGGTTTTGTCGCCTGCTAAGTCTTCCATCAGTAAGTGGATTCGTCAGGCCATTGTCGGGGCCTTTTCTGCTAAGGGGAGAAATCCTCCCCTTCGTGTTACAGCTCATTCTACTCGTGCGGTTGGGGCTTCCTGGGCTTTTCAGCACCAGGCCTCTGTTGAGCAAGTTTGCAAGGCCGCTACCTGGTCTTCTGTTCACACTTTTTCAAAGTTTTTACAAGGGTGATGTTTGGGCCTCAGCGGATGCTGTTTTTGGCCGCAAAGTTCTGCAGGCTGCAGTAGTTTAAGTTGTGCTTTATGCCTTGTTTTGGATCCCCACCCTTTATGGACACTGCTTTTGGATGTCCCACATGTAATGATTATCTTGAAGCGGGGTGTGTGACATACTTAGAATAATACCATTTTGTGAATACTCACCTTGTAAAATGGGTATTATAAGTATGTCACACACCCCGCTTCAACCCGCCCTTTTGTATTCTGGATCCATCGTTTTGTGAACCTTGCGTTGTTATGACTAATATTTGGCTCTTCCTGGTCCCTTACCTTACTGCTTTCTTTATACTGGGTAATGAGTGGGAGGTCCCAGGTATTTATGGACTGGGAGGGGCTTTCTTTCCTCCAATCATCTCTGCAAATCGCCCTCTTCAGACCATACTACCACATGTAATGATTATCTTGAAGCGGGGTGTGTGACATACTTATAATACCCATTTTACAAGGTGAGTATTCACAAAATGGTATTTTTCATTCATATGTGTGAATTGTCATGCAACTATTACCTTTTTCGGGAGTGATCACAAAAGGGCACAAGCATGCATAGTTGTTTCCCTGCACTCCATTTCTATGTATGACCATCAGTTCACATGTTTTACAGAGAAATGGTTAGGGTCTTACATGCCTGTATCACACCTTAATACTATGGTGCACCCGACTGTTCATGCAGACAGCTCCCTTCATTGAGTGACACTCAATTCACTCTTATTCATTTTCATGTCACTACTCAGCTTCATCTAACTTTGGCTTCTGGCCCAATTCATTTTAATACAGACTGTGGCACCCAGGGCTTGCTTTAGAGTGGAGGCCCCAAATTATCATAAGAAAGAATACCAACAAGGAAGTTAGCTTAGAGTGGAACATTACCCTGTACTTTCACTATACCAGGTTTTAAACCATGCCCAGTGGCATCCCGAAATGGGATGCCCCGCTGTTTGAAACCCCCCAGTTTGCCCAGTAAAACCCACCCTTCCCCACTCCATCGGTGCAATCGCAGGCTCTTGTCCATTCAGGGCCCATTGCCATGTTTACATCCTTCGGCAAAGGGCACTTACTGAATTCAGTGGAGAGTGTGTACAGCCACATCCCTTGCATCCCCATCCTATCTGAATTACTGGATGAGGGTCTGCACATGTGCCATTGGAGCAGTGAAAAGTGAGTTTTCATGTTCGCCCAGGGGGGTTTTACACAGTGGGGCATCCCAAATTGGATAGTGAAAATCCTGCTGATTGGTCCACTTTAACCCCATCCACACAGTGTTTCCTCACACTCACACGCAAACAGTTAAAGCCCAACAAAACCCAGGACTTCTTGCCCTGGAATGTTAAAGACCCCATGGCAAGCTGCAGCCTCTCCCTTGAGGCATCCCGAATTGGGATGCCCGGCTTTGTGAGGCCCCTCAGGTTGTCGGTATTCACTAATCTTTCCCTGGTCCAAAGGCCCATTCGCGATCTCTCATCCAATCAAAGCCGTTTGCCATGCATATGTCATTCGGGAAAGGACTGATTGTTTACAATGGGGAACGAGAGCAGCCGCATCCCCTTAATCTTTTGGCTGTGCAGGTGCCTATCTGAATGGTTGGGGGGAGTGTGTGTGCCGCTGGGCATGAGGCTGCTCTCGCTCCCCATTGAAGAGCATCAGGGCTGTTTGCCGAATGACTTAGTCACAGCACACTGCTCTGATTGGATGAGTGCCCGCACATGTGCCGGTGGAAATGGAGAGCTTTACTTGGCGTTCTAGGGGGTTTCACACTGTCAGATATCCCAATTTGGGATGCAAAACAAAACCCAGGCTAGTCAAAATTCTGGGTTTTGTTCCACTTTAAGCCCCTACATACCCAACACCCCCACCAGTAAACCCCCAGCCCCTTCATATATCTGTTAACCCTGTGTTCACAAACACTCAGTTAAACTCCCTCCCCCTCCATGAATGAGCTTACCCGACTTGAGTCCATACTGCAGGACTCCCTTATAAATGGCCAATAATTAGTCATTTCTCACTGTTATATAAACAATATGGATATTTTTGTATGGTAGAAAATAAAGCATGTTTATTGGAACAATTTCTGAACAAATAACAAAGGAACATTCCAAGCAAATTGTTAAATAAGCTGCTTTCTACTTGTCCCATTCTGCTGTTAGGAGTGGCATCCTTCATTCTCCAGCAATTTGCATTCCTTGATAAATACTGCTGAACATGCTCCTTTCGGCTAACTCCACTCTGAAGGGGATTGTTACACTAAAAATATATATGGATGAGTCATTCTCTGCTGCTGTGCGGGGGCAGAAGAAGGGTGGAGGTTTACTAGGATATATATATATATATATATATATATATATATATATATATATATATATATGTAAGGCAGGCTGAATAAAAGATGCAGACCCTCACGTTTACTATAGAGAGAGCAGAAAACAGGCAAATTTAACCCTTTCCCTTTAAATTTCCTTAAATAACAATTCTATTGTACTAAATGGGTAGAGCTTTCCAAGTAAATGGCCTCCAGGACAATGGCAGGCATGTCCATGCAACACTCTAAAAGGGAAAGGTCCGACTCCAAGCTTAAAATAATCGAGACTTTATTGTTGCAGATTTAAAATGATCCAAACATACATTGATAAAGGCAATAACATAAAAAATTGATACTCAACTTCTGTCCTCTTTTGGAGGATATGCGGGGGAATACCAGAACTGCGCTAAGGAGCTGCAGGTGAGTATAGACTCTTTGTTTTTCTGCCTGGACAACACCTTTAAATTTCTGTAAGTTTCAGCCATTGTAACTAAGGACCTGGGGCAGCACAAAGACCCAGAGCATAAGAGGCAGGAGAGATTGGAGAACTCATTATCTATAACTACTAGAACACTCTGCTGCGGATACATTTTTTCTGACTCTGAGAGTTGGGGACAGGAGAAGGGTAGGGGATTAGAGATGAAATGTGTGGAGGAGCCTGGCTGGGGTTCAGAATGGATATAAGAGGTGCCAGTCTGTTTCTTGGTGAGCTGCAATGTGCTGTTTTGCAGTAGAAGCTTAATTAAGTGATTGATATATAATGAAAGATGATCCGAGATACTTCACTTACTTCACCACTGGGGGATATTATGACATCATCTACTCTGTGTAACATGCAACTGCAGAGAAGCCACACCAGAGTACCAGATTAGAGAATCTAGGTGGGCTGATCCACGACAACAATGTACAACATCCTATTCTTGCATTGAGAGCTCCTGCTCTAGCTAGGAATGGCCAGTTCCCTGATAGTGGTGAAAACAATGGATTAAAATTACCCAAACATGGAAAGAATCACAAGACAAAAATGTCATAGCAGGATGTAGCATTTTGTATGCTAAAATGGCTCCTAATAGCCATTTTGTACATCCCTTGCCATTTTTAGAACTGTATGTCACAAATAAAAAAATCTTGAACCATTGAAGCTCAAGCCCCTTCTAACCATCATGGTATATTCCTCTATTCCATGTTTGAATTATACCCCCTTGTCCTTTGCATTATCCCAAAATGTATCTGCTAGTTTTTTGTACTGTCATTAGGTCTGATTCAGAACCTGCCTGTGAATGCTCGCTTTTTTCGGGAACTGAACCGTGAATTTGCGAGCACTCAAATGATTCAGAGCCCGGTCCCGAGAAAAGTTTGTTTATGCTTAGGCAACCATATTTGCCTTGTGTGCACTTATGGTATTTGGTGAACTCATCTCGGAAGCCAAGCTTTTACCTGTTTTCGGCCATAACTTGCTGTGGATCCCATTGTTCTTGGTGTGCCGTGTCATTTGGTTGCCTTCCGGCATAGGCCTTTTTTTGTTTTTTCCCTGCTATTTTAAGTTCTCACTCTCCCCTGCCAGTGTACCCATGTAGTGTGCATGTCCTTCTAAATAATTACCTTCTCCCCCCCCCATGGCATCTAGGGCATCCTGTGTAGTCTGCATGCCCTTCTACATACTTACCTTCTCCCCCCTGCAGGCATCTGGGGCATCCCATATAGTCTGCATGTCTCCCCCTGCTGGCATCTAGGGAATCCCATCCCATTGGCTCACCTAACTCTTCACTCCGCTACTACTGTCGGATAGTGCTCGCTGACACCGCTCAGCAACATGGAGCAGCCAGCTCTCTCAACCCACAGTAGTGGATTGCAAGAGCAGACACACTTAGACCTAGTGATGCGCCTAACTCTCCACTCTGTTACTGCTTTCAGATACAAATGTAATACATAAATCATCTAGGCACCCCAGCGTCGCATATAAACATGCCAGAGTGGTCCATGTGACAGTGGCCGCACAGTGCTGTGGGCCTGCAACATTTGAAGACCAGGCCTCCATCATTTCTGTGGTGCCATGTGCCTTCACTCGGATGTTGTGGCCACTCTGTCACCTGTTTGCAACTTGGCTAGAGTATAATGCGGCACACATGTATAGGCGAATGGCATGAAAGGTTGACTTACCCTCATGATGTACTCCTGCTGCTCACGTGTGTACACGGTGGGCACCATGTTGGTACTTTGGAAGTTGATTGTGTGACGCACTCCTGCTTCGAGGTGCAACAGCGCCTATGCGCCCCCACAGACCCTGGAAGTGTGTTTGCATTCCATACACAAATGTAGCCTGTAGGTTGCTGGCGCCTGTACTGGCCTGTTAAATAAACTCAGTTGATGTCCAATTAACCACCCACAGAACACAGATAAGCCTCAGACTTTCAGGTCACTGCTTACTTAGGAGCTAACTATGCCACACCATAGGCAACAACTCAGCACCTAGAGCCCAGTACGCAGGCATGGCTGAGTAACAAGCAGCACCCAGTCCAGGTACCGCAGCCCCAGACCCGGCCGTCTGTCCCAGAGGCACTCCCCTGCTGATACCCACATTAGCCACTCTAAGTGGGTTTCCCGCAGCAGTGTGAGCCACCAGCAGTGGGAGTCACACAACCAGGGCTCCCAGGGCTTCCACCACAGCCCACCACAGACCAACCAATGGTAGGGACACCAAAGCCCTATGAAGACCCCAGTGGGGGCCCAACTGTATGCCCAGGAGGAATTCAGTCCCATCCTACAGCCAGATGGCACCTATCTCCTCTGGTGAGGGAGGCACCTCTTTTAGGCAAAACGCTCATAGATATTTTAAAGTGGTGCGACGGACTGACAGTTTGCTCCATGAAGACCTGGCTGCAGTGTTTTTGGAGCAGCAGTGCCACCACCAACATGTGGAGGTGCTGCTTGATGCTATTGTGGAAGCCAACCAGGTCGCCACACAAGAAGGCTGGACAGGCTGTAGGCCGCCCAGGTTGCTGCACAAAGGCTGGATGGGCTGGGGTCCCAGCAAGCAGCCAACAGAGAAAGCAAGACAAAATCACCCTAACAGGCAATGCTGGACTTTGGGGTGGGAGGTCCACAAACTTTTTGAATGCCAGAAGGCACATATTTTATCACCAATTTTATGTTTACCTGTGTCCAGAGCTGTGCCATAACCCAATAACTTTTGACCCTTAACATTCAATTCTCTAAAATAAAGTACAAAAAACATGAACTTGGTTTGGACATTTTTTTAAATCACACCCAGAAAATCCAAAGGTGTTGACTAATTTTAAAATAACATAAGGCACCAAAATAATAAAAAATTAAGACAAAGCGGACTCCACCAAATGCTGGCAAATGGTTTGGGCAGCACAGCTCTTGGTTCCCTCATAAAGATGATCTGAAATCTCCAGAGCAGAAATAGGGGTTGCTTCCTCCACATATGCTGCCACCCTCTCTGTCAAGGCAATATTGTGGAGGGCGATGCAGGCCAAGATGATTTTGATGACTTTCTCCAGCTTATATTCAAGGGCACCCCCAGTGTGGTCCCGACATCGAATTCTGGTCTTCAAGAGGCTGATTGGCAACACAAAATAAACAGACAAAAAAAATAAAAAAACAAGGGCCAATTGTGGCACAGGGAAGCTGGTTTAGGGTGGGTGAAGCAAGGCTAGCATAAAGAAAGGAGGGTGGGCAAGAAGGAGGAACAATGTAGACCTAAACATACTGGGAACAAAGAGAAGCTGGTTTAGGGTAGGTGAATCAAGGCTAACCTAAAGAGAGGAGAATGGGCAAGAAGGAGGAGCAATGTAATGCATATTCACAATGTTGAAAAAAAACAACCTCACTGCGTTCCAGGATGCCATTCTGTCAGGGAAAGAGATATATTTCTCCTGCAGCGCAGCCAAGCCATTGAGAAATTTAGTCAGGGTGCGGCTCAGTGAAGGCTGGGACATGCCAACTGACAGTGCCCCTAGCCTCTGGAAGGAGCCATTCTCTAAAGATTGGAGGCAGCCAATTTGGTCATACCTCCAGTTGCAGGCCATTTTCTTGTGGCAGGGGCCAACCATGGCTGCAGCTCTGATTGAAACTTTTCAAGAAAAACGCGGTTCAGTCAGATCAATTCGAACACCTGCTGACTGGTCATCTGACCAATATACAGGTGACTGCGGGTATGCCTAAGCTCAGGAAGTTACATGGTTAAGAGCCCCTGTTACTGCACATGCTCGTACTCTTAACATAACTCATCAAGGGGCTCCATCGTAGGTGTGTTGGCCGGTTCCTCCCAGCAAAAAGAGGGCGTAATTTAGAACCGGAAACTTACAGATTTTATAGACCAGAAAACAACCAAATGAGAACTCAGAATCACGTAAAAGTGCGGGCTACATAAATTTACAGACGAACGTACGCCTTGAGCTGTAACAATACGGAAAATGCTCGGTTTGGCTTATGCATGCCGTATTTTCAGGCAAGAAGGGCAACCCGACCCAAAAAACACGGCCCTGAATCACCCTACATGGAAAATATGGGCCATTGATTCCATTCCTGCTGGTAGGAATGCACATGATGGTAATTTGCCCTCTAACAAATCACTTTTCAAAAATATACATATTTAATTTCTCTAACATTTAATTGGAAAGACCCCCTGGCCTAGCATCCCCCTTTTTTATATTTCAAATCTGCCTCTTTTCTGTGGAGGGCCCAAAACTCTACCCCAGAATATTTATTTTCATTGGACTTCTGCTATAAATAGAAACCTTTTAACACAAAAAGACTAATATTGCTGCATACTTGAACATATTAGTAAAAATGAATTAAAATAGTGATATGAGGCTGCTGGAACTAAAAGCTAGGTTTGCTATCTGACATCTGGCTTCATTATTAAACTATAATTATATATAAAATGTAGATAATGTTGTGTCAATCACATTTAACCTTCTCTGATCTCCCATGATTCTTTGCACTAAAGGCTTAAGGCCAGGCCCTTGCTGACGGCTTGATAACTGAATGAGTGATTATCCTTCTTGTTAATAGACAATGATATAGAAATGCGTCAGTGTGTATGGAATATTAATGAGGAGCTGCAAAAGCAGTGATAACCGTACAAGATGCTGAAAACTGCCGCTGAGGACACGATTGTCCTGTCTGCACCGGGAGACGCAAGGAAAGTACTTGCGCCCGATTAGTTACTTATCATGTAGGTCTTTCTAATTAAAATAGACGAATAAACTAATTGCACAGATTCTACTAAATTGAATTTCAGAAATATGCAGGCGTGTTGCCATACATACTTGCATATCTTTATTACCGTGAATTGTATATGCAAATAGAAGATTATTAGGGGCAGGGAGAAGGGTTAATAACGGTTTCATTTTTGTTCTAGGATTTGTTTCTGTTTAATTCTTTCCAGATAAGAAATTTGATTAAGGCGAATAAATATATAATACATTATATATATATATATATATATATATATATATATATATATAATCATAATATAAGTTATTTTTTAATGTTTATTAATAATAAAAATAATGATTATTTCATATGTAAAGATAAGAGATGAGTGAACCAAACAAGTCAAACCGGTTGAATTTTGAAAATAGTTGTTCTTGAGTTCTCCCCTAGTTTGTTTGCAAGAACTGGCGGTTTTCATTGGCTGCTAAATGTGGATTTGGATGCCAGGAAGTGACAAAAACAAAGGCACAGGAAGCAGAGGACTCCAGGCTCACAGATGATGTGATGCAGCTGGCCTATCCACTTCTAGCCCTCCCCCTTTGATGTCACACCATTCCCTGCAGGTATAAACCTAGATTGTGGGTGCCTGATTGCTGACCGGCTCCTTATCAGGGGCATAGCTAGAGATAGGGATAGCTATTGTACAACTGATAGTGGACAGTGGTAGGGATCATAGCGACCATTACCAGTTCACAAAGTGTTATGTGTAAAAACACAAACACTTGTATATTTCTTTATTATTATTATTTTTTTTTTACTGCTTAACTCCTTCCATCCCCGATTTCTGCTGTCCCATGCAGTCCATCGCTGCCCTGACAGCCAGAAGTGATCACCGTAAAATGGGAGCAGGGCAGAGTATTGTCTGCCCACAGCCTGCTTCTGCCAATCATTCCTGCTTCAGCTGTCACTTCTGCTCCAGGGAGGGGCCTTTTACAGTATAGTCCTTCACCAATGTATATATCGGCAGCCACATTTTCAGCATTTTTGGGCTGTTTGCGCACTTCCGCCCCCAGCCTAGTTGCTAGGGATGCAGCCGCTTGCGCTCCCAATTGCCACAAACACAGTAATTTGGTGAGCATTAAATATGCATGGCAAATGGCTCTGATTGGATTGGAGCCTGTGCATGTGCTATAGAAATGTGGCTGTCCTTGCCACGGAATGATGGTGTCTGGCTGTGTGGTTGGCTTATGGCTACTGTGGAGTCTGAGGTTGAAGTGATGTCAACCAGTCCAATACTGCTGGCTGGTTGGTGAACACATGGCCACTGAATGTTAATGGGAGCGCCATGCTGTTGCCATGACTGCTGCTAACAACACCAGTTCTTCTGCTGCTGCTGCTTCTCCACCTTTGATTGTTAGCCACTTCCAGCCACTAGACATAGGGCCAGACCCAATGGCGTACTAAGTCTGATGGGGCCCTAGAGTGAATATTAATGGGGACCTGTCAACGCTGACTTTTAATGCAAATGGAAGCAGCTAGACAAGACTGAAAAGCAGAGCCAAATGCTGCTTCATTTCTTTAAATGATGCCAATTGAGCACAAATATGATAAATAAGGCGGAGGAGCAACAATGATAGGGCCCCTGACATTCTGGTTGCACCCCTTGCACACTCTATGGTTACGCCCCTGACCAGACCACTTTTGGTGTGGCATTGTGAGTGCCTTTTAGAAAACTGGGGGTACATAGAGTGTTGTATGCACTGAAAGAACACTTATACTGCCTGCTACTGACCTTAGGGGCTCAGAGAGACTGCTGCTGCTGTCACGCTCCTCCACTGGTTGTCACAGGTCTAAGGCACTCACAGAGACAGATGCTCCTGCTACCCACCTACACTGGCCCTCTACTGGCTATTATTTATTTAGCATAAAAAAACAGCAGCAGTGGGCAAGGGGATGGGGCGGGGGGGCGAACTTTAACTGGAGATTGCGTTTCTCTAGCAGCTCCAAAGGGTTGATGCAGCATCACACCACTAAGAGAAGGAGAAATAAGGGTTAGACAGGACACAGGACAGGTTTGGACAGAAAGGTATCCTCTTCTATTCCCCGTTCACTCACGCAGAAGTCCACACACTAGAAGAAGTCCTTGGTCCATAGGATGGTCCTGAGGTTTGTACCGGAGATGTACAGGAAGGAATATTGGACCCCATTGGGAACCCTGCACGGTCCTCATCTTCTGGAAGGTCTGAAAGCAGATAAGGAGGGTTAAGGTAGATCCTGACTCAGAGGTCCCATTGAACTTACCTTGCTGACTGATACCCACCTCTCAGATGACAGGGGACGAAGGCTCTTTCATGGTTACTGGAGGTCGGGGGGTTAAGGCCCCCTTCCACAGCTGGCGGGCGGGTGGCGGAGGCCTCCTTTGATTGCTTGGGACAGCTGGAACTCACAGGAGACATTGATTAGCAGCATGGGGCACTCACATGCAAGATACTGTTTCAGTACTCACAGCTCAGCTGAATGCATGGTCACTTTGCTCTGTGCACTGTGTCAATGCAGCTTCCTCCACTGCTCCTCCATAGTGCAAAAATCCAATGTGTACGCCAGCACTTCATACAAAACACTTCATTTATTGTAGACATTAAAATCATCCAGGGCTGCAGCTCCTTGTCTATGTCTGTTGTCCCACCTGCTGTTGGATGATGTTAATGTATACAATAAATGGAGAGTTTTATTTGAAGTGCTGGCGTACACATTAGATTTTCTCACCTGCAATATACCCTGATATGCAACACTGAATATCTTCCCACTTAATGAGATGGTATTGGGGATGGTGGGCCAAGACGACCAGATCCTTTTATGTCTGCTTCCAGCCACACTTATGCCTCTAAAACAAATGTCACCATTGCAGCCAAACCGAGAAGATGCAGTGTCTTCCCAAGAATAAAGGCTACCTGATTCCTCAAATGGACAATCGTAGCCACATGACAGCATATAAATCATTTTTAAAATATAAGAAAAGGAAGTAAATGCGATTGGGTTCCTTCAGGTTGATAGCTGCCACTTGTATGAAATTGTATGAAACCTGTACCAGCCTTAAATAGTGCTACTTCAGGAAAGGTGTGTGTCTGCTAGGAGACCGGACTGGGGGTGGCAGATCACAGCTACCCAATTCTTTTTCTGGCCATATGACAGCATTCAAAGGATAACAAAAAATATTTCAAAGTTAACTTTGATTTGATTATCCCGGGTGGCTTATTAAACAATGGTCCCTGTGCCATCCTGTGGTGGAAATAGAAAATGACTTGCTATTTTAACAGTTGGGAAAACCAGCATTTACAATAGTAATAGTGCTAATAGTGGCCATTGGGGCTAGGTGCCTTGCTCAAGAGCACCTCAGTCATGTCCCATGGCCAGGAATTGAACCTGACATACTCTGGTCACCCTCTGGTCACAAGACCTCTGCCAACAAAGGAACCATTAACTCTGCTCCTTTTGTATCAGCATTGTCAGTTTAAAGGAGGAGGTACATTTGCCAGAAACATTATGGTAATACGGTCATCAGTACTGAAAAAGCCAGGCACTGGCCACCCAAAACTATGGAGTGTGATATTTGAAAGTGTTGATATTGATATTACACCGATAAGTTATTTTGATGATTGGCTTACCTTACCTGGTCTTCAATATTGCCTATTACATGCCAAAAGCTCCTAGCTTCTGGTCTGCTGGAGACTTTAGGGGGTGATGCTAATTATTTGATAAAGCAAGGTGCATTTCTCAGTGAATTTCTATTCTAAGTATACAGCACGTCCTGTTCCAGAAGATATTCCTTACACTTGGGTTATACATCCAGTAGATGGCGCTGGACTGCAGAGACAGAAATGTGGCTCCTCCCAGCCCCATATATACCAGGGACCTCCCACAAAATCCCCAGTTCTTCTCTGCAGTCCTGGCTGCGATAACTAGAAGATGTCTCTCTCTACTCGCAGGTGAGTGGGGCTATTAGCCTGCGGCCCTGTAGGACTATTCCCACCCGTTTCCTTTTACTGCCTCCCAGCTCAGGCTGCTCTGGTTCGGATGAAGGTAGGCAGCACAGCTGTCAGGTGCTAAGGAGCGCTGCTTCAACCGCAGTCCCCCACCAAAGGGTAGGCGGTATAGGCCCATGATGAGCCTTATGGGATGCCCCTCCCGCGTCTTATGCCCCTCGCCCCCTGTCTCCGCAGTTGGCTCCCTTTAGGCTGGCCCTCGCTTCCCCTTCGCTCTCCCTGGTAGATCTGGGGGGGGGGGGGTGCATGTCTTTACTATATGTTGTGTTTTGATTCCTTTTTATTTGGTTGCACTGGTTTCTTTTGCCGCTGCCGCACGCTTGTACTACGCTCCGCTCGGGCGCTGCTGTGCCATCATTGGCTGGCCTTGTCAGGTGGGCGTGTTTTCGCGCTCTTCGGGGGCGGGCCTTGCGGCTGACGCGTTCTATATCACTGTCTCCGCGGCCCGCCCCTCGAGGTATATGCGGGCGCCATTTTAGTTCTCTGCTGCGTGTGCCTGGCATCTCCCTATTGCGGTCCGTAAGTGCCCCTGCGGGCTGATTTATTTAGTATTTCTCTGTATTGCATATTGCTTATGGGATCTTTTAACTTATGTCTTGTAGGCGGGTCAAACTTTTTGGTTTCTCCCGGTCCTATCCCCTCTATGTTAACTCTTATTGGAGGGCTATTATATTCTCTTACTCCCACTTCCCTAGCGGGTTATTGGGGCATCCCGGGTTGCAATTATTAGCGTCAATCCCTATTGGCCTGTTGTGCCGTGATAATCACCATATGGAGGCTTCTCAGGATAATGTGCTCGGGGTTCCTTCGGGACAAGCCCGGCTGTGTGTGGCGTGTGTGGTATCCCCTATAAGTGATGATGTCAGGGTGTGTGTACCCTGCGCCCAGCAGACACTTGCGCTGCAGTCTGGGTTGCCAGCGGCTGGGCCTAGTGCTGCGCCCCCTCTGGCTTTGCCTACCCCCCCACGCATACATCTGACTCCCAGTGAAGTGCATACCAGTGGGGAGTCTCAACCTGATTTGGCTGCCCAGGTAGCCAGCATAGAAAGGCATATTGCTGGGTCTGGTCCGCGTAAGGCTCCTGCCAAGTGGCGGCATCTGGCACCCGGTGTTATTCTCTTTCCTATGGAAGCTGAGGAGTTTTTTGATATTACTCGATATACCCCCCTGGAAGAAGGGGAATTATTCTCTGATTCAGAATCATCTGAGTATCAGCCTAGGGGTTATGCTGAGTCTGGGTCTGACCCATGGGCTTCAGATGATACTGACAGACTTTTGGCTCACATTTTTGAAGTGCTCTGTATCTCTCATCCTGCCATGGCCCTGCGGCAGCAGGGGGAGCTGTTTCATACTGTTAAACCACGCTTGGAATTTCCTGAACAAACTCACTTTAATAATCTGGTGCTCAAACAGTGGGAACAGCCTAGCCGGCTTCCCGGGGTACCAAAGAGTTGGGATAAGAGGTATCTCTTTCCTGCTGAGATGGTTAAACGTTGGTCATGTCCTCCCGAGGTGGATGCACCAGTTCTGGAGTTGTCTAACGCATCCGTCATGCATTCCCCTGACTCTACTACACTGAGGGATGGGGAGGACAGGCGCATTGATCAGCTGGCTTGCCATGCCTTTGCCTGTGTGGGGACCGTGCTCCGTCTGGCCTGTGCCTCTGCTATTATGGCTGTTGCTATTACAAGCCTGCTCAGGGGTCTCTTAGATGGGGCCCCTGACAATGCTGGTAGTGAAGAGTATAGAGCTCTTCTGCGATGTGAGGAATTTGTTGCATATGTTCTCTCTGCCTTAGATGATACCATTAGAATGTGTGGCAGGGCTTCTGCCTTATTAGTGGCAATACGCTGCTCGGTCTGGCTGCGCCAGTGGGCAGCTGACAACGCTGCCAAAAAGGCTCTCACCTTCAAGGGGCTGTGCCTCTTTGGGGAACGTTTGGACTTGTTTGCTAAAGAAGGCAAGTTACCTCAGCGTAGAAGGCAGCCCCGGTCCTTTCGGAGCTCAGGTGCCTTTTCTCCTTCCTTCAGGGGCTCCAGAATTGGACGGGGAGCTTCCCTTGCTGGAGCCCGTGGAGATTTTTGGGGCAGGGGCAGAGGACGTGGCCACCCTGGCCCCCCCTGGGATTCCAAGACTAAGTCCTCCCCCAAGCCCCCTCAGGCATGAAGGGGCGCCCTCACCCATCCGGGTGGGGGGATAGCTTCGGCTCCTGGCTCATGTCTGGATGCGTCATGTCTCAGACCGGTGGATTCAGGAGGTAGTATCCTCTGATTACAAGACAGAGTTTGCAGCCTGGCCGCCCCCAAGATTCATCAAATCTCGGTTAGCTCAAAACCCATTGTCAGCTCAGTGTCTCTCCCTGGCTGTCCAAGGTCTTCTAGATCTAGGTGTCATCTGCCGGGTGCCATTGAAGGAAAGGGGAAAAGGCTATTATTCCAATCTTTTCATTGTGCCCAAAAAGGATGGGTCAATCAGACCTATCCTGGATTTAAAGCTTCTCAACAAATTTGTCAGATTCAGACACTTTCGCATGGAGACTCTACGCTCAGCTGTGACTTTCCTACGCCCAGGGGACTTCATGACCTCTGTAGACATCAAGGATGCTTACCTTCACATACCTATCTTTCCAGGTCAGCAGATATTCCTGAGGTTCGCTCTGGAGGATCAGCACTACCAATTTGTGGCCTTGCCCTTCGGTCTCACCTCGGCTCCCAGGGTATTCACCAAGGTGCTGGCAGGAGTGATGGCCCTGCTGAGATCTCAGGGCATTCACATTCTTCCCTACCTGGACGACATGCTTATTGCTTCTCAGTCCTTCCATCAGGCAGAGCTGGACACTCAGCGGGTGGTGTCCACACTGGAATCATTTGGCTGGGTGATCAATCACCCCAAATCTTCCCTGTCTCCTTCCATGGTGAAGTCTTTTCTGGGCATGATTCTGGATTCAGCTCAGGTCAAGATCTTTCTTCCTCAGCAGAAGGTGGATGTCAAGAGAAAGCTCAGCTCCTGCTGTCTTGTCCTCATCCATCCATCAGACAGGGAATGCAGCTGGTGGGCCTGATGGTGTCCTGCTTCGAGGCGGTTCCATATGCTCAGTTCCACATGAGGCCTATTCAGCTTCACCTCTTGTCAGTATGGGATCAGGACCCTGTGTCCCTGGATCAGGTGTTTGTTTTGTCCCCTCTGGTCAGGGACTCAAGGAACCTGCTGGGGGGCAGGTCCTTTCTGGCCCCCTGCTGGGAGACTGTCACCATGGATGTCAGTCTGACAGGTTGGGGGGGATTCTGGAAGTCCCTGAAGTTCCAGGGTCAGTGGGGCCCTCAGGAGGCCCATGCCCCTATCAACATTCTGGAATTGAGGGCGATCAGGTTGGTTCTTGCCCACTTAACCTCACACCTGAGGGGTCGGGCTGTTCAGGTCTGCTCGGACAACCAGACGGCGGTTGCCTACGTCAATCATCAGGGAGGGACCCGGAGCAAGGGGGCCCTCAAGGAAGTGTCCCTGATACTGTCCTGGGCGGAGGAAAATGTTCCCTGCATCTCAGCTGTGTACATCCCGGGGGTGGAGAATCTGGAGGCAGACTCTCTGAGCAGGGGGACCTTTCGTCTGGGACAATGGTCCGTCAGCAGCAGGGTGTTTCGCTCCCTGTGCCACCGCTGGGGTCAGCCGGATGTGGATCTGTTTGCGTCCCGTCACAATCACAAGCTTCCAGTCTTTGTCTCTCTGTCCCAGGATCCTCTGGCCTTGGCCACAGATGCCCTGGCAATGTCTTGGATGAGGCTCCAGCTCCTGTATGTGTTTCCCCCGTTTCCACTGCTGGGCTGGGTGCTGCGCTAGATAGTTCAGGAAGGGGTGCCAACCATCCTATTGGCCCCCTGTTGGCCAAGAAGAGTGTGGTTCGCAGACATCGTGCAGTTGGCAGTAGATCAGTACGCCCTGCCACAGGTTCCAGATCTGCTCACTCAGGGACACCTAGGCCACCCCAATTTACAAACGCTGGCTTTGACGGCCTAGCTGTTGAAACCTCCATCTTGATAGAAAAAGGGCTGCCTGCCTCGGTGGTGAATACCATGATCAGGGCTAGGAAGAGGTCCTCTTCTTCCATCTATTACAGGGTTTGGCGTACTTATATTGACTGGTGCGAGTCCCACTCGCTTCCCTTTCGTGTGTTTTCTATTCCTAGGATTCTGGAGTTTCTCCAACATGGTTTGGATCTGGGTCTTCAGCTCAGTACTCTGAAAGGCCATGTTTCTGCTTTGGCTATTTTTTTCCAAAGATCCTTTGCTCAGCATCCCCTGGTCAAGACCTTTTTCCAGGGGGTTACTCAGGTGCGTCCCCCACGTAAGCCTATGTTACCAGTCTGGGACTTGAACTTGGTCTGATCTGCCCTGCAGGGGTCTCCCTTTGAGCCCTTGCAAGGGGCTTCTTTGTCCATTCTCACGCTTAAGGTGGTCTTTTCGGTGGCTATCACTTCTGTTAGGCGTGTTTCTGAGTTGGCGGCGCTTTCCATCAAGCCTCCTTATTTTGAGAGACACCAGGACAAGGTGGTGTTTCGTTTTAAGCCAGATTTTCTGCCTAAGGTTGTTTCTGCCGTTCATCTCAATCAGGACATTGTTTTGCCTTCTCTGTGTCCTAATCCCAGTAACCCTAAGGAGAGGGTTTTACATTCTCTGGACATAGTCAGAACTCGGAAGTTCTATTTGGTGGCTACTGAATCCTTCAGGAAGACTGATGCTCTCTTTGTGCTTCCGTATGGACCTAAGAAAGGTCTTGCTCCGGCTAAATCCACTATCAGCAAGTGGATACGTCAGGCTGTGATACAGGCCTACTCTGCTAAGGGGAAGGAGCCTATCTTCTGCCTTACTGCTCATGCTACCCGTGCTATTGGTGTCTCCTGGGCTTTTCAGCACCAAGCTTCTTTTGAACAAGTTTGCAAGGCCGCTATTTGGTCTTCTGTTCATACTTTTTCAAAGTTTTACAAGGTTGATGTTAGGGCCTCAGCTGATGCTGCTTTTGGCCGCAAGGTTCCTCAGGCGGCAGTGGTTTAAACTGTCTGCTGTTACTTTTGGGGATCCCAGCCTACCTTACGGACACTGCTATTGGATGTCCCAAGTGTAAGGAATATCTTCTGGAACAGGACGTGCTGTATGCTTAGAATAATACAATTCTGTGATTACTCACCTGTAGAATTGGTATTATATGTATACAGCATGTCCTGTTCCACCCCACTCTTGTTATCATTATCTTTAGTTACCTCTTTATGGTGATTGTTCTTATGTTCAAATTTTTCATACAATGGTTATAGCTCTCCCGGTCTCATTTTAACTGCTTTTCAATACTGGGGATTTTGTGGGAGGTCCCTGGTATATATGGGGCCGGGAGGAGCCACTTTTCTGTCTCTCCAGTCCAGCGCCATCTACTGGATGTATAACCCAAGTGTAAGGAATATCTTCTGGAACAGGACGTGCTGTATACATATAATACCAATTCTACAGGTGAGTAATCACAGAATTGTATTTTCTTTTTCCAGAAAAGTGTAAAAAATATGTATGTTACATTTTCCCCCAAAAAAATCACCTGTACTTGTAATGGGTAATATTTACCGATAAGATACATAATTTTTCCAATAAGTTAAGGAATTTTGAAATTGCACCCTATCGGATTTGCAGTAGCCCATAGGGTGCTGTTCCAAATTTAATAAAAATATTCTGGAAAAAAAGGCCCGATCGCAGGTACAGGTGATTTTTCCGCTGAATAAAAGGAACACTTTTTATTGCACTCTGCATTCTTGTGTGTTAGAATTAAAAAGCTCTTGAGATGCAGGTTGCAGTTCACACTGCTAGGCAGGGGCGGACTGGGATTCAAAAACGGCCCTGGACTTTATTGGTCACACCGGCCCTTCTGTACTGTGCCCGGCCCCATAAAGTATGTCACATTACATGCAGGTAGCTCCACTTCTAGCCGGCCCCGTCGCTGCAATGTTGCTATCACTCCCGAGTGATGTGGCGTTACACTGCTGACAAGGGTTGGCACCAGCCGGGGCAACTTTGAGACTGGGAAGGAGGCGAGTTTGTTTTGGCGACCTGGGGGGTTTCACACAGCTCCCGATCGGGGTGCCCCGGAGTGCAAGGACCAAAACCCAGGATAGTCAAAATCCTGGGTTTTGGTCCACTTTAAAGTAGAGAAATCACCAGGATTTTGCCTATCTTTGTCATTAGCTTTTGCCCCGTGGGTATCCTGATTTGGGATGCCTAATTGTGTGAAAACCCCCCAGATCTCCTACTCTACTCACCTTTCAGCCATAGGGAAAGGTAAGGGGTTTCCTGGATGATCTGGAAGGGTTGACACAGTAGGGCATCCCAAATTACCTATTTGGCCAGCCATGGAGGTGATTGGTCTATGAGAGCACATATCCCCACCATGCCAGAGCCCAGAAATGCCAGTGCCACAGCTAAAAAAAACACAAAAGAATATGGTACTTACCAGACATCGATGATCAGTTTTCCAGCAGTCGCCTCTTGCCTCCTCTACTGTGTGCCATGACCCCCCCAGGGGTCAAGCTGCTAGTCTGCTGAAAATGGCCAGAGCAGTAGCAACTTCTTCTCTCCCCACCTGGTCGGGGACAGCATGTGTGGGAACTAAGATGATGCAGCTCTGTCCCTGCCCAGCGGGGAAAAGAAGTTGCACACAGGCCTCACACCTCGCTGGCCGCGTCAGGCCAGGAGGAAAAGGAGGCGAGCAAGGGGCCGCGGGGACAAGCAGGAGGACGAGGGGCCGCGGGGACAAGCAGGAGAACGAGGGGCCACGGAGACAAGCAGGAGGACGAGGGGCCGCGGGGACAAGCAGGAGGACGAGGGGCCACGGGGACAAGCAGGAGGACGAGGGGCCGCGGGGACAAGCAGGTGGGCGAGGGGCCGCGGAGGCTTCGGTGTGGCGGCCTGACGGCTGGAAGCAGCGGCCTACCAGGATTTGTCCCGGTATGCCCTACGGCCAGTCCGCCCCTGCTGCTAGGTAACCCTAAGTGCACCTTGCTTTACCAAATAATCAGCATGACCTTCATTACCCAGTCAGAGCAGCAACAGCGCAGCTTCAGTCACAAAACTATGTTCAACCTTGGTATCCGGGGACTTGTTTCTTTACTCTAATCCACTAAATGTTCGCACCCACTTTAGCTTTACTTTAACTTCATGCTCAATTTGAGATTCACACTAATCATAACCAAAAGAATTGAATCTGTTTGGGATAAACACAGCTGGGGTAATAAAAGCAGAAACAACTTACAACTCACTTTGGTCTTCTCTTTTTCTGATGTTAGGGAACTGTGCTTTTATGAACTTCCTGTTATGTCATTAATGGTTCTTCTAAAACTTAAAAAAAAAGAATTCTAATTTAAGTTAACCTGAAGTCACATGAAGCATAGTCATACCACCCTATGTCTGCAAGTGGGAAATGTCAAATATTCATACATCTTTTGTTATTCCCTACATGTTTTTTGGTTCCCATGTTGTAAAATAAATCCTTGACAATGAAAATTTGCACTAATGAGCCAATTTATGTAAGTGGTGTTTTTCTTCTGGATTTAGAGATGAGCAAACTGACCAGTGGATAGTTTCAGTGCCAAGTGCTAAACGTTCACTTTGGGGTAAAAAAACCACACTCTGTTGCTGATTCGACTCCTAGACAGACATTGGAGGTCATGCTAAATATTTGGTGAAGTCACTGTAACTTCCAGTGTGCATTGCGGTATGGATTCCAACCTGCATGCCGGTGAGTTTTTTAGTGATATCATTCCATTGATGGAAGGATATATTATTAAAGTTTGGAGATTACAGCACCCTATGGACTATGCAAAAGATTTCACTATTTTTTCTGTATAGCCCATAGGGTTCTGTTGTTTCCAAAGTTAAAAACAAATATCCTTATCTCATTGGAATGAAATAATGTGCATAACCTGTAAAAATGCCCCATCACAGGTACAGGTAATTTTGGGGAACAAAAGGTAGAAAAAACTTTTTTTCTTGTGTCTAAATGCTAAAAAGCTAACTGAGATGCAGGTTGCAATCTGCAACCTTAATGCACACCGGAAGTCAATGTGGTTTCACCAAATATTTAGCATGACCGCCATTGAGTGAATAGCACTTTATCCTTCCAAAAGTTTGCAGTTTTATATTTTCCTGGAGTAAAACGTTTTGGTGCCTTTCATCAAAGTTCATGGTTATTATTTGGGAAGCAAGTTTGACTTTGGGTGTGCTTTTTGGTGCGAATTGGTAAACTGCCCCTCGGGAGCTTTTCAACTGTAACATGCCAAAAACGTAAAAAACACATTTGTTCTAATCCTCCCCCCCAAATCACCTATGCTTACATAGCCCATAGGATGCAATGTTTTTTACATAGTGGACCTCAAGTGAAAAAGATCATTTTGTTATGGGATGCCTTAGTAACTGCCTGTTGTCTGAACCAAGTTGAAAGTCTTTCAAACTAGTTCTGTAGACTCGAAAGCATTTTTCATAGTCCACCCATCATAAATTGTGGGCTACACCCACTGATATGTTTTCAGATGCTTTGCAAACACATGCACAGCCTGCTGAATGAATGGGTATGAATGTAGCCTCAACGGCTTAAAGAGAACCAACCACCCTGAACTCCAAAAGACTCAAGGGTCGAATGATAAAGTACCCCTGGGGCATCCTAATTTGGAATGCCCTGCCATGTGAACCCTAAAAGAATGCCCGAATTCACTTTTCTGGGACTCCCAGCTGTGGCTGCTTCCCCGGCTTCCCTGAGGCTGGGGTCGCTCTCGTGCCTGGCCATTAGTTAGGCTGGGAGCAGGAGCTCACTGCAGACTGCAGAATGATGAGGGATGTGGCCACTGCTGCTTCTCTATGGTTTTCGAGCCCCATTGATTCACACCACATCACCTTTTCTTTTTTTTTTTTTTCTTTTAGCATAAGACAAATAAAAGAATATTGTTGTACCTTTTTTAAAGCATGCTGGGCTTTTGCAAGAAGCAATGTGACAGATGAGGCTTGGGGGTATTCAAACGGCGGCTGTGGAATTGGTAAGCCAAAGCCCAACTCCAGCTCCGACTCTGACTACTTCATAAATGGTTAATAATCAGTAATTAATTTCCTGTAGTAAAATCATAACATGAGGCTTTTACTCACAGTTATATGAGCAATAGGGCAGCTTATATAGAATATAAAGCTTATGTATTGGAACACAAATTCTGAACAAATAACTGAAAGCAGGGGCGAGTGATTTGAAAACTGGTCGTGGGCCACAACTTATAGGTTCAGAATTTCCCATTTTTCATCCTAAATACCATAACAATATCTCTATTTGGCAATGTGCCTTCCTCTAGACATCCTTACTGAGCCGCTATTTACCTTTACATGCCAGTTCTATTTAACCCTTCCACTTTACCCGCAGCAGGTCAAAGGACACATCAGGTGGCCCCCGGCCCACAGGTTGAGCATATGTGACCTACATTCCAAGCAAAGCGTTAAGGCACTACTGCAGGTAAAGGCAATTGGTATACCGTTGCATCAGGCTACATTTGGCACTGTCCTAAACTGTTTTATGTTTTTAATCAAAGAAGAAATGACAAAGATATCGGGGCTTACATTTTCACCTCATGATTTCTCTTCTGAAGAAAGGGGTCATGGCCCACATAATGCTGATTATTATGCAGCATCATGGTGCCAAGGCCCACACCCAAATATTTCAAAATATAAATCATAATGTGAAACTGTAAACCTTAATATCTCAGCCATTTCATCTTCAATTTAAAAGGGCAAACACTTTAGGACAATGCCAAGCATAGCCTGATACAATGGTGTAACAGTTGCCTTTGCCTCCTGTATCACCTTAAGCGCCTCTTTGCCAGCAAGTGGCTGCTGCTGATACAAACACATGCACCAGGCGCTACTCTTTACCATGCCCACCTAAGTGGAAACACCGCATCATATGTCGGACAGGGCTTTAACCTTCGCAGATGATTCCAGAACAAAACGCATCCAGCTTGCAGCGAAAATTGTGCTGATGGCCTGTGCCATGTTTCTAATAGCATGCGTGGGAAAACACCATCATCTGACACCTGACGGTCTCCTCCACAGATTTGATATTTGCCGGGAATTAGGTGTATTTAAAGGTAAGCAGCCTTCTTATGCTCTATACCCTGAGACAGTGGCCATAGCAGCCAAGGAACGCGTGAGCACAGATTTCCAGTTTATTGCAGTTTATGTGATCCTATTTAATTTGGCTCTAATGTTTTGGCAAATTAACTTCAATGGGGAGCACAAGAGGCCACATTTCCAGCAGTGCAGGAGCCCCAGTGGCTGGGGTGGAAGCACGCGCACAGCCTGAGGATGCATGGGATGCACCAGATTGCACTCCCCATTAAAAACAATGCAGATTGCCAAATTACATCTTCACGGCAAACAGCTCTCATTGGACGAGATGCCATGCATTCAAAAGATGAGTGAATACCGGCCGAATAACAAAGTGCCCTGGGGGAATACCGCGCTGGGTTTTGTTCCACTTTAAGCCCTGAGATGCGTTATACTGTGTGTGCTTTTTATGTGGGCACAGATCCAGGAGGTTCCTTGGAGTAATTTTACCTGCATCTAGATGTCTGTTTGCACTTGCAGTTTATGTGATCCTATTTAATTTGCCATTAATGTCTTGCCCAATCAATTGAAGTATAGATAGTTCTAGCTTGCAGGGGTTTGTTCCAAGGATCATATTAATAAGCATTTTGCACTTTGTACGCTATGAATTTTAATTTATATTACCTTCAATGTCTTGCTTGGGGTTTTTAACACAGTGTTGCACTGGGTTACATTTGTAAACAGCTTCATTCACCTGCTGGCTCTAACATCCAACCAAACCCCCTGTTACTTTTTACCTTGTCTGTGTCATGTCTATTTTTGTTTAGATAGATTGGTTTTGTAATAAATTATACTTTTTTAAATCACTTGGTGATAGGATTATGTCCATTCACCTACACTTTGTGATAGGGATAGGGGAGGTAAAGTCTATTATGACTTTAGGTTATGGACAGATGAAAAAAGTTTTTTCTTCACCACATCTCTTATTCTTGGTTTGAGTACAATAAGTTGGATTAAGGGTCTTGGCTCTTATTTTTCTACTAAATACTTTGGGGGAGGTTGTTTTCTTCCTGTCTGTTTAGCAACAGGTACAGGGGAGGAAGATAAACAGTTGTTAGTAGACTTATATATGAACCCTTCTCAGGTTGCCCCTTAGGCCCCCCCGCTTTATAACATACATAAGCATACAGTTCTATTCGTATCCTCTGTAAATTTTCAGAAGATTCACCAAGTTCTTTGTTCTGTACAATGATGGTTTTAGTTTGCCAGATGTGTAAATCACATATGAACGTTGAGCATAATATAAAAACTGGCAAACTATAATATGGCTTTTAATATTAAAAACAGGCCAAAACGAATATCTACCATTATGCTCTCTCATGTGTCCTAGGCCAAGGTTATAATTGACATCTACAAGTAGGTGCACAGAGAAAATATTTATGCCTGCATTTTGAGTGTACCTAATTATATGTAACATACATTATAGATATAAAGCTGATTGTACTGAAGAAGCAATAGTCTGCGAAACACGTATACATGTAAGCTTAATGGAACGTAGATTATGTCAAATCACTTGCTACAACTGAAAGCGAATAATTGCTACAACTGATCACAAAACTTGCTACAAATTGTTGGAGTAGAAAGAATAAAACCATTATTGTACAGAACAAAGAACTTGGTGTATCTTCTAATAATTTACAAAGCAAAGAATATTACTGTATGCTTATGTATGTTATAAAGCGGAGGTACCTAAGGGACACCCCGAGAAGGGTCCATATACAAGTCTCCTAACAACGTTTTATCTTCCTCCTCTGTACCTATTGCTAAACAACAACCCCACCCAAAGTATTATGACTTTACCTCCTTTTAAATTATAATGTTTGAAAACATCTCCAACTCAACATAAGATAAAAATGTAAAGGAAAATCAAGGAAAATGTGTGGCAAGATGGCAGCTGCATGTTTAAGACAGAATCTGCCTGCTATTCCAAACATCAACATGTTTTAATCACTCTCAAGAAGCCTATGTAACTGATTGCCACAGATGGACTTTAGGGGAACAATTTACTAAGCTTTGATTTTTTTTTACTGAAGGTCTACTTTAAAGTCTTAGTTTAGTTTAGTTTAAAGTGGAACAAAACCCAGGAATTTGACTTTTCTGGGGTTTTGTTCCATGCCCCATGGGCATCCAGAATTGGGATGCCCCACTGGGGGAACCCCCCCAGAAAGCCGGCATTCACTCACACTCAAATGGCACTTGTGTGGGCTCTCGTCCAATGATAGTTGTTTGCCTTGATGATGTAATTTGACAAATGGCTCTCATTGATGTCAATGGGGAGTGCAAGCGGCCACATTCCCAGCAGTGCAGGAGCCCCAATGGCTGGGGTGGAAGCCATTGGAGGATATATGAGGATCCCCGGTAAAAACAATGAGAGACGCATGGGCTCTTGTTCAATCTCTCATTGGATGAGTGCCCACACATTCACCATTGGGCCAAGAAAAGATGAGTGAATACCAGCACCCGGATGGACTGCCCTGGTGGAAGGCCAGCAGCCGGCACAGCTGGGTTTTGTTCCGCTTTAAACCCTGGGTTGCGGTATACTGCTTTCTCTGAGGAAACAACAAATATGTCAAACTCTGGCCAGCCCCTGATCATGAAGAGGTGGTTATTTTTATATTACACATACAGGATAAAATGGGATATGTAACCCATTCCCCTTGGTAATTTGCAGTGAATTGTGGGAGCAGCTCTTCGTTGTTGCTGTTTTTTTTATCATATATTCATCACTCTCTTCACCAGACAATATCCATGTTTGTTTAGGTCGAGTAGCTGGTCGAGGCAGCGAGTGGATATAGTCAGGGCTCAGCGCTGCCATATTTTTTGCAAACGAACCTCGAAGCGGCCTCATTGTTCTACTTGTTGACTAACAAAAGGGCCCGACTCCCTGAATTAAAATTCATGAATATTTTGAAACTTCATCTAAGTGCGGCCTATTCAGCAGACATGCAGGTGTTATGCTGATGAAGGGAGGAGGCCTGACCACTGTGCCTCCTAATCTGTTTCCATTGAAAAAAGAAAATAACTCTTCCCTGCATTACAAAAGCACAGCCATGGCTGGAGCTTCATAAAAGAATGCCATTAACTCCTCTTCCTGTCTATTCTCAGCTCTCTGGAGGTGAACTGCAAGGTGAATTATGTGCCGCAAGATAGGTTGTTCTGCTTGAAATTCCAGAGGACTGTTTCTTGTACATCACAGGCTAGAAGAAGAAAAAAAATCACTGTTATAGCAGAATGCTTTATTTCAGTGAGACCTGTAGGAATATAGGCCCTAGTTTATTGAAGCTATGCTGGGCTGTGCTGATCAAGCATAGGTGGGCATAACCTGGCATAGAGTGTACAGGGCCCTTCCTTGGATAAATGTAGCCCTGTGCAACATTCAGGATGCTGCCCCCCAGATACACATACCTTCAATCTGAAAGGGAAATAGATGAAGGAAATGTACAGTAGGAAACAGAGAGATAGGGAATCAGAGAGAAGGGAATAGGTGAAATGGAGGGAGAGAAAATGAAATGTAACTTAAAAAGAAAGAAATGGAGGGACATAGAAAAGAGAGAGAGAACGAGAGAGAGATGAGTAGAACATGGAAAAAAGAAATATGGAAGAAACGTGGAAAGTGAGAGCGAGAAAGAGAGAGAGAGAGATGGAGGAAGCATGGGAAATAGATAAAAAGAGAGAGAGACAGTGAGGGAGAGCAAGAGATGGAAGGAATATTGAACAGACAGACAGATAGAGAGATGCAGGAAACATGTTACAGAGAGAGAGAGATAGAAGGAACATTGAAAAGAGAGAGAGAGAGAAATAATGGGATTGTACAGTGAAAAATAGAGAGTTAAATGGAATTTGTGAAAAAGGAGAGAGATACGGGGAACTGAAAAAAAGGAAATAGAGGGAACATAGAAACAAGAGAGAAAGATGAAGGGAAAATGGAAAAAGGAAAGATGGTTGAAATATGGAGAGAGAAAGAGATGGAGGGAATATGCGAGAAAGAGAGAGAGATGGAGGGAGTATGAAACAGAAAGAGATATACAGTGGAAAACCATTAGGGAAAAAGGAAAGTGTGAAAAAGAGAGAGATGAAAAAAGCTGTGAAAAAGAGTGAAATGAAGGGGAGTTAGAAAAAAAGGGGAGGTCAAAATATAGGAAGATATAGAGAAGGCAAGGTAGATGAAAGGATGCTGACAACAGAAAGATTATGGTAAGGTGACAAATGGCAGGAGAAGTGGAAATCTGATAAAAGAAGTAAATGTGCAAAAGAGAAGAAGGAGAGATAATGAGCAAGATAAAAATAAGTGAAGAAAATAAAAAAAAGGTTGGAGGGGGTCATGTAGAAGTAAAAAAGAGAATATAAAAGAGGAAGCTAATCTGGGGATTGAAGGCAAGAGAGGACATAGGAAAGTGTGCAAATCAGAGAGGAGTGTAGGAACGTGGAAACAAGAGACCCGCTGAGACAACTGAGAGCTGTCTGTTTTAGAGGGTTGCCCAGATAGTGTCTTCTGTCTAAAGAGAGTTTGGTATTGCGCCCTGTGCAACTGCATATCTCACACATCCCAAAGAATGACCGTGCTCATTCACAGCATATACATTTGCACTTGGACAGCGCTTGCACAATGAAGAAATCTCGTATTTTTCCTCTGTGCTGGGTATTGAGCACAGGTTGGCCAGGTAGCCCCTTGTGAGGCTAACCCCCCTGAAACATAATGGGAATTTCATGAAGAATAATATTTGATCTGTACTTTACTGGGATTTTGTTGTTACTTACATTAATTAATTTTCAGTTAATTATTTTATGTTAAATTGTTTACCTATCCCAGGTCTTGTTCCGTGCCCTGGGAGCATCCTGAATTGGGGTGCCCCGCTCTGTGAAACTCTCAGATTATCCTGTACAACTCACCTCTTCAATGCTGCATGCGCAAGCTGTCATCCATTTAAAGCTGTTTGCTGTGACTATGTCATTCGATACCGGCTCTGATAGGCTTCAATGGGGAGTGACAGTGGGCGCATCCCCAGCAGTGTGCAAGCTCCTGCTTCAGCCTCAGTTGGGAGCACAGGCATAGGCCGAGGGTGCAGGGGATGCAGCCGCTCTCGCTTCCCATTTTAAACAATCAGAGCCACTTGCTAAATTAAATAGGCATGGCAAACGGCTCTGGATGAGCGCCTGAGCATGCTCTGTTGGACCGGGAAAGGTGAGTAAATAATGACGACCTGGGGGTTTCACATAGCTGGGCATCCCAATTTGGGATGCCCCGGGGAAAGGACAGTGGTCGGCCCTGGAATCTTTTTGATGTCTGCCATGAGTTTTGTTGAAGAAAAAAATATGTTTTACAGAAAGTAAAGAAAGTAATTAAGGCATATAAAATAATTGAGTGATGGGGGAGGGACTTTGTCCATTACTACTATTTATACACTTTGCATTCATTTGTATGCAAACAAAGGCCCTTAGTTTCCTTAGAAGATTCATAAGCCTGTTTGCTCAATTTTATATAGTAATAAAAGATTTAAACTGGGCTGTTATTTTGTTCCCAGACCCTAGATAGATTATATAAATATTAATGATGTAGCAAAAACCCTCCTCCTTTACTCTAATAAAATAAATGATCAATTTCATGCAGGGTAGGAAGTAAGTAGTTAGGGGCTTTCTGCTTTGTAGCAAAAGTTGGCGGTGGGGGTTAGTGGAATTTACCAAGCAAAACAAGATTTACAAATTACAATTCAAATACGCAGTTCTCCTTCAAGTAGAGCCATGTATTAGCATGAGTTTTGAAACGACTAATTAAACTGTTTAATGAAAGAAACATATTGTTGCAATTTCAGCACAATTTCTGAGAAGTATTTTTTCAGGCTTGCGACATTTGTATGCAAACAGCTTGTTACTGTACTTTGCTCATCATTATGCTCTGCAGAATTTCACTGAAGGCCATTGGGGTGAACGTGGAAATTACAGCTTAATGTCACCAAAGCTAAACATTAGTAAATTAACATTAAAGTAAAATAATTAGATGTTATTACAAAATATCATTAAGTAAACTAATGTTACTCATACAGGATAGCTTCACTTTTCTAAAAGGAAATATTTAGGGAGGCAGGTAGAGTTATAAATGAGTTACAAAGTCTTAGGGCAGTGGTGGAGAACCTATGGTGTGTCAGAGGTGGCCCTTAGAACTCATTTCTGTGGGCACGTGCCATCACCCCAGCATACGCCGTTCACTCAAATTCAGATCTTTATAACCTTAATTATTAATCTTAATTTATTAATCTTTATAATTAATGATTGCTGATTCAGGGAGCCACAGCTGTACCCAGAAATATTAACTCCAGGCAGGCCACAGGTGCTACATATCAGTAACCCCCCCCCCCTTTCAAGGCTGCTGTGGCTCCTTGCTCTGACCACCACTGACATCACTCCAAGTGCTAGTCTGAGGAAGCTGGGTTGCTGATACTGGGGGCCTGAACACTGTCTGTGAGGTCTTTATAAGAACAAAGCAATAGGAGGAGCATGCTGGTGTATCACTGGAAGTTGCAATTAATTGGTGGATGGCACTGGAACTGTGGCAAGTGTGTGTGTGTGTGTGTGTGTGTGTGTGTGTGTGTGTGTGTGTGTGTGTTTGTGTGACTTGATCATCTACCAAAAGGTGGGGTTCCTGAAAATAGTAGGTATTAACTGGTGGTATTGGGTATGCAGGGACCCTATGCCCGGGAGGGCATCACCAATTGTGTTGTTTCTAAACTAAAATCTCAGTAGGCAGGTTAAATTGCTTTGTTGGCACTTTGTGATAAATAGGTGGGTTTTGGGTTGCAGTTTAGGCACATTGGTCTTGATTCACTAAGAGTTGAAAAAAAAATTCATGGTAGTTAAAAATTCAATGAATGAGAAAAAAGCATAAGATTTCTACTTTTAGTTAATCACCATATCGGAAGACTATAACAGTCAATGGCACTTTTTTACTCCTGAGAAAAGTATTGAACTTTTTACCTGTAGTAAAAAGTGCCCTTGACTTTCATTGTCTTCCTATCTGGTGATTTACTAACAGTGAGATTCTCAGGCTTTTTTCTCATGAATTGAATTTTTTACTACCATGAGAATCTTTTTCAACTCTTAGTGAATCGAGGCCATGGTCTCGAAAAGGTTCATCATCACTGGCTTAGGGTGTACTAAACTGAAGGGGCTATTGCTAACCTACATTACTAGCCCAACCTTAGGAGAAGGTTTTAATAGGGCATCTGAGTTACTGCCAATACAGCCTATTAGGCCATGTACCTTGGACTGGGGCTCTTGACAGCTAAAGCATAGCTAGCTGAGATGTAGCTGAAGCAGCTTGGGATTAATGTCTGCTTTGACTAGCAGCAGACTAGTATGTTGCTGTTGACCAGGGGCCCCACTTATAGCCACAGTAGACACACTGACAGGGCCTGGCTCTAAATGTGGTCAAATATGGCACAGGTCAAGAACAGGGCAGCAGGGTTAAGCAGAAATCCTGACAATATGACTAGTGGTGTGCTAGTTCCTGACTTTTAAATTAACAACCTTCACTCACCTGACACTGACCTACGATGTACTGCACTGCGACATGGCTGACCTGCATGTCTCAGGAAAATGACCTTGCCTCCCATGCTGCATTTCAATCTAGCACTGTAGTTCTTGCAGCAGAAAGCGTGATCTTCACCTTGCCACTCCATTTCTGCTTTTATTAACCAGCTAGCTATCTGGTGCTGCAGGGGATGGAAAAGGGGCACACAAAACATGCATCAGGTGAGCTGTTTGCTGCCTTGTTATTGCCATTTCCTGGACAGGCCAAGTCATGAATGAAAAAATGTAGAAATATGGCTCTTATAACCCCTGAAGTACCCCACAACACATTCCCTTCTGGCAAGCCCCCATACAAATTCATACTACGTTAATTTTCTCTCATATGGCTGTCAATCACATGACCACCAGTGGCCAATCAGATTTACACCTCAAGCCTGCACATCACTGTGCACCTGGAAGCCTGAATGGTTGCTGGTAGTAAAGTCTACATCCTTTTGATTTGAAAGGCCTCACAACACATTCCCTTCTAGCAAGCCCCTATATCAATACACACAACTATTTTCTCTCATATGGTTGCCAAACACATGACCACCAGTGACCAATCAGGTTTGCCCCTCAAGCCTGCGCATCACTGTGCACCTGGAAGCCTGAATGGTTGCTGGTAGTAACGTCTACTTTTTTTAACACACCTCAACAAATCCTCAATAATCAGTTGGATACAGATATGCAACGTGGAGTCAGATTCACTACTAACGCCAGGTTTCGGCAGATGAACATCTGTATAGCGGCGCTTAGAGCGACCGCTAGTAGACGCTGGGTATGGGGCGCTAACAGAGCGCCTCAGTCACTGTAGTAACCTGACCCACATTGATGAATGTGATGTATGTTGGGCACTCTAACACCAGTACAGCGTCGCAGAGAGCGAAAGGTAGCGCCAGCTCAGTGCGACCGACTCTCGGCGCTCCACACCATACTTATCAGAAAAGGACCCACACACTGCGTTGGTGCTCTAAATCTGGGCGCTTTAGCATAGAGCGCCAGACGCTGTGTGATTAAAGTCTGTTTTTGAACACATATACACCTGTAACAAAGCGAAAACACATGGAATGACATTGTTTTAACACTGTGACATTAACACTTTAGTGCCAGACCTGTAATGACAATTCTGAATAAAAATATAAAAAGTCAAAAAGTTTCTAAAAGTTTCTAAAAGTGTATGTTTGCAGCCAGGAGACGTCACACAATGATTTTAGGGAAAAAAAATGTCACACTCTGTTTAAACACAATCAAATGAACGGCCATTGAAATGTATGGGAGAGCGACACTGAGCGAAAGGTAATACCTGGCGCTCTGGAAACTAGAGCGCTGGCGCTATACACTGAGCCGCCTGTAATAATACATCGGATGCTACATGGCGCTGCTAGAGTCGCTCACCAGATTCGGTTTCATAAATGTGGTTTTGCGTACAGCGTGCAGCGTTTACCAGAGGCTGCCTGCCGCTACCTGACGCTAGAACTTCTCAAATAACCCCCTAAGATTGGTTGGATTGTCAATGATAAGAACACTGAGCTGATCAAAGACAGCTGTCCTACCTAGCTGTCCCCTCTCTTAGCAGCCTCTCATTAACATGTCCTTTTATCTACACACGCTTCTTCTATATACCTCATTGTTATTGTCATACCTGCCCCAGATGAGTCAACATCTTGTGCTGTTCTCAGATCTGTCTGCTTACTTAGCTGTTGAAGTGTGCTCACTCTTGTGTTTGGATTTGATGACAATGGGTGTAATACTGAACAATAAACACTAGCAGGAGCAGAAGACAGGTGGCAAGAGTTACTTGAAAAGGACAGGTATTCAAGCACCCAATGCCCCCCATACCATTAACCCATCAGAGAATCCACTTGCCAATCTGCATTATTATGCAAATTAGAATTCAATGTCATATAGGTGTATTTTTTTGTTTTCTAGGTAAACTCATTGTGTCTTAAGGCTCATTGGATCACTAAATTAATCTCAAACCTATGATTAGTTATGATTAGTTTGCCAGGTGACCTCAATTAAAGGAAGACTAAAGCATACCGTCAGTCAAAATTTGCCTTTCCCTTTCCCCAAGGGATTGCAAAGAAAAAAACCTTAACCTAGCTTATCCTCAGGTCAGCAGCTCTCCCCCAGTTTTTGTGCAGCCGCCACTGAAAATGACACAGAATGGGTGGGTGGGAGTGCACAAAGAGCCAAGGAATGCGGCTCTGTGTCATTCTGGCAAGATGGCAGCCACCAGGATCCGGGGCCCGAGGGTCAGGTAAGGGTTTTTTTCTTTGTAATCCTGCCTCAGCAACAGGCCAGAAATAATACATACCCCTTTGACTCACACACACTGCACATGCCTACTTTTTGATCAACTCTGGGTACCACTATTCGTTTCTTTTACTATTAGCAAGTTGAATGAAAGCCAACCCTGAAGATTACACCTTTCAGCTAATAATTATGGTGAGAAGGTATTGATATGCCCGCTCTATTGACTGCAAAGGAAGGTATGTGCCGGCATTGCTATGCCTAATGGTTGGTGCTGCACCCTTGTTAAAGCAGACCAAAACCAACATTTTTAACTAGCATCCCCTGAATTGCTCCCCCCATGAGGAGTACCTTTTGCCAATTTTCACTGTTCCTGCTTCACTCTAATCCCAGATAATGCCATCCATTTTAGCTGGAAAGCTCTGCCTCCTCCATTCATTGCCACTGTTGTGTATGGCAATGATGTAATTGCTACAGCTATGCAATGACTGATCGTCTTCCATCTTACAGAGGGGCAGCAAACAAAAAAATCAATGATCTAGGACTATTCGAAGAGCAAAAATATCAATTTATAGTTCTACACCCTAAGAAGGGAATATCATCAGGGGCTTTGACCAAATGTATTTTACAAGTTTGGAGCTTGGCTTGGATATGCTTTAGGAAGGAGGAATCAGTGGACAAATAGGCTTGGTGGCACAGGCCTTGAATCTGCTGATCAAACTAAGACAGACTACTAAGAATATTGCGTAGGGGGCACAGGAAGCAGCTAGATGGCAGCAGCAGCATCAAAAGGAACCACCGGCAAAGGGTCGAGGGACACCTGCATCAGCTTTGCAGGCCCAAGTAGCAGAGACTCAAATTGCTCTTCCAAGTTGTGGAGGCATCAAGGCAAGAGCACTGGTCTTCCTCCCTTTGATCCAGCCATGTGTGGAGAGTACTCTACAATAAGTAGACTGCTGACCTACCTGGTGTGTTGTGTCCCTGGCTGGCATCTGCAGCATACCTCATCTGGGTTTTGTTTTCAGGAAAACAAATTACCTTCATCATTTCTTCATTCTGCAGAGAAACGCTCTGTCACTAGGGAGATTCTCCTATACCTTGGGGATGTGGCATCTATTCATTCTTCTCATGTGGCAGTCAACACTCCCCTATTAGGGTCCATGTCTAGGATCAACAGGGTACCCAGATACCAGAGGCAGACAGATGGCTGATGAATCACATAGGTGTGCGCCCAGCTCATCACTACTAGAGATGAGCGAATCGATTCTGACGAACCCGAATTCGTTACGAATTTCGATCGCTCGAATCGCTTCCTTAAAACTCCATTTACTGCTATCCAGCCCATCTGAAATGGTGGATCCACATGTCAGGACCTGTCCCATGGGGCAAGGAATCCTGGGTAGGCGTCACATGCTACCTATCAGCAGACAGGCTTACCTTTGATGTCACAGACCTTTATAAGTGGCGGCCATTATGCGGAAGATCATTCTGACACTGTATTGAGGCCAGAGCAGATCAGGCAGGGAGAGAGCGAGGGACAGACAGACAGACAGATAGATGGATCGATAGATCGATAGATCGATTTGCATTAGCTTTCAAGCCTATTTAGTGTTAATAACACACCTGCCTATTTAGCCTTTACTTTTCCTGGTGTCATTCTTTAAAAAACGTGCTAGCATTAATATTTCAAGAGTACCTGTCTACTAACTGGCTGCATTTTGTAATGAAAGTCACTTTTTAATCAAACTTTTCCTTTCGCGGGATAAGCATCCCAAATACTAGCATAAATATTTTAAGAGTACCTGTCTACTAACTGGTTTCATTTTGTAAAGAAAGTCACTTTTCCACTATAAAAGCAGCCAACCTATGTATTTGAAGAGGGGGCATCCCAAACACTAGCATAAATATTTCAAAAGTACCTGTCTACTAACTGGTTGCATTTTGTAAAGAAAGTCACTTTTCCACTATAAAAGCAGCCAACCTATGTATTTGAAGAGGGAGCATCCCAAACACTAGCATAAATATTTCAAGAGTACCTGTCTACTAACTGGATGCATTTTGTAAAGAAAGTTACTTTTCCCCTATAAAATCAGCCAACCTATGTATTTGAAGAGGGGGTATCCCAAACACTAGCAAAAATATTTCAAGAGTACCTGTCTACTAACTGGATGCATTTTGTAAATAAAGTCGCCTTTCCACTATAATAGCAGCCAGCCTGTGTATTTGAAGAGGGGGCATCCCAAACACTAGCATAAATATTTCAAGAGTACCTGTCTGCTAACTGGTTGCATTTTGTAAACAAAGTCACTTTTTAAGCAAACTTTGCCTTTCGCCGGGGGCGGGGAGGGGCATCTCAAATACTAGCACGTGTCTTTTAAGAGTACCTGCCTACTTACTTTTTGCCTTTTGTATAAAAAAGTCTGGTTTACAAGTTTAACCCTTTAAGTGCCAGCCTACCTGGAGTTTTTGTCACACTCTGTTGCCGGACCATTTTGCACTATTTTGCGCTCCCCATGTTCAAATGTGATTTTTGAAGGGATTTCCAGGGATTTCCCAGGAAAATGATATATTGTTTTTTTCAGCAGAGTCTGGGCTTTAACATGAAATGTCTTGTTTGTCATTTTTTAGGTGTATTCTCAATATTTTTGGGTGAAATATGTGCAAAAAAAAAAAAAAATTTTACATATTGTAGTTTTTTTTGTAATAAAAAATGTAAGTTTGTCAATAAAATCTTATTGCGTGTGAAATCCCAATTTCTCCCGGTTACAGCGGTACCACATATGTATAGGTAGACACCCTTTCCCGCCCAGGAGACTCCCCCAAACTGAAACAGCGCTTTAGGGGATTTTCAGATAAAATACAACTGTGCTACACAATATGCGCACCTTGCAGTTTTTCCAGAAAAACAACCCTTTACATTTGAAATACCCCCAACAAACTATATATTCTCTGGAAGTACACACCTCAGGCTTTCTAGGCGTACCAGGCTTGTTGATGTGGCCATAGTTTTCTGGAAGTAATCCCTCAATGGATTCTTTGGTTGCAAAGAGTTTCCCTAAAAAAAGGATAAAAAAGCAGAATCTCAGCCACATTTTCAAAATTTCAGCTCTGCAGACAAAGTGCGCACCTTGCGATTTTTCAACCAAAACAACCCTTGACATTTGGAATATCCCCCATAAACCATATATTCCCTGAAAGTACACACGTTAAGCTTTCTAAGGGTACCCAGCTTGTTCTAGTGGGCTCATCTTTCTGGAATTATTACCTCAAAGAATTCTTTGGTTGCGCAGGGTTTCCCTAAAAAATGTATAAAAAAGCTGAATATAAAACACCTTTTCCTAAAATATAAATATGCAAACCAGAAAAAACAAGCTAAGTCTGAAAGCGCAAGGTCCCCCGAACAGAACAATACCCAACATGCATAGGTACTATTAACCGTTTTAATTGCCAGCCTACTTGAGATTTTGTCACCCTCTGTTGACAGGCCATTTTTCCCCATTTTGCGTCATGTTTTGCGCCATGTTTTGCGCCATTTTTGCTGGAACTTTCAGGAAAATTATATATATATTTTTTTGCAGCATAGTTTAGGCTTTAACACGAAATGTCTTGTTTGTAAATTTTTTTTTTTTTTTTACAATATTATTAAGTAAATAAAATAAATAAATAAATAAAAACTTTTTTTAGAAAATTGACTCCTTTATTTTAAATAAAAAATGTATTTTATTAAGGAAAATCATATTGCATGTGAAAGCCCCATTTCTACCGATTAGAACGGTACCACATATTTATCGGTAGCCCCCTGTTCCTGCCCAGGAGACCCCTCTAACTGAAACAAGTATTTTATAACATTCACAAAAAAAATACAACTACCATCCACACTACAAAAGGGTTAAATCAAAAAAAAAATGACATAGGGTCCCCCCTCCCAGGGGAGGGGGACCCCATTTTTTTTTGATTTTTAAGGGTTAAAAACCCTTAAAAAAAAAAAAAAAAAATTGACGTGGGGTCCCCCTTACCCAAAGTAACCAGCCCGGGACCAGCTATGGGGGCTTGTAGGCACAGAGTGGGGGGGCCAGCTTTTGTGGCCCCCCCACCCTGCAGCCTACGAGCCCACATAGCCCATGTGGGCCCGGGCTCTTCTGCCCCCCCCTGGCCTTTGGGGAGGCAGGTAATGGGGGTGCCAGGGGTTAATGGCAAGCCACCCGCTAGCGCAGGTGGCTTGCCATCCCCCCAACCTTGTGAACTGGTATAGGGGTCATGGACCCCTTACCAGTTCACAAGGGGTTAAAAGTAAATAAGACACAGACACAAGAAAAAAAAATCTTTATTTTTCTTTTTTTACACTGTACTCACCTCCGATCCGACGTCCCTCGCCGCTGTCTGTCCCGCGCCGCTGTCACTGACAGATGCCGGTGGTGATCGGCGCAGGGCGGGTGACAGGCGAGGGGGCTCCGATCGGAGCTCGGAGGGGGTATAGGAGGAGCGGGATGACGTCATCCCGCTCCTCCCACAATGGGCGGAGCTAAGCGGCGGCGGCCATCGCCGCCATTACAAGAGGTGAGGACCCGGAAGAGGGTCCTCACCTGAAGACTGCGCAGCCCAGGGGGGGGATCGGACCCCCCCCCCTGGTGAAGAGGAGATCTGATAGAAGGCTCGGGCGCGGAGGTGAGTAAATGACAGTTTGTTTTTTGTTTTTTTTTTACAGCGCCGATGTCAGCGCTGGAAACGGGGGGGGGGGCGACTGGTTTCGGGCCCCCTCCTGAAGACGGAGGACGACGGGGGGGCGATCGGATGCCCCCGCAGGAAGAGGGGACCCCAAGCTTCACGGGGATACCAGAGGTAAGTGTTTTTTTTTTTCTATTTTTTAACTGTTTGGGGGAAATGCCAGGCACGTAGTTTCTACGTGCTTGGCACTTAACGGTAGGAGAAGCAACCATGTAGAAACTACGTGCTTGGCATTTAAAGGGTTAAAGCACCCATTGCCTTTCACTGGGGGCCATTGACAGTGCTACCACTTATCTTTTAAGAGTACATGCCTACTAACCTTTTGCCTTTTGTAAAAAAAAGTCTGGTTTTCAAGTTTAAAGCACCCATTGCCTTTCCCCGGGGGCCATTGTCAGTGCTACCACTTATCAGTACCAGCCGACTTACCTTTTGCCTTTTGAAAAAAATGTGTCTTTCAGGCAATATATGGGCTCATCATGCTGATGCCACCTCAAGGCTCTCTAATTGTGCCGCTCTGCGACAGCGAGTCTAATAGCGACGCCTCTGATCTGCATGTCAAACTTCTTCACAATATTATTTCACTAACCCAGCATGCATCCTATGCATGTTACAGCCAAGCAAAACAGTCTGCAATCCTATGGAGGCTCTCGGAAGCCCAGAAATAGCCATTTTTAATAATTGATTCGGACCGAACAAATTTTTCAGGAAAATTCGTCGAATCGGCCGAATCGAATTTTTCAAAAGTTCGCTCATCTCTAATCACTACACCATTTGTAAATAAAGTGTCTGAGCTGATAGAATAATATCAAGTCAAACACAAAATGGTAATGCTAGCTTTAAACTAGACTGGGATGAAAATATTGTATCTGCTGTCAAGCTCTGTGTTCCAGCTATTTTGTTTTTATCTCGTAGCATTTGTTATGACGATACTTTATCAAGTAATATATTGCCGTAATGCTCTTACTATATAACTGAAGCAATGTCTGCCTCCCTGTTTGATCTGGGAAATTATCTTTGGTTAAGGGGAATAACAATGAAAAAGTGACACATTGAATTATGGCTGAAAATAAATCCTTTCTGGAAGGCTTCATAATGTAAGTTATGGTAGCAAACAAGAATAGGCATCTAAGGTAACATAAATAAATATAGGACTGGTGTAATATCACTCTGATCAGTACATAATGCAACAGGAGATAAAGACGTACAGCTCCTGCAAAGACGCACCAAGGTTGAGATGTGCTGAATAAAGGAGGAATTTAGGAAGAAAGCTGCATCCAAGAAAAATATGGATGACTGATGTTTGTACAGGGATATAGATTGGTGGGGACATTTAGGATTAAAGATATCAGTGGGTGAAATATAAAAGTGTAGAACACATGAACAGCTGAAATGAAAAGCATTCACAGTATAGGGTTGATTCATAGCTGTGCGTCAAAAAGGCCAAAACCAAGCGCCAGTGTTTGGAAGCCTGATTCATCACACAAAATGGCATGTCTGAAGTGCAGTCGGAACTTGACGACTCAGGTCCAAACTTGGTCATTGCGTCTGAAATTGGGCACAAAATCTGTGACAAATGACCTGCTCCGTCCGCCATTGTGCAGGCAAAGTCAGTCACTGGTCCCCATTGCCCCCATGTTTCTCCACCATCTTTAACCCTTTAAGTGCCAGCCTACCTGGAGTTTTTGTCACACTCTGTTGCCAGACCATTTTGCACTATTTTGCGCTCCCCATGTTCAAATGTGATTTTTGAAGGGATTTCCAGGGATTTCCCAGGAAAATGATATATTGTTTTTTTCAGCAGAGTCTGGGCTTTAACATGAAATGTCTTGTTTGTCATTTGTTAGGTGTATTCTTAATATTTTTGGGTGAAATATGTGCAAAAAAAAAAAAAAAAAAAAAAATTTTTACATATTGTAGTTTTTTTTGGAATAAAAATGTAAGTTTGTCAATAAAATCTTATTGCGTGTGAAATCCCAATTTCTCCCGGTTACAGCGGTACCACATATGTATTGGTAGACACCCTTTCCTGCCCAGGAGACTCCCCCAAACTGAAACAGCGCTTTAGGAGATTTTCAGATAAAATACAACTATGCTATGCAATATGCGCACCTTGCGGTTTTTCCAGAAAAACAACCCTTTACATTTGAAATACCCCCAACAAACTATATATTCTCTGGAAGTACACACCTCAGGCTTTCTAGGGGTACCAAGCTTGTGGATGTGGCCATAGTTTTCTGGAAGTAATCCCTCAACGTAATCTTTGGTTGCAAAGAGTTTCCCTAAAAAAAGGATAAAAAAGCAGAATCAAAGCCACATTTTCCTAAAAAAACTATATACAAACAAGAAAAAACAAGTTTAATCTGAAAACGCAACATCCCCCGAACAGAACAACACCCAACATGCATAGGTTCTGTCAAGGGAAGAGTTGCCAAACACCCCAAAGTAAAGCATGCGCATAACGGTAATTTTACTTGAAAATTTCAGCTCTGCAGACAAAGTGCGCACCTTGCGATTTTTCAACCAAAACAACCCTTTACATTTGGAATATCCCCCATAAACCATATATTCCCTGAAAGTACACACGTTAAGCTTTTTAAGGGTACCCAGCTTGTTCTAGTGGGCTCATCTTTCTGGAATTAATTCCTCAAAGAATTCTTTGGTTGCGCAGGGTTTCCCTAAAAAATTTATAAAAAAGCTGAATAAAAAACACCTTTTCCTAAAATATAAATATGCAAACCAGAAAAAACAAGCTAAGTCTGAAAGCGCAAGGTCCCCCGAACAGAACAATACCCAACATGCATAGGTACTATTAACCCTTTTAATTGCCAGCCTACTTGAGATTTTGTCACCCTCTGTTGACAGGCCATTTTCCCCATTTTGCGTCATGTTTTGCGACATGTTTTGCGCCATTTTTGCTGTAACTTTCAGAAAAATTATATATATATTTTTTGCAGCAGAGTTTAGACTTTAACATGAAATGTCTTGTTTGTATTTTTTTTTTTTTTTTTTTACAATATTATTAAGTGAAAAAAAAATAAATAAATAAAAACATTTTTTTAGAAAATTGACTCCTTTATTTTAAATAAAAAATGTATTTTATTAAGGAAAATCATATTGCATGTGAAAGCCCCATTTCTACCGATTAGAACGGTACCACATATTTATCGGTAGCCCCCCGTTCCTGCCCAGGAGACCCCCCTAACTGAAACAAGTATTTTATAACATTCACAAAAAAAATACAAAAACCATCCACACTACAAAGGGTTAAATCGGGAAAAAAAATGACATAGGGTCCCCCCTCCCAGGGGAGGGAGACCCCATTTTTTTTTTGATTTTTAAGGGTTAAAAACCCTTAAAAATCAAAAAAAAAATTGACGTGGGGTCCCCCTTACCCAAAGTAACCAGCCCGGGACCAGCTATGGGGGCTTGTAGGCACAGAGTGGGGGGGCCAGCTTTTGTGGCCCCCCCACCCTGCAGCCTACGAGCCCACATGGCCCATGTGGGCCCGGGCTCTTCTGCCCCCCCCTGGCCTTTGGGGAGGCAGGTAATGGGGGTGCCGGGGGTTAATGGCAAGCCACCCGCTAGCGCAGGTGGCTTGCCATCCCCCCAGCCTTGTGAACTGGTATAGGGGTCATGGACCCCTTACCAGTTCACAAGGGGTTAAAAGTAAATAATGACACACACACATAAAGAAAAAAATATTTTATTAATTTTTTTTTTTTTTACACTATACTCACCTCCCATCCATCCTGGAGCACTCTGTCCCTCGGCGATCACTGGCTTCTGCTCACTTGCTAGAAGCCTTTTATAGCTGCTGGATGACAGATTACAAAGGGTTAATCAAAAAAAAAAAATGACATAGGGTCCCCCCTCCCAGGGGGGGCGGACCCCATTTTTTTTTGATTTTTAAGGGTTAAAAACCCTTAAAAATCAAAAAAAAAATTGACGTGGGGTCCCCCTTACCCACAGTAACCAGCCCGGGACCAGCTATGGGGGCTTGTAGGCACAGAGTGGGGGGGCCAGCTTATGTGGCCCCCCCACCCTGCAGCCTACGAGCCCACATAGCCCATGTGGGCCCGGGCTCTTCTGCCCCCCCCTGGCCTTTGGGGAGGCAGGTAATGGGGGTGCCAGGGGTTAATGGCAAGCCACCCGCTAGCGCAGGTGGCTTGCCATCTCCCCAGCCTTGTGAACTGGTATAGGGGTCATGGACCCCTTACCAGTTCACAAGGGGTTAATAGTAAAAAAATGACACACACACAGAGAAAAAAAAATCTTTATTTTTCTTTTTTACACTATACTCACCTCCGATCCGACGTCCCTCGCCGCTGTCCCGCGCCGCTGTCACTGACAGATGCCGGTGGTGATCGGCGCAGGGCGGGTGACAGGTGAGGGGGCTCCGATCGGAGCCTCCTCACCTGACACCCGCTCTGCTCCGATCACCACCGGCATCTGACAGATGCCGGAGCTCGGAGGGGGTATAGGAGGAGCGGGATGACGTCATCCCGCTCCTCCCACAATGGGCGGGGCTAAGCGGCGGCGGCCGTCGCCGCCATTACAAGAGGTGAGGACCCGGAAGAGGGTCCTCACCTGAAGACTGCGCAGCCCAGGGGGGGGATCGGACCCCCCCCTGGTGAAGAGGAGACCCGGACAGAAGGCTCGGGCGCGGAGGTGAGTAAATGACAGTTTTATTTTTTTTTTTACAGCGGCGATCGGCGATCAGCGCTGGAAACGGGGGGGGGGGGGGCGGCTGGTTTCGGGCCCCCCCCTGAAGACGGAGGACGACGGGGGGGCGATCGGATGCCCCCCCAAGGAAGAGGGGACCCCAGGCTTCACAAGGATACCGGAGGTAAGTGATTTTTTTTTTCTATTTTTTAACTGTTTGGGGGAAATGCCAGGCACGTAGTTTCTACGTGCTTGGCACTTAACGGTAGGAGAAGCAACCACGTAGAAACTACGTGCTTGGCATTTAAAGGGTTAAAGCATTTCCAGCTACTGTGTTTGTGGCAAATCTCTATTTGCCAATCTGCAGCATTTTCCCTGTAGTGTGTTTGTATATTTGTATGTGTAATGTGTAGTGTTGTATTTTTAGTGTTGTAGTGTTGTATGTTTTGCCCCCCGATGTTCTCTTTAACTCTCCCTCCCTGCATTGGTTGTCTAGTGTAGTTTTGCCTAATAATTGATATTAAGTATTAATAATAATACCATTTTGTGAATACTCACCTGTAAAATGGGTATTATAAGTATGTCACACACCCCGCTTCAAGAAATTCATAACGTGTGGGTAATACTGACCTGTAGAGGGCAATATGCAGAGATGCCAGGAAAAAAGAGAGCCCCTCCCAGTCCATAAATACCTGGGACCTCCCACTCATTACCCAGTATAAGAACAGCAGTAAGGTAAGGGACCAGGAAGAGCCCAACACAAAGCATAACAACGCAAAGTTCACCATATAAAGGATCCAGAATACAAAAGGGCAGGGTGAAGCGGGGTGTGTGACATACTTATAATACCCATTTTACAGGGGCTTGAATGGACAAAGCCGCCAACTCAGAGACACGCCTAACCGAAAGTGATGGCTACTAAAAAGGCCACCTTCTGCGTAAGTGAAGACAAGGCAATATCATTCAAGGGCTCAAAAGGAGAATCCTGAAGAGCAGAAAGAACCAAATTAAAATCCCAAACAGGGAGCAAAGGTTTTCTAGGAGGCCGCACGTGCGTGACTCCCTGGAAACCTGCCCCTTCAGAGTACTAAGCTGGAGCCCCAGGTCCAGACCATGTTGAAGAAACTCCAGGATTCTGGAGATGGAAAATTCCCTACAAGGCAACGCCCTGATCTTACACCAATCAATATAAGACCTCCAAGTCCTATAGTAGATATTAGAGGAAGACTGCTTCCTAGCACTAATGAGAGTTCGAATCACAGCATCGGAAAGACCTTCCTCCTTCAAGATGGAGGTTTCAGCTGCCACGCCGTCAAAGCCAGCGTTGGTAAATTGGGATAACGTAGTTGACCCTGGATGAGCAGATCCGGCAGCAGGGGCAGAACGAACTGATCCTCTGCTAACCTTACCACATCTGCGAACCAAACCTGTCTTGGCCACCTTGGAGCCACCAGAATTGCTGACGCACCCTCCAGGGCCAGCTTGCGCACCACTCTGGCCACCAAGGGAAACGGAGGGAACAGATACAGAAACCCCAGATCCCTCCAGTTCAGAGACATGGCATCCACTGCCAGAGCCAGTGGATCCCGTGAGAGAGACACAAATGTCGGAAGTTTGTGATTGTGACGAGAGGCAAAGCGGTCCACCACCGGGGCCCCCCACCTGAGACAAATCAAGCGAAACACTTTGGGGCTGAGAGACCATTCCCCCCGGCGAGCTGAGAACCTGCTCAGAGAGTCCGCCTCCGTGTTCTCCGCTCCCGGAATGTAAACTGCTGAAATGCATGGGACGTGGGTCCCCGCCCAGGCCAGAATCAAAGACACTTCCTTGAGGGCACTCATGCTGCGAGTCCCTCCCTGATGATTGATGTAGGCGACCGCCGTCCGATTGTCCGACCGGACTTGAACCGGCAATCCTTGCAACTGATGAGTCAAGCGAAACAGAACCATCCTGATGGCCCTCAATTCCAGAACATTGATGGACTCGTGAGCCTCCTGAGGCCCCCACAGTCCCTGAAACTGACGATCCTTCCAGAACCCCCCCATCCTGATAGACTGGCATCCGTGGTGACCGTCTCCCAACAAGGGGCCAGAAAGGATCTGCCCCTTGACAGATTGATTGGATCCAGCCACCACTGAAGGGAGCACCGAACTCGGGGGGGTCATCAGGAAGGACTGATCCAACGACAGTGGCGACCCATCCCAGGCCGCCAACAGATGGAGCTGGAGTGTCCTTGTGTGGAACTGAGCAAAGGGAACCGCTTCGTCCCCAGTCTGAGTCTGATGGCCGGACGAGGGATAGACAGGAGGAGTCGTACCAACTCCTGAATCAAGGGAACCTTGGACTGAGGAAGAAACACCCTGGCCTGGGAAGTATCCAGGGACATTCCCAGAAAAGACACTAACCTGGACGGAGAAAGGGAGGACTCTCCAGAGTGGACACCACAGTTCTGGTGTCCAATACCGCTTGGCTGAAGGAAGATGCCATAATGAGAAGGTCGTCCAGATAAGGGACAATGCGAATACCCTGGGCTCTGAGGAGAGCCATCACCCTGGCCAGCACCTTGGTTTAAACCCTTGGAGCCGAGGTAAGACCGAAAGGAAGTGCCACAAACTGAAAATGCCGATCCTCCACCACGAACCTGAGAAATCTCTGGTGCGCTGGAAAAATCGGCACATGCAGATAGGCGTGCTTGATGTCTACGGACGTCAGAAAGTCCCCCTGCCGAAGAGAATGGATAGCTGAACACAGCGTTTCCATGTGAAATTTCCGCGGACGGACGGACCTGTTGAGGATCTTTAGATCCAGAATGGGTCAAACCGAGCCGTCCTTCTTGGGCACCGTTAACAGATTGGAATAAAAGCCCCCAACCCCTGTCTGAAGGGGGCACTGGGCAAATAACTGTCATATCCAACAGACTCTTTACTGCCGCCTGGAGCTCCTGCCCGGCCAGAAGGTCCGAAGGCACCCGAGACCTGAGGAATCTGGGAGGGGGCCGGAGCTCGAACTCCAGCTGTAGCCGGAAGTCACCACTTCCCGGATCCATCTGTCCGAGACCTCCCGGTCCCAGACCTGGGAGAAGTGTTGCAGGCGTCCCCCCACCCACATGAGTGAGGGCGCCCCCTCATTGCTGAGCTGGCAGCGGGTTTGGGCTTAGAGCCCCAGCTGTATACTGGGCGGGCACGTCCTCTGCCCCTGTTCCAGAAATCTCCTCTGGCTGCGGGGAAAACAATTCCTCTGCCAACTCTAGCCCCACGAAAGGAAGGAGCAAAGGAACCCGCCCCCCGAAAGGGACGACGCTGTTTTTTGCGTTGAGGTAACTTACCACCCTTGGCAACTGAATCCAACTTCTCTCCAAAGAGCCGTAATCCCACAAAGGGAAGAGCGGTCAGCGACTTTTTAGACACAAAATCAGCCGCCCACTGGCGCAACCAAACCGAACGCCGAATAGTCACCAATAGAGCCGACGTTCTATGACACATCATCAGTGTGTCATCCAAGGCGGCTAGTACAAATGACAAAAACAATTCACACCTTTTAAGGCCAAGGAACTCGTCACTATCCGGATCTAACCCGGAAGAAGTCAACAGGTCCCTGACCACCGACCTGGTAGCCACCACCAGCAGCGCTGAAGCACAAACCGGCCTCATGGCTGACCCAACACTGGCAAAACCATGACAAGCCATTTGGTCAATGCGTTTATCCTCACCATCTCTAAGCGTGGAGCAATCAGGAGAATTTAAAACAGTAGTGTTGGATAAACCCAGAATCTGTGCATCCACCTCGGGAGGGGACGCCCAACGCTTAACTGTATCCAAGGGAAAGGGATATATATATTTTTTTTGTCCCAACCCTGAGGGACACCTGGGGGCCGGGCAGGCCTCTCCCATTCCTTAGCAATAATCCCATCAAAATGCTTTTGGTTAGGAAATTCCAAGCGTGGCCTGGATTCTTCGAAAAAATTCACCCTTTTGCTGTGGAACCACCTCAGGAGGAGAAATAGCCAAAACCTCAAACATCTGAGCCAGAACATTAGGAGTATCCGAAGACCTCCCCAAGCCCCGCTCGGTATCAGCACTCACAAACTGCTGATCGTCTGAATGATCTGATTCTTCATATACCTCCCCTTCCTCAAGTTGGGAGTAATCAGACCAGTCCAGATTATCAAGATCATCCAAGTCGGCCGCCGGTGAAGACGGCGACAAGTGCTTTCTCTTAGCCGGAGCCTTTCTGGTGACCATGCTGGAGAATAATTTTTCAAGATTGGCCAATCGGGCACACATCTCCGATTGCAACTGCCCGCCCATGACAACGTCAGACTGGGCACGGATCAAACTGGGAGGGGGGGGAGGAGAGACCGGCGGCGCTGAACCAGGCGCCTGGGGTCCGGACTGCCGCATAATAGTCTGCTGTGCGCATGGTATACACAGATATACATCATCGCCAGTAAGGGATGCCCCACACCCCATACACTTCCGGGATTGCCCCGAGGGGAGCCCGAGCCCAGTATCCGGGGATGCCTTCCTAAGGTGAACTTATAGTTGGTCGCAATGACCGAGGGAATTACGCATATAAGCAACCCGGGATGCCCCTTTAATGTCCCAAGTGGGAGGATTTGCAATAAGCCAATTAAGAACCCAGGGACCCTAGGACCGGGAGAAACCCCCTAACACCACTGTAGGTTATATCTGAAAGACATAATAAAAAAGGCTAATAAGAAAAGCGGAGTATAAAATATATATATATATGACATAAAAATATATAATTATAGGTGATGGGACAGAAGGGGGGCCCACCGGGCCACTCACTGTGGTCCTGAAGACAGCTTCCTCTCTCCGTGAGGTAAAGAGCAGCTCTGAGGAGAGAAGGGGGGCGTGGCCAGCTCCTTCTGAGGAAACAGGCACAGAGAAAAGCACCTCAGCGGTGCCTGTGACACAGGGGCGGGCCGCAGTGCTGGAAAGCCCAGCCCCACCCCCAAGAGTGAAAGCATGAGGGGAGAAGCTCCCCTCCGCCATGACAATGCAAAAAGGCCGGCACCGCAGCCATGTGCAGCCGCGGCGCCGGTCTCAGAAGAGACAGAAGGAGGGGAGCGGGCCGTGGCTTTGACCCTGATGCCTGGCCCCGCCCCTTTTACCTCAGGGAGAAAGCCTGCATAAAAATGGCGGCCACGGCGCCATTTTGACAGAGAAATACACGCTGTTATGAAGTAATAAATAAGTTAATAACTATTGGGAGGATAATTTAATAAATTAATACATTAAAACATTATTAAGAATTAATGATTACAAAATTTGGACCTAACACCGAATAAGGGGCCCTGCTCCTACCCTCCGCTATCCCACTAGAGAGAGGGGCATTACCCAAAGGAGGGGGACCACCCAAAGTGTAAGGCCAAGGGATGGGGCATCCCAAACCGGGGTCACCGTCCCGGATGACCGCCTACCCTCTTATATAGGGTCTCACGGGAGAGCATTTGCTCTTAAGCACCAAGGGTGCTTTTCTACCCTCACCCGGACCGTCAGCCTAGGCTGAGAGGCATGAGGTAACAGAAAAAAAAGATCCAGGCGGAAATAGATAACTAAAGGGCCGGGAGTCATCCCGGCTACCTGAAATCCCCCTGTGCAAGGAGGAGACCACATCTTCTGACTTGCTCGCCGACTGCAGAGATGAAGACTGGGTAATGAGTGGGAGGTCCCAGGTATTTATGGACTGGGAGGGGCTCTCTTTTTTCCTGGCATCTCTGCATATCGCCCTCTACAGGTCAGTATTACCCACACGTTATGAATTTCTTGAAGCGGGGTGTGTGACATACTTAGAATAATAAAATAATAATAATACTAATTACTGTCCAAATAGCCACCTTTTGTGAGTTTGTAACCATTGCCATTTCTATAATTAACTAAAAAATGTTTCCATTTTTGGCAGTTATAATATTTTACAATATTATACAATATTTTAAACAAACATCATAAAACACACAACAGCTATTGCCGGCATGTTTTTATGAAGGAAATAAGCATGTCAGTTAGTGAAGTCGCAATTTCCATCTGCTGTTTGCTAGATGAAAATGATGCCTGCAAACAACACATTAGCACACAATTTTCACCCCTCATAACAAATCATGAATCATACGCCAATGGATTCTGGGAGTAAACTAGCGTATAAAATTTACCCCAGGTGCACATTTGTGCCCACATATAGGCGCACAAATGCCAACCATTTTTACTCCTGAAAAGCATGTGCAAATGACTTGGCACAGGTAAAATAGTGTGGTCTCTCCCCCCTCCCTGGGATACCAGCATGGTGCACCAAGAAGATGGTCAACCTAGTTGGCACAGAAGTATGTCAGCATTCCAGTCTATATGCCCTTGAGCATTATTCCAGTGCTCTGCCAGCGATGCTCCCAAAATACTTGTGCCCATGGAGGAGCACCAGTCTGATAATGATGGCCACTAGTTTCCTCCACAACCCTATGTCCAATACAAGTCTAGGTCATTGTGAGGGGGCAGGATGAAGCATTTCCCTGCGATTTCTATGTCCCCATCAGGCACTGGCCTTATCCATGACCCTAAGGCCCAAGATATGGTGCAGGTAATTGAAAGAGGGCTTTGGGAAGAAGCCACCTGTCCACCAGTTTGGGAAGGCAGCTTATAAACCCATTTCATCATCATCACATGTAAGAAAGATCACTACCTCTCCCTCCAACTGCATTCTTTTTCTCTTAAAGTGTTCTCTGGGCATTCGTATTGATAAAAGTTGTCCTGGGACATCCTAAGACTTGCTTGAAGCTCCATTATGCTCAAGCATTTTAGCCTCTCATTCAATAAGCATGGTGCACATTGGGAAAAATGTTATGCTCACTTTGGCCATGCCAACCTGCAATTTCTGCTCTGACTGTCCTCGATTGGATAAGCAGAGAGCCATGGGTTAGCCCCCTTCCTCTAGCTTTATCATAGTGTGTGAGTCTGCTGCAAAGAATCTTCAGTCACAGATCTGCCATTCCTTGCTCCTCTTCACTGCCCCTGCCTTCAATGCAGTGTATTGTGTTATGGGTAAAGCTCACAACACAGTTGAACACTGATCTGATCATCTGAATATTTTGATCTGGAAAAATCAGTAATGTTGAATTTGGTCATTTTGAAAATGTCAGTTATTCTTACATTTGCCTGCAGATAGACTTTACATTCAGGGGTTTATTCATCAACAGGCGCTGTACGCTATACCACATTTATCAAAGCAATTCCGTTGAGCGACTCTAACAGCGGCATGTAGCGTCCGATTCATCATCACAGACGGCACAGCGTATACAACCGGCGCTCTGGCTTTCCAAAAAGATTAACAGTAGGTGTGGCAACAGCGGTGTGATGTAAGCACATTGTATTGAGTGTGAGAGGAGGGAAAATGGTGGGGTTTGTAGAGAGAGACAGCCAATCAAGACGTCTGGGCAGGTAGTGGGGGGTGTTTCCATTCTTGGTCCACTGAAGGTTGACTGATGGACCGGATCAGCATGGTGGGGACTGAAAGCTGAATGAGGAAGTGATTTTTGTACTAGGGAGAGAGACAGTGGCTGCAGCCACTCAATGAATGGTAAGCTACTGATATTTATTTTTTAACTTTTAACTTGAAAAACACTTTAAAGGGCTAGTCCAGTCTAACTAACTCTTGCTGTTCATGGGAGCAGTCATGTTGGAATTTCTGCATAATGCTGCGCCATTGTCGTGGTAGCGCTTTGTCTCATACATCTCAATAGAAGACAATGGTGTGGCAAAATGCAGTAATTCCATCATAGCTGCTCCCATGAACAATAAGAGTTAGTTAGACTGGACTGACCCTTTAAAGCCAGTCAAAACTTTATTAACTGGACTATGACTTTAAAATGAAAAGTTTTTAGTTCGGAATTTGGCATTCCAAACTGCATGAACCAAAATGTACTCCTACATTTAGTTTTCTTCTCCTTGGCTGAAATAGAAAACAATGATTAGTCTGTTACCAGACTCCCAAGCTGCATCTGTACCACATACCAAGGTTTTTATTCTACTTAAGTCTACAATCAATTAAAGGAAGGGCTGCTTACTTGTCTTTAGAGCTATAATTATGGTTCTTTTCCACTTTGTTAGTAAATACTCAATAATTTTGAGTATCCAGATAATAAATTGCCCAATTTCCTGCATAGTTTTGTACAAAAAGATAATAACTAGATCTGGACGCTCATTAGCTAAATCTGTCGAAAATATTAATTGCACTTAAAAAAGAGAATTGCATAATTTGGCAGAAAATTAGAGCCAGGTGTTCAAAGTGTGATTTCCTATAAGGACTTCACAGGTTTGATTATCACATGGTACAAGTTTATCTTTGATCTAATGCATTTCATAAACTCCTCTGACAAATTACACTGCAGTTTATGGTAATGTAACATTTTCTATGAATGAGTGAAGGCGACCATGTTGCATGCTAATGCGTCAGACAAAGTAGCTTTTTTCTTCTGTGCAAATGAACTCGGCCTTTCCATTAGCAGATTAAAATCTGTTTGAATTTATTTAGTAATACATTAGGAGAAGTTTCAGAATAACCTCCAAGCCCTGTATTGTATGTCAAACAACTGTATTAGTGGAGGTAATTAATTACATTTAATGAAATTTCTGTTTATTTTTTGACCATGGCCAAAGTTCACTTTCATATTGTAGCTTGTTGTTGTAACTTATTTCTGAAGCATGCTAATTAGGATATGTCTCATGTTCATCATCAGATCTGTGAATAGAAAACTCAACCCCGATAGAACTGCATCTTCTCTGTTCTTACAGTAAGTAGAGCTGGGTCCTTTAACCTTTGCGAGCATGCTCCAGGGTGTTAACATCTCTGATTACAGCTCACCCCATAAGAACTTTGATCTCAATCACAGGCTTATATGCATCATTTTTTTACCTAATTAATGTTTTATTTACACAAATAATAATTGCATTTTTGTGGGGAGATTTATTTTTTTAATGAACAAGGATATGCCTTTTTGATGACATTTGTAGTGATAGCCATATGCCAACAGTGAGATCCTTCTCCTGAACTTGCTATACTTAGGTTGCTGGGGAGCATCTTGCACTGAACTGGAAGGAATAAACAACCATCAGTTATCAGGTTTAATTACAGCCACTATATGAAATCCAACTTCAGCCCTGTTCAGGAATTTGTTCCATTTCAGCAGAATGAACATCTGCAATAGCTAGGTACGGCTTGTTTCAATGCTACCTTTATATCTAATACTCTCACGTTTTTTAAGGGTTGATTGTATTGATTATGTGGTCAGATGCATTTGGTTAAAGTTCTTCCCTAGATAGGAGACAGATACAGATGTAGACAAGGGTGACTTTTGGGTCCTTAAAGTCCACCTAATTTCTTTGGAGCGAGTCTCTATAAATGATAGTCCAGCACCAGAAGATCATTCATAGAAACATAGAAGGTTGACGGCAGAAGGAGACCATACGGTCCATCTAGTCTTCCCTTATGTATATACTGTATGTTCTCTTTATCTTAGGATAGATGTGTGCTTATCCCAGGCATGTTTAAATTCAGTGACTGTTGATTTTTCAACTACTTCTGCTGGAAGTTTGTTCCAAGCATCTACTACTCTTTCTGTAAAATAATATTTTCTAACATTGCTCCTGATCTTCCCTCCGACTAGCTTCAGGTTGTGCCCCCTTGTTCTATCATTAAGTTTCTTTTTAAAAACACTTCCCTCCTGAACCTTATTCAATCCTTTCACATATTTAAAGGTCTCAATCATGTCCCCCCTCTCCCTTCTTTCCCCCAGACTGTAGAAATTAAGTTATTTAAGTCTCTCCTGATAAGTTTTAAGTTTAAGTCCTTCCACCATTTTTGTTGCCCGCCTTTGGACACGTTCTATTTGAATAATGTCTTTTTGCAGGTAAGGTCTCCGGGACTGCACACAGTATTCTAGCTGTGGCCTCACCAGGGCTCTATACAGCGGCATCACAACCTCCCTCTTCCTACTGGTGATGCCTCGAGCTATGCAGCCGAGCATCCTGCTTGCTTTTCCCACTGCCTGGCTACACTGTCCACTCATCTTGCAGCTATCAGTAATCAGTACCCCTAAATCTCTCTCCTCCGAGGTTCTGGCTAACACAGTGCTGCCCATACGGTACTCAGAGCAGGGATTCCTTTTACCCAAGTGCACGATTTTACATTTAGAGACATTAAACTCTAGTTTCCACAGTTTTGACCATCTATCCAGTAAAGCTAAATCATTTTCCATGTTGCAGACACCCCCAGGAATATCCACCCTATTACTAACCTTTGTATCATCAGCAAACAGACAAACTTTTCCTACCAAGCCTTTTCCTATGTCACTTACATTTGTCACTTACAAATATATTAAAAAGAATGGGGCCCAGGACAGAGCCTTGCGGCACACCACTTGTAACTCGCCTTTGTTCAGATTGCACACCATTTACAACAACACTCTGATACCGATCCCTCCAGCCAACTGGAAATCCACTGAACTATCCAGGGATTGAGTCCTACCTTCAATAACTTATCTATGAGCTCCTTATGTGGTACAGTGTCCAAGGCTTTGCTAAAATCCAGATAGGCGATATCCACAGCACCACCTTCATCTTTAGTGACATTGTCAAAGAAATCAATAAGATTGGTCTGACATGATCTGCCCTCAGCAAAGCCGTGCTGTTTTGGGTCCAATAGGTCATTCATTTTTAGATGGGAAATTATCTGTTTTTTTAAGAGTGTTTCTATTAATTTGACCACTATAGATGTTAAGCTAACTGGCCTGTAATTACTGGCTTCTTCTCTACTCCCTTTTTTATGGATTGGTACGACATTGGCCATTCTCCAATCATCTGTAACCTCACCAGTTGAAAGGGAAATCAGTCAGAGGGACTGCAATCACAAACCTAAGTCCCCTTAGAACACTGGGGTGGATTCCATCTGGACCCATTGCCTTACTTACCTTTAGATGGGCCAGCTCGGCTAAGACATCAGCCTCCAGCAACTCCGGAGCTGTGCCCTCCCAGCTGGATGCTGTGCTATGGCCATGCCTGCTACTATCTGAAAATACCGAACAAAAGTAGCTATTCAGATGGTCAGCCACAGCCTTATCTCCGTCAATATAATTATTTTCCCTATTTCTAATTTTTGAGACTGCATTGTTTTTCTTTTTTATGTCACCAATATATCGGAAAAAGGTTTTATCTCCCCTCTTCATAGATTTGGCCATTTCTTCCTCTTTTTGCCCTTTAGCAGTCCTTATAATCAGTTTTGCTTCCCTCTGTTTAATTTTATACGCCTCTCTGTCAGCTACACTTCCACTTACTTTATACTTCTTATAGGCAGACTTCTTATCTTTTATGATAGTGCTGACTCCCCTAGTAAACCATAATGGTTTCTTCTTCCTTTTAATCTTGTTAGTTTGTTTCACATATTGCTTAGTTGCCTTTAAGATGGCCATTTTTAATAGTGACCACTGGGCACTCACTTCTGCTACTCTGTTCCACTCACCTAATTTTCTTCCTACATACTCTGCCATTTCCATGAATTCCCATTCAAGTAAAGGGTCACAGAGATACCCTGTTTTCTCATGGTCATAACCTTGGTTAACACTCTGTGAGCAAAGGCTAGACTGAACGTCACGTCCATGAACTTAAAGTAATGGCCCTCATTGCCAGTTTATAACAGTCAATGGTTAAGTGCCCCAAGCTGCTCCAGTAGGGTTGCAGATTAGATAGTAGGTAGTTCTGGGAGCTGGCACTGGAGCAGCCAGTAGTGGGTTGCTGCCGCCTGAAACCAGGTAATCCAAGTAGTGGCAAAGGCAACTCTAAAGGGTCAACCTGGGATGGAGGTGAGTGCTGATAGTAACAAGTGATCTAAATGCAAAAGGAGACCTGGTCAGATGTAGCAGGGTCAGTAATAGGCTTGGCACATAGACATGGTCATTACGTGGCAGAGACATGACCAGACACGGCAGGGTCAGCAACAGGCTTGTCAGAAAGATGTGGTCTTGGCAGGGTTTGGCACAAGGCATGGTCAGAAGTGGAAGGATTAGCAACAGGGCTTAGCACAAGACATTACCAGGTGTGATAGGGTCGATAACAGGACTTGGCGCAAGATGTGGTCAAGGCTGGCAACAGGCTTTAACATGGTCAAATGAGGCATAGTCAGTGATATGGGCCTGTAAACTGAGCTTCCAGTTGGTGTTATACTATGGTGGTTGCCATGCAATGCCGTCTCCCTCCTATGAGGGCCAGATGGCTTTGCGAGAGTGGCTAACTGGAAAGTTGTGTGCCATCACAAGTACATGAAGGAATGCTTTATAATGTCCATTGCAAACAGATATGTTTCCCCTGATCCAAGGAAGTCAGGACTGAATTGCAAGATTCCATTCAGAATCCACAATTTTCATGTAAAATTCAAATAGAAAAATCTCAACCATGCTCCTATAAAGGGACTGGTGTGTTTACTTCTAAATCTGATAATACTTAAACTAGATCTTGTAAAAATGTGGAAATTAAAAAAAACGATTTGGGGGAAATGGTTGGTATTGTTTTGTAACCCAGTATAATCACTACCCAGATCCATGTATCTGAGACCTGGAACAACCATACCTGATAAAATCTCAGTATTCTCCCTTCCACCAATAAAGATGAGGGCATCCCATCATGCCCACCTGGATCTAGCTATAGACCTTGGCTTGGATCTCCACAATTGTTTTCCCTACAAAGAGGCTTTCTTGAGCCAGTGGAATTGTACGTAGATCCACTGGCTGCTTTTAATTGTTTGAAAGAGCAAAATAAGCGACCTACAGTTGCACTTCTGTTCGCCTGACCTGATCTTCCTAGTGTGATGAAGGTACCTGAAATCTCCAAATGATAAACTCCAAACCTGCTTATAAAGATTTGTGAAAGAGAAAATTAACAGTTGATTTTTTTTTCAGCTTTGGAGCCCATCAGTTTCTATCCGGGATTTTGTCATTCTAATTCAGTTTGGACTTCACTGCCTTATTCCTGGAGAAATGTCATTTTATGGAGGAGCACATTTGGAGACCTGCTATGGCTTCTACCCAACACAGCAGGAAATAGAGTAGATACACTTGGGATAGACATCAGGTGAGCTTCTTGCTGCATTATTATTGCAGTTGCCTGGGCAGTCCCCCTTTTTTTATTAATTGTTTTTATTGAGTTTGCAACATGGGTATGTAACAAATGGGTGGTTAGTGCATGTGCTTGAGGATACTGCACCAAACAGGGCCAGGACCTTCTAGACTGGGCTCTGGGGATTGACCAGGGGGGGGGGAGGTACTCACAGTCATCCCAAAGCAGATGGTCAATCCAGGCACAGAGGATGATGTCATCGGGTTGATAAGCACCCACAGGAGTCCCAAAGGGATGGCAATGGAGCCCTGTGTTGACCCAAGAGACCATAAGCGCCAAGCTATCTTCAACCTCCACAGTCCTTTATGGCCACGCTGAGCACATGCCCCCTCACCGGCAGGAACTCACACCACTCCTCAGTCTGCTCTGACAAGTCCTGTGCCTCTCAGTGTCATTAACCCCTTGGCACCATTTTCTCCACTTCTCTGCACCACAGGCTGGCAGACACGCTTTTCAGCCCCACTGCTCTCACTTTTCAACACCCAAGGTCCCTGTCGCCACTTCGTCATTTTGTAACGTGGCAAGGTGTTTGATTTACTGTAAATTGAGAACTGTGAACAAAGTGTTAACTGGTATTAATAGTCTAATGTATAATAATGAATACTTTTAAAACTGTGCTGAGATCTGTCCCTTGGTAGTTAAAAGCCTGCTTTCGTGCATGTGATTTTGTCAGCCGACCGTGACATTTTAAGAGGAGCAACCACACCCTTTGAGTATACAAGACACAAGGGGTGGAGGTCTTCTTCTTTATGGGGCATTCTGAATTGAAGTGCTCTGCTGTGTCCTCCACCCTAGATCACCCGATTTATTTACCTCCTCCCGGAACCTTTGCTGTGTCTCCACGCGGCAGTCACATCCCTGTATATCTCAATCTGGGAAGCGTACTTGCACCAAGCCTTCCTGAATAGCCAGCGTGGGCACACCCACGGCTAGAGTAGAGCGGCGATGCAGGTGTGGTGCTTGTGTCCCATATGGAAAAAAGAAAGAGGTGAGTATCTTGCTGGTCCTTGGGGAAACACACAGCGGGGCATAACTGGGATGCCCCACCCGGGAGGAACAAAATCCAGCCTTGGTTTCTGCACAATGTCCTTGTACGTGAGTCTTAAAAATATGCGTGCAACATTAGCACTCATCTGTAGGTTCTGCGGGGTCATTTGTCTGGAATTTTAAAATAGGAGATGATACGATACAACCTATATGGACATGCATCATAAATATGGTATATTTGTTCCTATTCTGATTCTTATGTGAAAACAAAAAAATCTATAAAATTGTGGAAAACAAACAGTAAAGTTAGTTTTATTTTCTTACTGGAAAGTGCTGACAGTATAAAAAGGAAATACGTTCCTGTTAGAGGACGCAGCCATGAAAGACTGCACAATAGTTTAATGAGGATGCCTTTGGCGAGCCAAGCATGGTAAATCTGCATAATGATGACATCTTCTGGCCACTAGTAACTATTACAACAAGGAATATTCTTATTATATTATAGAGGCCAATGCTTCTTTCTATAGAAACAGTAAGGAGCACGTACATCACAAAAATCTAGGATTGTCAGTTATAATAAACTATAACTATAATCACTTTAAAAAAGAAAGACTGTATCCAAGCTTGGCTAGTGAGTAAGTCAGAGTAACACTAAAGTTATGAAACAGTCCTTTAGCTTTTATTCTAAGTATACAGCACGTCCTGTTCCAGAAGATATTCCTTACAATTGGGTTATACATCCAGTAGATGGCGCTGGACTGCAGAGACAGAAAAGTGGCTCCTTCCGGCCCCATATATACCAGGGACCTCCCACAAAATCCCCAGTTCTTCTCTGCAGTCCTGGCTGCGATGACTAGAAGATGGCTCTCTCTACTCGAAGGTGAACGGGGCTATTAGCCTGCGGCCCTGTAGGATTATTCCCACCCGTTTCCTTTTACTGCCTCCCAGCTCAGGCTGCTCTGGTTCGGGTGAAGGTAGGCAGCACCGCTGTACAGCAGTCCCCCACCAAAGGGTAGGCGGTATAGGCCCATGGTGAGCCTTATGGGATGCCGCTCCCGCGTCTTATGCCCCTCGCCCCCTGTCCCCGCAGTTGGCTCCCTTTAGGCTGGCATGTACATGTCTTTACTATATGTTGTGTTTTGATCCCTTTTGATTTGGTTGCACTGGTTTCTGTTGCCGCTGCCGCCGCCGCAGCCGCACGCTTGTACTATGCTCCGCGGTCGTCGGCGACATCGCCTCAGGCTGAGGCATCATTGGCTGGCCTTGTCAGGTGGGCGCGTTTTCGCGCCCCTTGAGGTATATGCGGGCGCCATTTTAGTTCTCTGCTGCGTGTGCCTGGCGTCTCCCTATCGCGGTCCGTAAGTGCCCTTGCGGGCTGATTTATTTAATTTTTCTCTGTATTGCATATTGCTTAAGGGATATTTTTGCTTATGTCTTGCAGACGGGTCAAACTTTGTGGTTTCTCCCGGTGCTATCCCTCTATTTAGCGTTAACTCTAATTGGAGGGCTATTATTATTCTCTTACTCCCACTTCCCTAGCAGGTTATTGGGGCATCCCGGGTTGCTATTATTAGCGTCAATCCCTATTGGCCTGTTGTGCCGTGATAATCACCATATGGAGGCTTCTCAGGATAATGTGCTCGGGGTTCCTTCGGATCAAGCCCGGTTGTGTGTGGCGTGTGGGGTATCCCCTATAAGTGATGATGTCAGGGTGTGTGTACCCTGCGCCCAGCAGGTACTTGCGTTGCAGTCTGGGTTACCTGCGGCTGGGCCTAGTGCTGCGCCCCCTCTGGCTTCGCCTACCCCCCCACGCATACATCTGACTCCCAGTGAAGTGCATACCAGTGAGGAGTCTCAACCTGATTTGGCTGCCCGGGTAGCCAGCACTGAAAGGCATATTGCTGAGTCTGGTCCGTGTAAGGCTCCTGCCAAGCGGCAGCATCTGGCATCCAGTGTTACTCTCTTTACTGTGGAAGCTGAGGAGTTTTTTGATATTACTGGATATACAGCCCTGGAAGAAGGGGAATTATTCTCTGATTCAGAATCATCTGAGGATCAGCCTAGGGGTTATGCTGAGTCTGGGTCTGACCCATGGGCTTCAGATGATACTGACAGACTTTTGGCTCACATTTTTGAAGTGCTCTGTATTTCTCCTGCCTAGCGGCCTAGCCGGCTTCCCGGGGTACTCGAGAGTTGGGATAAGAGGTATCCCTTTCCTGCTGAGATGGTTTAACGTTGGTCATGTCCTCCCGAAGTGGATGCACCAGTTCTGGGGTTGTCTAACACATCCGTCATGCATTCCCCTGACTCTACTACACTGAGGGATGGGGAGGACAGGCACATTGATCAGCTGGCTTGCCATGCCTTTGCCTGTGTGGAGACCGTGCCCCGTCCGGTCTGTGCCCCTGCTATTATGGCTGTTGCTATTAAAAGCCTGCTCAGGGGTCTCTTAGATGGGGCCCCTGACGATGCTGGTAGTGAAGAGTATAGAGCTCTTCTGCATTGTGAGGAATTTGTTGCATATGTTCTCTCTGCCTTGGATGATACCATTAGAATGTGTGGCAGGGCTTCTGCCTTGTTGGTGGCAATACGCCGCTCGGTCTGGCTGTGCCAGTGGGCAGCTGACAATGCTGCTAAGAAGGCTCTCACTGGGTTTCCCTTCAAGGGGCTGCACCTCTTTAGGGAACGTTTGGACTTGTTTGCTAAAGGAGGCAAGTTACCTCAGTGCAGAAGGCAGCCCCGGTCCTTTCAGGGTTCAGGTGCCTTTTCTCCTTCCTTCAGGGGCTCCAGAATTGGACGGGGAGCTTCATTTGCTGGAGCTCATGGAGATTTTTGGAGCAGGGGCAGAGGACGTGGCCGCCCTGGCCCCCCCTGGGGTCCCAAGACTAAGTCCTCCCCCAAGCCCCCTCAGGCATGAAGGGGCACCCTCACCCATCTGGGGGGGGGGGGGGGGCGGCTTCGGCTCTTGGCTCATGTCTGGAGGCGACATGTCTCAGACTAGTGGATTCAGGAGGTAGTATCCTCCGGTTACAAGATAGAGTTTGCAGCCTGGCCCCCCCAAGATTCATCAAATCTCGGTTAGCTCAAAACCCCTTGTCAGCTCAGTGTCTCTCCCTGGCTGTCCAAGGCCTTCTAGATCTAGGTGTCATCTGCCGGGTGCCCTTGAAGGAAAGGGGCAAAGGCTATTATTCCAATCTTTTCATTGTGCCCAAAAAGGATGGGTCCATCAGACCTATCCTGGATTTAAAGCTTCTTTAAAGCTTTGTCAGATTCAGACACTTTTGCATGGAGACTCTGCGCTCAGCTGTGACTTTCCTACGCCCAGGGGACTTCATGACCTCTGTAGACATCAAGGATGCTTACCTTCACGTACCTATCTTTCCAGGTCATCGGAGATTCATCAGGTTTGCTCTGGAGGATCAGCACTACCAATTTGTAGCCTTGCCACGGTCTCACCTCAGCTCCCAGGGTATTCACCAAGGTGCTGGCAGGAGTGATGGCCCTGCTGAGATCTCAGGGCATTCGCATTCTTCCCTACCTGGACGACATGCCTATCACTTCTCAGTCTTTCCATCAGGCAGAGCTGGACACTCAGCGGGTGGTCTCCACACTGGAATCATTCGGCTGGGTGATCAATCACCCCAAAGCTTCCCTGTCTCCTTCCATGGTGAAGTCTTTTCTGGGCATGATTCTGGATTCAGCTCAGGTCAAGATCTTTCATCCTCAGTAGAAGGTGGAGGTCCTTCAAGAGAAGGCTCAGCTCCTGCTGTCTTGTCCTTATCCATCCATCAGGCAGGGAATGCAGCTGCTTGGCCCGATGGTGTCCTGCTTCGAGGCAGTTCCATATGCTCAGTTCCACATGAGGCCTCTTCAGCTTCACCTTTTATCAGTATGTGTCCCTGGATCAGGTGTTTGTCTTGTCCCCTCTGGTCAGGCGTTCTCTAGTGTGGTGGCTGGACTCAAGGAACCTGCTGGGGGGCAGGTCCTTTCTGGCCGCCTGCTGGGAGACTGTCACCACGGACGCCAATCTGACAGGTTGGGGGGGATTCTGGAAGTCCCTGAAGTTCCAGGGTCCGTGGGGCCCTCAGGAGGCCCATGCCCCTATCAACATTCTAGAATTGAGGGCGATCAGGTTGGTTCTTGCCCACTTAACCCCACACCTGAGAGGTCGGGCTGTTCAGGTTCGCTCGGACAACCAGACGGCGGTCGCCTACATCAATCATCAGGGAGGGACCCGGAGCAAGAGGGCCCTCAAGGAAGTGTCCCTGATACTGTCCTGGGCGGAGGAAAATGTTCCCTGCATCTCAGCTGTGTACATCCCGGGGGTGGAGAATCTGGAGGCAGACTCTCTGAGCAGGGGGACCTTTCATCTGGGAGAATGGTCCCTCAGCAGCAGGGTGTTTCGCTCCATGTGCCACCGCTGGGGTCAGCCGGATGTGGATCTGTTTGCGTCCCGTCACAATCACAAGCTTCCAGTCTTTGTCTCTCTGTCCCAGGATCCTCTGGCCTTGGCCACGGATGCCCTGGCAATGTCTTGGATGAGGTTCCAGCTCCTGTATGTGTTTCCCCCTTGTGCAAGATAGTTCGGGAAGGGGTGCCAACCATCCTAGTGGCCCCTGTTGGCCAAGAAGAGTGTGGTTCACAGACATCGTGCAGTTGGCAGTGGATCAGTACGCCCTGCCACGGGTTCCAGATCTGCTCACTCAGGGACACCTACGACACCCCAATTTACAAACGCTGGCTTTGACGGCCTGGCTGTTGAAACCTCCATCTTGATGGAAAAAGGGCTGCCGGCCTCAGTGGTGAATACCTTGATCAGGGCTAGGAAGAGATCCTCTTCTTCCATCTATTACAGGGTTTGGCGTACTTACATTGACTGGTGCGATTCCCACTCGCTTCCCTTTTATGTGTTTTCTATTCCTAGGATTCTGGAGTTTCTCCAACATGGTTTGGATCTGGGACTTCAGCTCAGTACTCTGAAAGGCCATGTTTCTGCTTTGGCTATTTTTTTCCAAAGATCCTTTGCTCAGCATCCCCTGGTCAAGACCTTTTTCCAGGGGGTTACTCATGTGCGTCCCCCACGTAAGCCTATGTTACCAGTCTGGGACTTTTGCATTCTCTGGACGTAGTCAGAACTCTGAAGTTCTATTTGGTGGCTACTGAATCCTTAAGGAACACTGATGCTCTTTTTGTGCTTCCGTCTGAACCCAAGAAAGGTCTGGCTCCGGCTAAGTCCACTATCAGCAAGTGGATACGTCAGGCTGTGATACAGGCCTACTCTGCTAAGGGGAAGGAGCCTCCCTTCCGCCTTTCTGCTCATTCTACTCGTGCTATTGGTGCCTCTTAGGCTTTTCAGCACCAAGCTTCTGTTGAACAAGTTTGCAAGGCCGCTACTTGGTCTTCTGTTCATACTTTTTCAAAGTTTTACAAGCTGATGCTGCTTTTGGCCACAAGGTTCTGCAGGCGGCAGTGGTTTAAACTGTCTGCTGTTACTTTTGGAGATCCCACCCTACCTTACGGACACTGCTATTGGATGTCCCAAGTGTAAGGAATATCTTCTGGAACAGGACGTGCTGTATACTTAGAATAATACAATTCTGTGATTACTCACCTGTAGAATTGGTATTATATGTATACAGCACGTCCTGTTCCACCCCACCCTTGTTATCATTATCTTGAGTTACCTCTTTATGGTGATTGTTCTTATGTTCAAATTTTTTCATATAATGGTTATAGTTCTCCCGGTCTCATTTTAACTGCTTTTCAATACTGGGAATTTTGTGGGAGGTCCCTGGTATATATGAGGCCGGGAGGAGCCACTTTTCTGTCTCTGCAGTCCAGCGCCATCTACTGGATGTATAACCCAAGTGTAAGGAATATCTTCTGGAACAGGACGTGCTGTATACATATAATACCAATTCTACAGGTGAGTAATCACAGAATTGTATTTTTTACACGCAAAATGCTACACAAACACTGGCAGCCTTCTCTAACTAAAGGTTCTGTTGCCAAACCATTTTTCACCATACACATTTAACTGTGATTTCTGAAGGAATGCCCTGGGATTTCCCAGGAAAACTATATGTTGTTTTTTTCAGTTTAGCCTTAACATGAAAATGTCTTGTTTATAATTTCTTCAGTGCTTTCTCAATATATTTGTGTGGAATATGTAAATCTTTTTAAACTGCTATATTTTATATTTTGTAGCTTTTTTTAAATAAAGATATGTATCGGCAGACACTGCCCAGGAGACTGCCCTAAACTGAAAAGCTTTAGGAAATTTTCAGATAAAAAACAACCCTTTACATTTTAAATCCCCCCACAAACTTTATATTCTCTCAAAGTACACACATCAAGCTTTCTAGGCGTACCAAGCTTGTTGTCATTGGCTCAGTTCTCTAGACACATACCCTTGAGAATTTCACTGGCTGCACAGGGTTTTCCTAAAAAATTACCGTAATAAAAAAATAATAAAACCTACACTTTCCTAAAATAGCAATAAACAAAGAAAAAACAAGCTAAATTTGAAATGGCAAGATTCCCTGAACAGAACAATACCCAACATACAACCTTTAACTTCCAGCCTACTTGAGGATTTGTCACCCATTTTGCTGGCTTTAACATGTCTTTTTTTCAGTGCTTTCACAATATTTTTGGGTGAAAAAAATACATTTTAAATTTGTTGCATTTTTTAAAAATGAAAAATGTAAGATTTTCAAGCAAATCATATTATGTGTAAAAGCCCCATTCCTCCTGATTACAAAGGTACCACAAATGTATTGGTAGACATCTGTTCCTGTCCAGGAGATACTGCAAACTGAAAAGAGAGCCCCCCCCCCCCTCCCCGTCTGAGTAGGCAAATGCTGCTGTTGGCTCTGCAGTGGCCAATCTGTGACGAGGTGCAGCTGGCTGGCCGAATCCCCAGCACTGTACAGGCATGCGCACACCCATGCCCAGCTATTCAGAAACTCATGCCTGAAGAGAATCCGAGGTTGCTGCGCCAGCGGGGAGTCCCCTCTCTTGTGACTAGCCTACCTTCCCCTCCCCCAAACAGCTTCCCTGGGCCCCAGCCTGTTTAGGTCCACATTGCTCCTCCTTATAGCCCACTCTCCTCTTTTGAGGCTAGCCTAACTCCCCCTCCCCGCAAACAGCTTCCCTGTGTCCCATTTGGCCCTTGTTTTATTTAATTTTTGCTGTTTGGTTGTTGTTGCCAGTCTGATAACCCTTTTTTATTTGTGGCTTCTTTTCAGCAACCACAAGATGGGCCACTCTCTTAACGCCTCTTTGCTTTTTCAGTATTTTGGCCAGCTTCCCTGGCTCATCCCACGATGCATTTATCTTGAAGAGTTCCGGTTTATACACCCATTTTGACTGTGGCGAGCTGACTGTCGGTTGGCTAATTTGTTTATTGCTGGAGTTGATCTGTGTGTTTATTGTTTATGTTGCATTTGCAATGTGTTTTTCATTTCTGTTATGTGCCCCCTGTTTTGTAATAGGTCCAAGTTTCTTACGTTAGCCTATTGCTCTCCCTGCCCTCCATCACTTTGAATGTGCTCACGCCCCTCTTTGAATGCCCTCTTCTCTCTGTTGCAGTCCCAAATGCTAAGTTCGAGCATCCTGCCTTACTCTTTGCTTGTTTGGCCCTACTCTTTTGTAATGCTTGCTATTTGGTATATGCTGTTTTGATGTTGTGTTGCCTGCTATTAATTTAATTTCCATTTTCATTTGTCTTTTAGGTGATTCTGGTTATTTGTTGTTGCCCTGGCTCCTGACGCCTATCTTAAGGCCCCAGGCACCTGGCCAGGGGGCAAATAACAGGGCTCACCGCCACACAGTTAATTGTGCATTTGGGCTGCTGAAGGCCAGATTTCACTATCTTGACCACACAGGGGGCATCCTTTAATACAAGCCAGAGAAAGTTGTAAAAATTATCTTGGCATGTATCAGCCTTCATAATTTTGCCTTGAGAGAAAGAGTGGCAGTATATTTGGAGGAGACAACCCCTGCTTCTGCTCCCGAGATTCCTGGCCATCTGTATGCTGGCACCCAGAGCTGTGCGGCCCAAAGAATTTTCCAGCATTTGGTGGACTCCTTTTTCTCTGGATTTTTTTTATTATTTATGTTGTAACTAAAGCCCATAACCCAAAGTCCAGAATATTAGGTTAGGGGGATGTTGTCCGGCCTTGGGTGTTTGCAGCTTGCTTTGCCTCCAGCCTCTTCAGCCTTTGAAGGGTAACCTGGATAGCCTTCACTAGAGCCTCAACCAGTGTCTCCATCTCCTGGTAGTGGCACTGCTGCGCCACAACCGCGGCAGCCAGGTCTTCATGGAGCAAACTGGCAGTCCGTCACACCACTTTAAAATTTCTTTAGCCGTTTTGCTGAAAAGTAGTGCTGTTGGCCGCCAGTTTTCCCCCATGATTTGGTCCCACCCTACCAAAGACAGGTTCTGTCTGGCTGCAGGCCAGGGCTGTCTTCCTCCTGGGTGAATACGCGGCAATGGGGCCAGCCACACAGAAGCAGCGGAAGACTCAGTTGGATGTAGCGGAGCAATACCCAAGCATTACACAAATTACACATGCCCTTAAATTCTAAGTGTAGAAAAAAATGGTGGATGGAGGTGTGGTGTAGAAATAAGAGGAAGTAAGAGAAAGCAGGGATAGTATAGGTTATTTATATACAATTGTAGGAGGTGTCAGACAAGATATGCCAAATGAGCAATTGAGGTATTCCTGAAGGATGTCTGTAATCAAAGAGGGCATATGAAAGATAAAGGAAGGACTGATATATAATCAGCGGCGTGGAGAAGATAATGAAAAAAGAGGGACCACACTAACACTGGCAGATGCCTGATCCCTCTCATTGTTATACTTGCATATACCAGGACTGTTTGTCTATTAAAGAAGCCCCGGGAGGCGGTGTAGAACAGCATGTGCGATGAGGTACTGGTGCGCGAAACACTATGCGCTTGCAGTTGAGTACATTGCCAAATATGAACAGATGCCGAGCAGTACAAACTATGGTGGACTTGTAGTTTACAGGCTGATGACCCATAGGTGTTGATATTGAGCGATGGCAGGCAATGTGAGAAAGTAGGCGTGGAATCACATGAAAAAGCACAGCCTTGGACATTGCCCTCCCTCCCTGACAAAGCTCCAGAGGAGGAGTGAAACGTGCGTCGGTGACGGGTCATCCGTCCACGCCCCCTCCTACGCAACGTTGCTAGCAGCGGCCGGATGATGTCCTGACGTATGGGAGAGCCACAGCGGGGAAGCGAGTCGTCACCTGTTGCTACGCGGTTGACTGCAGAGGCCCGCGGCGGGGAGAGTGTATTGAGGCGGAGGAGCGGCAGAGGACGGCGTTATACATGCTGGCTGGCAAGCTGCACACAGCCTGCTGCTCCAGACCTAAATTATTAGCCATCATAGCGCAACCTGATATAGGCGAACTGTGTCTATTCTCCAGAGAATCTGAGTTCTGTGGCAGCCCCCCTTTTCACTGGGAATATGTTGATTTGCAATACTAATAATGGGACATGTCAGAGCTTAGCCTGATTGTTTCTATAGCTGGAGCACCGGTGCTGTGAAATCCCAGAGATACGCTGTAAAACAAGTGGAGGACTGTGTCCCTCTTATTAATGCTGGCCAGCAAGTGTCTATGAGTTGTGTGTGGAGGGATGCGTGCAGTCCAGGAAGTACCTGGTGGGGGCCCCTGGTTTTTAGATAGATGACAATTGCTTTTTATAGTCCATTTGATCAGTGTGTAAATATATGTCTTGTGCCATATCCATTTCATAATTAAATATACTGTTTGTGGCGAAAAGGTGCCTTTTGAGTGTTTGTGCCAGCTTTGCATTTAACCAATGTGGGTTTGTGTTCAATTTAGTACTGTTTTTCTTCACCATAATTCTCCCATTTAAAGTGAAGCAACCATGTTCCTATCGAAGGAACGTGGTTCAACTACAAAAACATGTATCAACTACCCTTAGTGTCTTGGTAATGAATTGGTATAAAAATACTAAAAAAATTTGGGGAAAACTAAATCTTCTTTTGGCTCTTATCTCATCTTCCATCTAGCACTATGTTCAATAGTCTCTAATTGCTCTCAGCATGAGATTGCAAGGAGGGAATCTTAAACAGCTAGTTTAGAACAATGGTATCCTGTCAGAAAATCCTGTCACGGCATACAAATGGCATAGCTGGGGAAAGTGAAAAGAAAATGAAACAAAACGAAAATTAAAATCACTAGAACAGGAATACCAAGCAGCATTGAGGGAAGAAAACATCCAAATGGTAATGTACCTGGGGAGGGGGAGCAAAATAGATTGAGTTGTTTTTGGTCCGCTTTAAGAAGGGCCCACAGGTTCTAAATTGGACCAAAACTGTACCAACTTTCTTACAAGAAAAAGTGCTCAAATAATGAAAATTATATTTTTATCAGCAGAGTTTGGGCTTTGACATGAAATGTCTTATTTTTTCAGAACTTGGGTGGATTATGTGGATAAAAATAATTATTTTTCATATTTTGTAGCTGTGACCGGGTCATTCACTGGCCTTTTCTTAATTAGGTCATTGTATTTTGATACTGTTACAGGCAATGTCATTGTAGTTTGGATTGTATTATAAACTGCCATTGTGTTAATTGATTACGTCACAGGCAATGGCATTGTTCTGATTGAGTGTATTACAGACGCCTATTGTTTTGCTGATTGCGTCACCGGCAGAGTTGAGGGATTGTGTGCCCTGCTCCCATTGGTCTGTGTATTTGTCATGAGGTCCACGGGGGAGGTCCCATTGCATGGAGACTTGTGTATATAAGGCCTAGAGTGGCACTAATAAAGACACTTCACCTTCACCCTCAATACTGAAGTTCTGTCTCTTATTGGGGGAAACGCTATATTACAATTCACTAGCCCTTGTAAGAGCTGTTCCTCTTTCCTCACGGACGACTCTGGAATTCTAGCAGCACCTCTTACGATTGGGAAAAGGACGTCTCGGGCGGTGAAGCCCTCCGGCGATAAGGGTTATCGCTACAGTAGCTTTGTTAAATAAAAATGTAAGTTTTTCAAGAAAATCAGATTGCATGTAAAACTGCCATTCCTTCCCAATTACAACAGTAACACATATATATTAGTAGACAATACAAGTACTATGAACACTACACAAGTTTAAAGCCTCAATTAAATCCGGAGGGCGGGATGCTTTTTTTTTAATTTGTAAAGGTTAAACCCTTACATTTTTTTTGAATAGTGTGGGATCCCCCCTCCCCAACGAAACTAGCCTGGACACCAGCACTGTGGGCTGATAGTTCAGGGCTCGGACCTTGAGCGGCCAGCCCCTGGCCCTAAAGGCCACATAGACCACACAGGCACTGGGCTCTTATGCACCCCCATGGCTGTTGGGGATGCAGGTAATATGGCAGAGGGTTTTGGCCACTCACCTGCTTGCCAGCACGTGACTTGCCTCAATTTTCATGGACCCCTTACCTGTTCACAAAGGATTAAGTGAAATAAAACAAACGAGTCCTTTATTATTATTTTTTTAAACTAGTACCTTCCCCTTTGGCCATAAAGCCAGCTAGTCCACATAGGCACTGGACTCTTTTGCACCCCCATGGCTGTTGGGGATGCAGGTAATCGGGCAGGGGTTTTTGGCCAGTCACCTGCTTGCCAGCACGTGACTTGCCTCACCACTTTTGGACCCCTTACCTGTACACAAAGGGTTAAGGGAAAAAGAAGCAAACAAAAGCCCTTTATTATTATTTTTTTAAACTATTACTTTCCCCGGCTGCATCGCCAGGTGCATAAGCTCAATGTGCCAGGTGCATAAGCTCAATGTGCACATGGTCAAGTTGCTAGTACTTCAGTTCCTCCATTTTAAGGTAGTGGACCAGCATTATCCAATATCATTGCTAAAAGGTCAACAGCGGACCCTGTGCACTTACTTTCCACTCCCATGACAGCTAGGAGGGGGAATCTCTCATTACAGCAAGTGAGGGGAAGCCCACAGAGGCATGTTGCGGAATCTCCCATTACAGCCACTGGGGGCATCCCTCTGTACAGCCACTGGGTGGGGGCATCCCTCAGGACAGCCACTGGGTGGGGGCATCCCTCAGGACAGCCACTGGGGGCATCCTTCAGTACAGCCACTGGGGGGCATCCCTCAGTACAGCCAATGTGGGCATCCTTCAGGACAGCCACTGGGAGCATCCTTCAGTACAGCCACTGGGGGCATCACTCAGTACAGCCACTGGGGGCATCCCTCAGTACAGCCACTGGGTGGGGGCATCCCTCAGGACAGCCACTGGGTGGGGGCATCCCTCAGGACAGCCACTGGGGGCATCCTTCAGTACAGCCACTGGGGGGCATCCCTCAGTACAGCCAATGTGGGCATCCTTCAGGACAGCCACTGGGAGCATCCTTCAGTACAGCCACTGGGGGCATCACTCAGTACAGCCACTGGGTGGGGGCATCCCTCAGTACAGCCACTGGGGGCATCCCTCAGTACAGCCACTGGGTGGGGGCATCCCTCAGTACAGCCACTGGGTGGGGGCATCCCTCATTCCACTCCCTCCCGCCAACACTGTACAATAATAAGGCAGCAGGCGGGGTACCCAATTCATGCCTGCCCCCCCCCCCCCCCCCCCCCCGAAATTAGCTATATCTGACAAAGGCTTTGAGTCAGCCAATTACAAGTGCCACAGCACGACAAGGACTGGAGGAGGGTTGTGGCAATGAGTAAGTATTTTAACCCCGAATATCAAAATTGCTCAGGGTAATTGAGTGGGTGGGAAAGAGTTGTTAGGGAAGACTGGAGGCTCTTTTTAAAGTTAAAGTGGAGGCAATCAAAAAAGCACCAGGTCCTAAATAACACTTACCTACCCTCTCCAGTTAACACCAAGAGTGACTAAAAGAAAAGGTAAGTATCTCTGCAATGCCAGGCTCATAGTCGGCATGAGATGTACTCATGAGGTGTGTGTGGTGCTGCAGTGTGCAGTCATTTCTCGGTCCACAATGGTAGATTAGTATCACTGCTCACAGCACCACAATGTCCCCACCAGGGACGTACCTATAGGGGGTGCGACCACACCAGGGCCCAGAAGGTCAGTGGAGCCCCATTATTGTTGCTTCTCCTCCTTATTTATCACATTTGTGCTTATTAGGCATCATTTAGATAAAGGAAGCAGCATTTGTCTCTGCTGTTTCACTCGTTAGTTGATTAGCTGCTTCTGAGTTAAAAGACAAAAAACAATTACTGTATGAGCATTAACACGGCCCCATTTAATGTCCACACCAGGGCCCTGTCACATTTTGTTACGCCACTGCTCCCCCCCACTACTATCCATGTGCCTTCCTGTGCCCTTAGAACATAAAATTAATACACAGAGTGTCAGCATATTCCCTAAAAGTAATTATCAGAGTTAAAGCAGATTCCGCCGTTTGGTGTTCCTCTTCGTTTGCCATCCTGAGTTGGGATGCCCGCTTTGTGAAATCCCCTGATTCGCCTGATACTCACATTTTCATTGCTGCAGCACCCGCCACCATGTCCGCTCCCGCTGGCAACCATTCGAGTCTGCCTGATGCAAATGACCACTGGGGGTATGTATGCGCAGAATTGCTGGTATTCAAGGTATCAGGTGAACTGAGGGGGTTTCACAAAGTGGGCACCCCAAATCAGGATGCCCCTAGGAAGTGGAACAAAACCCAGGGGAGCAAAATCCCAGGTTCTGGCAACATTTTAAAGAGGAAATAAAGTCAAAGAGGACTTTACTTCCTCTGACCTCTGCAGCATGGTGGCATCCTGATTTCAGATGCTCCGCTGCATATTCCTGTCTGGCAAGACAGACATTTCAGGGTCACCAGACAAGCAGACCTAAATGATTGCTGGCAAGCAGCCTGCAAGGGAAGCAGAATGGGGTCAGTATCAGCTGCTCTGTATATGGAGCATAGTGGGGCATTACAATTCAGGAAGTTCTCATGCTGTGAGAACTGTGGAAGTAAATTATGTGACCTTACTTTCTCTTTAAAGCAGACCAAAAGGCACAAATTATTATCCACATAATTTAAATTCTAGGGGGCATCCCAAATCAGGATGCACATCAAGAGTTAGGTTATGTGGATCAGAAGTCATTTGTGCTTTCGGTCCGGGGCATAGCTAAAGTCTTGTGGGCCCCGATGCGAGGAGTCAAACTGGGCCCCCCCCCCATCATCAGTGACAGCGACCTACCTTATAATGAGCGGGGACAACCTGGTGACAGGTGGAATAGAAAGGAAGTGAAAATGTGCTGGTGGGTAGAGTGGTGTGAGTTGGTGGGCAGGCTGGTTATAGAGGATAGGAAGAAAGGAGGGGATGGTGGTGGGTAACAGAGGAGGGGATGGGGTGGGAGGGCAGCCTGGTGGTGGGTAACAGAGGAGGGGATGGGGGTGGGAGGGCAGCCTGGTGACAGGGGGAGGGGTAACACACATACACAGCAACAACAAGCGCTGCCATGCGCTATAAAGCTGATCTGACACGCTGGAAGTGTGAGCGCTCACAGAGCAGCAGCCAATAGATAGTCACTGGTATTGGGAGACAGTCAGAGGCAATAGGAGACAGGCGGGGGTCAGTTGGTGAGACGGGGCAGTTGGTTTCTGGAGGACGCCTCGTGTGATGCTCCAGGTGAGCGCTTGTGCGGAGACCTGACTTCATGGATACAGTTAATGGAGCTCGCCGTCCCCGCTAGGACTTCCCCGGATGAATCGGACCTACCTGTGGAGTATTACGGGAATGATCGGCAGCCTGCACACGTGGAGCCCGGGAGCCGGACAGTAACCCGCAGCGCTCCCCGCAGCCAGAGTTCCAGAAAGCCGCCACAGCGCCGGCTCTCTGGCAGCTTTCCCAAGGGGCTCTGATTCCTTCCTGCTCCGCAGTGGCTCCGAGGTGCTGCGGCTCCTCCGGTGAGCCGGACCCGGAGAGTGGCGGGGGGGGGGGGGGGGGGGTGCGGCGTAGGAGCGGAGCCTAAAGGCGGGGCGCATCAAGAGGATGGTGCGTCTGGGAGCCGAACTGCTGCTACTGCTGGGACTTCTGCTCCTCACCCTGCACATCACCGTGCTGAGGGGGAGCCCGGCCAGTCCCGCCAACACCAGCCACCCCCAGGTGAGGGTCCCCATGTCTGTCTGTCTGTCCCCATGTCTGTCTGTCTCCATCCTCCTCACCCTGCACACAGGGGCGGACTGGGGTTCAAAAACGGCCCAGGACTTTTCTGGTCACACCGGCCCTTCTGCACTCTGTCCAGCCCAGTATTTACGCCCCTTCCCCATAACAGGCAGTGTGCAAACCCCCCCCCCCCCCCCACGTCAGAGGCTAAGTGGCAGAACTGGGGCCAAAAATTGGCCCGTGACTTTACCAGCCCTGATGTACTGGACTCAGTGCAGCCTGATGAAGTGTAAACGCCCAGCACCATGCATTTTGGCAGACATGTTGTCTGACACACACACACACACACACACACTCCTATGCCAGGCAGGGGCAGACTGGGGTCAAAAAACAGGCCGGGATTTTACTGGTAAGACCCTGCTGTGCTGTGACCGGCCCAGTATATTGTGTTAGAGCCATAGCAGTGCTGGTGCACAGCTATGATTTTGATTAATTCCATTTAAAATTATTTAATTGTGGGCACACAGCCTGGGCTGATTCTTTTGTCCCTGATCAGTCCTGTTGCTTTTTTGAGGAGCCACTGCTGATAAGTTTATACGTTCTTTTAATGAGAAACAATGACCAACGATCCCTCAGTCGGGATGCCCTGCTGTATGAGATTGCCTGGTATACTCATGTAGCTGGTGAGCCCAAAGTGCATAGGTTAGCAGTGGCTACATCCTCCATATGCTTCTGTCTGAGGCCTACACTTGCACGAGACATTTCTGAATGTCTAGCACAGGCAGGCAGAGGAGCGGCCAGCAGCATGCTCCAGTCATCTTTTCTAGGCAATCTAACATTATATCTGATGTGTTGGTGAAGCAAGATTATAAATAGAGTGTAAGGGCTGATTGTCCAGTGACCCACGCATGCTCTGTGGGATCACCAGGATGAGTTGCTAGCTCATGCTCCTCCCTAGTTGCTCTGCCCCTTGTTTAGTGAACCCTATTGCCCAGCGGTGGTCATGTGGGCTACTAAAGTGGCATGGAAGCATAGAAATAGTGTAAGTAATTCTGCCTGATTTTGGACATTTCCATGGGCTTTTAGAGAGGTACCCTCCAGTGAAATGACACTGGAGGGTCCTATAAAGCAGCAGTGGAGGGGGTGCATCTGATAGAGCAGGGGTGGGCAATTATTTTTTCCATGGGGCCACATGAGAAACTAAAAATATTGTGGAGGGCCGCTGAGCTATGGGCGTCTAAGCGACGTCTAAGCTCAGCGGCTCTGAGTGCGCTGGCGGCTGCATCTCGCGCTTCTCTCTAACAGGGAGCGCGCCCGCGCTGGCCATTCACAAATGGCCGACACAGGCACGCGCCCTGCTAGAGGGATAGCAGGCATGCGGCCGCAGCTCGTGCATGCGCTATTGAACTGGGAAAGAAGGTGAGTTTATGGGCAACCTGGGGCGTCCCGATTTTGGATGCCCCGCGGGGAGGGGATCTATAAGATTTCCGGGCTGATAAAGCAGGGTTTTGGTCCACTTCAAACGTTCTGGTGTGATCATTTCCCAGCCAATCAGAGAAGCCCTTGGCTTCTGGCAGTCTGGAAGGAGAGCTCAGATCAGCTGGGGGCAAACTGTGAGCATGGTGGGCAGCAGGAAGGGGGCATGGTGAGAGCATGGTGGGCAGCAGGAAGGGGGCATGGTGAGAGCATGGTGGGCAGCAGGAAGGGGGCATGGTGAGAGCATGGTGGGCAGCAGAAAGGGGGCATGGTGAGAGCATGGTGGGCAGCAGGAAGGGGGCATGGTGAGCGCATGGTGGGCAGCAGAAAGGGGGCATGGTGAGAGCATGGTGGGCAGCAGGAAGGGGGCATGGTGAGAGCATGGTTGGCAGCAGGAAGGGGGCATGGTGAGAGCATGGTGGACAGCAGGAATGGGGCATGGTGAGAGCATGGTGGGCAGCAGGAAGGGGGCATGGTGAGAGCATGGTGGGCAGCAGGAAGGGGGCATGGTGAGAGCATGGTGGGCAGCAGGAAGGGGGCATGGTGAGAGCATGGTGGGCAGCAGGAAGGGGGCATGGTGAGAGCATGGTGGGCAGCAGGAAGGGGGCATGGTGAGAGCATGGTGGATAGCAGGAAGGGGACATGGTGAGAGCATGGTGGGCAGCAGGAAGGGGGCATGGTGAGAGCATGGTGGGCAGCAGGAAGGGGGTATGGTGAGAGCATGGTGGATAGCAGGAAGGGGGCATGTTGAGAGCATGGTGGATAGCAGGAAGGGGACATGGTGAGAGCATGGTGGGCAGCAGGAAGGGGGCATGGTGAGAGCATGGTGGGCAGCAGGAGGGGGGCATGGTGAGAGCATGGTGGGCAGCAGGAAGGGGGCATGGTGAGAGCATGGTGGATAGCAGGAAGGGGACATGGTGAGAGCATGGTGGATAGCAGGAAGGGGGCATGGTGAGAGCATGGTGGATAGCAGGAAGGGGACATGGTGAGAGCATGGTGGGCAGCAGGAAGGGGGCATGGTGAGAGCATGATGGGCAGCAGGAAGGGGACATGGTGAAAGCATGGTGGGCAGCAGGAAGGGGGCATGGTGAGAGCATGGTGGGCAGCAGGAAGGGGACATGGTGAGAGCATGGTGGGCAGCTGGGGGGGCATGGTGAGAGCATGGTGGACAGCAGGAAGGGGGCATGGTGACAGCATGGTGGGCAGGTACATGGTGAAAAGAGACAGCAGGCAGGAAGGAAGCAGAAGGAAAACACAAGCAAACTACATCATCTTTCTGAGCAGACTTACTGAGCACCAACGTCACACTCCATCCCCCGCGCTGCAGGCTTCCATTTCATTCTTCTGCAAAGCTGGCTTATCACTACAGCTTGCTCTGCCTGTCATGTCGTCACTGAGAGACACTGGCAGAAGAGGATTGTTTAGCAGCCCCTTCCTCTGCCCCCCTCCCTCTCACCTTCAATGTGACAGACAGCATACCTCCCGGCCAGACAGCCCGCACTGCGGGTCTGCAATTAAACCCTGCACTACCAACTGCTACAGCCAGTGAGTGGAGATGCTCTGGAGCCCCTACTCTGCCCTGCCCAAGTCCCCAGGTCTCTATCACCTGCTCGTCAGGTCTGGCTTCCTCAGAGGAAGGGAGAACACGCCAGACCCGACGAGCCGAGCGGCCGATAGGCTGCTGCTTAACCTAAGCCTCTTGCACTGTACACAGTCAGGCGATCACCTAAGTTAAGCAGCAGCCGATCGGCCACTCAGCTCGTCAGGTCTGGAATGTTCTCCCTTCCTCTGCGTCTCTTACTGGCCAGCTCAGCCCGGGCCGGTAAGAGCCTAGCAAAGGGCCGTACATTGCCCAGGTCTGTGGAGGAAGTATGAGCCTTGGGGGCGGGGCTTATGCTCATGCTCACAGGCTGAGCAAGTGCAGCCTCACAGCTCTCCCTCCGCCTCTCCTCCCCTCACTGACTGCTGCCCACGCCGATCAGCAACTCCTGTACACTCATGTGTGAGAGCGGCCACAGCGGGGGGGAACAGCGGCCTTTCCTGCTGCCGGCCTACCGGTATTGTGCCCGGTATGCCCTATGGCCAGCCCGCCCCTGTTCACAATGATGCTCACTCCCTCCTTGGCTGCTAATCCAAGCCCGTCACCTAACCCCTTCCCCGAACATTGACCCCAAACACTCACCTGAGCCCCTTCTCGGCTGTTGACCTGTCACCCCTCCACTAGCACTCTCCCTAGCCACTGAACCAAAACCTTTACCTAATTACCCTCCACTGCTGCTCACCAGTCATCCCTCACCTATCCCCCAAGCTTTAAATGGCTCTCTGAGTGGTTTTGGGTGGTGCCTTCGATCAGGGCACATGATCTGATAGTCCTCTGCATATTAATGTTTGAATAAGAGGACAGGATCTTCTGGCACTCTTTGTGTTAATATTTGGGTCGTGGACAGTATCTACTGGCATTCTGTATTTAAATGTTTGGGTTGGGTCAGGGGAGAGAATTCAATGGCACTCTGTGAATTAACATTAGTATAACTTATTTTTTTTTATGTTCATGGTGATAAAAATATCAAAGGCCTGTGAAACCAATAAACCATGCCCCTAGACCACGCCCTGTCACACCCAGTGTGCCCCTTTGAGGCCCCAAAATAAATGTCAGAGCAGCTAGCAGAATCGACCCGTCTACGCTGTAAGATAATTAAATAGGTGAGTTTTCTCAGTGATCCATGGAGATACACACAGCAGGATACACACAATTTTGGATGCCTCTCCATAGAGGGGCAACTCCCGGGTGAGTGAAAATCTCGGGTGGTGTTCCACTTTAACAGCAAAACAATGATCAGGCGTATGTTTGTTATGACCTCATATATTAAATAACAAATACTTGTTTCATATCTTAATAACGTTGGTCATTTTTATGATTTTCAATACATATACCTCTACTAGAGTTAAACTAGACCTTCACCCTGAATAAGAGTCTATCTTATATGTTTCCCCACCCTGTACATACAGATTTCCCACATTAAAAGTCATCCTACCTGCACCTAGTGCATTTTATGAGCTGTCAGCACATGGTGTCTCAGGCTGGCTGCAAACAGGAAGTGTGTTCTGACTGTGTCGCTCTGCATTCTGGGATTGCTGTCCTTTTCCTGACTCCAGCTCTGTTCTGGCTGTGCAAAGCACAACTATAACCTGCCCCCTGCACTTTTTCCCCCTCTCCTCTCCTCAGTATGTGATGCTTCTGAGGCAAGATGGCTGCGCCCATATCCTAGAATCCTAAACAGTTTTGCTGCCCAGTAGGGGAAAGAATAAAAAGTAAGTGACTAAAAACATAAAATATATTAATTTCCGATGCTGGGGCATAGTTTTTCAAGGGTTTGGGCTTTTCTTTAAATGATGTTGAAGGTAAATAGGATGAGCGGGTGGCTGCCTTAGTCTAGGGAAAATCAAACAACTCTGCTGCCCAATTAGGGCAATGGCTGTCAAGGACCCAAGACGAGTGGTCCCCTCTGCACCATTTACAGAAAAAAGGACAAATTGATTGAGTTGATTTATATCCTTGGAGCGTTTTAGAGCAAACGTAAAGTTCCCAAATATGAAACTATCCTATGATGATTGTATATTCTCCATCATTAAACAACACCGGCCAATACTGAAAAACAAAACAATGACTCCATGCCTGAGTATCATTTGAAGTTTAGTTTCAACATAAATATTTTTTATCATTATTTCTGGAGAATCTATATAATCTGCTACAAAATCAATAGACAGTAAAAACAATTAGTTCCTGTAAAAGAAAATTGAACCCTGAGGATTACAAGAAGACATAGCATAGTTGAATACTCTAGTGCACAGGAAAAAAAGCTTATTTCTTCTTTTGTTTTTATATAAATGAATGATCCTATAAAAAAAAGCTTTTTAAACAAAAGCATATTTTAAAGATAATACAATGAGCTCTCACTATGATCTTAAGTGTTTATGAAGCTACATTAGAGTCAGATCTAATGGGCTTAAATTACACATTGGGTCCACCAGAGGGAGCAATTTACCCATCTGAAATAGATTTCAGGTTTGTAGGATAGAAATTACATTCCGAATTATTTTAGCTCTGGAAATTGTGCTATTATCCGTATTTCTGATGGGGGACTGCAGGCTGTGCTTTAAACTAACGATAACTTGCTTTGTACTTTTCCTAGGCAAATTGGAATCATGCAAACCTAAACAAGTTTGCAGATATGTGAAAATGTGATTACAGACTAAAATGACCAGCACAAATCATTTGAAAACCTGTAAAAAGAATTTGCCAGTGCATAGACATCTTAAAGGGGACCAATCAACCCCCTCGTGCAGCCGCTCTAAAAGACTCCAGGGCCTGCCGACTAGGTTCTCCTGATTCGGGATGCCCCGCTGTGTGAACCACCAGATGGCCTACAAACCCCCCTACATTTCAGCTAGTCCCTTGCCGCAATTGCAGGCCATGACCGCATCCCTGTAGTTGTGTGCGCTCCCGCTGTCAGCCATTTAAATAGGTCAAGGGTGCAGAGGAGATGGAGTTGCGACTGCTTGTGTTTCCTATGAGCAATCACAGTCCAAGACAACAGTTTTATAAAGCGCTGATTGGATGAGTGGTGAGTGATTGGATGAATAGCAGAAAGGTCAATGGAGTAGGCAATCTGGAGGGGTTTCACATAGAGGGGCATCAAACATTGGGGTGCCCCCGGGCCAGGGAAGGATCACCAGGATAGTCAAAATCCTGGTGATGGGTCCACTTTAATCTGCATACATATGTGAGTGGAGAGTCTTTTGTCTTTTAAAGCAGAACACTATTTTTTTACAAAATGGTTGTTGATCGCCATCTAGCTCAGTGAGGGGGGTGCAGCGAAAGGCATCCCTCTGATTGACCGCCTGCGTTAACGTGTTCTGGACTCTATCAGCATCTGAAAGTAGTGCAAACCATATGACTGCCAACAGCCAATCAAGAGACTGCATTCCGCTAGTGGAACAAGGAGCAGGTAGGATACTCTTGGGCTATCGGTGGTGGATTGAGGCATCAGCCGGGATGCCCTTTAGAAAGAGAGTGTAGGCCAAAACTCAAGAGTTTCTTTAAAGCAGAAAATAAGATGTTGCAATCCAGTGAGCTTAAGGAGGGTCGTGACTGCACCCATGCACAATATACGTTTCTTGATGTAGGCACACAGGCCAGCCCACTTTGCTCTTGCTTACAGGGTTCACTGGGAGGGTTGAGAAGTATCCAGAGGCCTCTAGCAGGCACCCTGCTCTTACACGTTACTCGGTAGACAGTTAGACGTTTACTTGATAATGGGAGTCGGAAAACTGCCTTTTCCGAGCAAGGGAGTTCTAAGCAGGAAAGCTGGCCAACTCCTTAGGTAACCAGGGCATGAGACTGACTAGCACTCACCTCCGTGTAGTACACTGAGGCATCTGGTATTCTGGCATACGCTGATAGATTTGTACGATCTTCTTTCCGCACTTAGCACTGGGTTCTTCTTCTTTCTCTGACAGTTCCCGCACTGACGGTTCTGCCCCTGCACTTTAAAAGTGTTGACTGATCGCAGGGTGCCCACTAATTTCCAGGACCACCTGACTACTTCCACCTGGACTTTTCTACTGGCCCTTACCTAAAGATTTTTCCACTACCACGGGAGTTTAACAGTTAATTGTATTTTTTTTGTTTTTATTTATATTACAAAATGACCAACTTCAGATCATCGTTCATCCAAATGTGTCGAGCTATTCTTTTTTTTTCATAAGCCAAACACATAAATGTCTATGGTGGAAAGACAAATTATTATATTTGCTGATTTTTCCCTTTCTTGTTTTTTATTCTTAAAGCCCCCCTTCCCTATGATTATCAGCCTGGTGCACCTGGCATAGGGGAGGGCCGCCAGGGCCTCAGAGACCCATATGCCCTTCAGTATATGCCAGATGAACACCAAACTCATGCCAGTTCCACACCTCTGATGCTACGGAAGGGATCAGGGTAATCAGGCAAGGGGTATCGGTAAGTCACCTGCTGACCGACCCCCAACCCTTTGATTGAAATAGGGGCCCTAAAAAACACATAAACACAATGAAAAAAATATTTACAATATTCAACCCCAGCCTCTTCCTTTGTCTTCCTCTATTGCAGGTCCACTGCCGACTCTTTTCCGGTTGAGGGAGTCTGTTCTGACGGTATCTAAAGTTCAGGGGGAACAGAGACCTCCCATCTGTACACCCTGGCATCTTGCCAGAATGGAATGCCCTGTTACTGGGGAGAGAGCCTTATACACACCAGAGGGTGGCCTTGTGTGACTCGCCTCCATGCAGTGTCATAAAAATTACAGTAACCAAGCAGAAACGTTAGGCTACATATCCATAACAGACAGGGTCAGATTATGAGGGGGACACAAGGGGCGCAAGCCCCGGGGGCCTCCACCACTTTCCCTGCAAAGGGGGCCTCCACCAACCTTTTGGGTTATGGTCTGGTCCAGGAGGCTTTTCAGTCTTTGATCTGACGGGCTGCAGGACCAGCAACAAAGCTATCAGTGGCAGCGGGGGCCCCCCATGACTGAGCAAGCCTTTTTTTGTTTTTGCAAACCTGTAGCCAAAGCCACCACAGGGCAGGACAAAGATTCTAAAGCAGCAAAGCTGCCGCCAGCAGCGCTACAGTGATGGGAGGGTGCAGAGTTGTCATTCAGCAGTCACTCACTCTGGGTCCTCCACTAGATTTTGTGCCCAAGGGCCTCTACCACACTTAACAGATCACAAAAGAGAACACTAAACTGTTAGTTACACTGTCAAAAACAAAGACAATGCATTTGTCTAGAGTAGCTTGGGGGAGGGCACACTCCTCTGCATAAACAACAAGAGGAGCAGTACCAGTGTACTCCATGTATTGCCTTATAAAGAGCTTCATCTTCAGCAGATGGCTGGTCACAGCTGGACCAATGGTATTGGTTCCACTCCAGTCCAGATCTTAGCTCTTTCTCACTTTGCTGGCTGAAGAATCCCGTCTCACATCTCTGTCTTGTCAGCTAAAAGACACTAATTGACTGCTTCTGTCTTTAATTGGTTCACTTGCCACACACTGCTCTTATCTGGCACTGCCATACTCAGTCCCTTTTTTGAGCACTGCACTGCTTAAAGTGGACCAAAACCTAGGATTTTGACTTGGGTTTTTGTCCATTCCCAGGGGGCGCCCCGCTGTGTGAAACCCCCAGGACGCCGAGATCAGCTCACCCCTTTCCGGTCCCACGTGCCTAGGGTGGCAACCTGGAAGGGGGGGGGGGGAGGAAACTGCCCTTACTACTGTAGTCCTGTAGTAAAGAAAATAAATTAAAAATCATATAGCCAGAACATTAATGCCTCCTAACAAACACCCCATAGCCACAGAAGGATGCAGATTGTATTTGTGTGAAGGGGGGCAATAGATTGAAAGCAGACCAGAGCATATCCCCTCCACTGGTGTGGTCTTGTGACTCCTGTATGTCAGAATGCAGTAAAAGATGTTACATGCTTGTCTGCTTCTCTGCATTTCCCCCTTTGTGCCCTCCTCCACACACATTCTCTGCATCTAGCCCATTGCACCCTTCCCCCTACACACTTTTTTTTATATTGACCGTGACCTAACCTAAAAAAAAAGGGGGCGCAAGCACTTAAAGTGCCTAGGGCACCATGAACACCAAATACGGCCCTAGCGGCATGTCTAAGAGCAGCGTCTCTAACGTCCGCATCCTCCGCTTCCCTCTAACAGGGAGAATGCCTGTGCCGTCCATTCACAAATGTCTGGCGCGGGCATGCTCCCTGTTATAGGTTAGCGGAGGATGTGGCCATCAGAGCGTCCTGGGGGGTTTCATATAGACCCCCAATCGGGTGCCCCTGGGAAAAGGAACAAAACCCAGGATAGTCAAAATCCTGGGTTTTGGTCCACTTTAACCCTTTCAGTGCCAAGCACGTAGATTCTATGTGCTTGCTTCTACTCCACTTAAGTGCCAAGCACGTAGAATCTACGTGCTTGACTTTCCCCCTGCTACAGCAAGACTAAAGTAAAAAAACACTCACCTGACCCCTCATTTGATCCGGTAAGTATTAAAAAAAAAATATTTTTTTTTATTCTGTGTGTGTTTTGTTTACATTTAACCCATTGTGAGCTGGTAAGGGACCCTTGAGACCCCTATACAAGTTCACAAGGCTCTGGGTCTGGCAAGTCACCTGCGGCTAGCGGGTAACTTGCCATTAGCTCTGAGCCCCCCCATTTCCTGCCTCCCCAAAGCCCAGGGAGGGGGCAGAAGAGCCCGTGGCCATAGGCTATGCCAGCTTGTAGCCTGGAGGGCCAGGGGCCACCAAAGCTGGCCCCTGCGCCTTGTGCTAGCCCCCATAGCTGGTCCCAGGGCAGGTTATGCTGGGTAGGAGGGACCTCACGCTTTTTTTGGGGGGGATTTTTAGACCCCCGGAAGGGGACCCCACGCCACATCCGCCCGCTACATGCGCCGGAAATCCGGCGGCCATGACGTCCTCTCAAAAGCCCTGTGGCCACGCCCCCCGATGACTCGGCCGCCGTCATCAGGAGAAAGTGGGGGGCATGTCCGCCAAGCGAGGAGACACACGCCAGTGGCCGCTCACCGCACACACCAGAAAGGGGAGGATTTGTTATGAAACATTACAAAACAGCGCAATACCTATATACTTAACAAGAATACACTATAATAAGATCCAACATGTTGTATTTATAAACTGGCTCAAAGTGGAATCTCCCAGAGACACAAATCTGGAGACAATGAGGCACATTATATGTTAATCAAGCTCCAATAGCCCTCACTCCAAGAATATTGTTATTGTCTGCTCAAGTCCATATCCCAGCCGAGTATACACTAATAAAGGGTACACAATACAGTGATGTCATTATCAGTCCCATAAAGGTAAGAGGCACATCTTGCTGTCCAGCTCGCCGATGACATTGGCCCAGAGGTATAACATAGGGCCAAGCTCAAGTGCCCAATCCCATGGGCTTGTTTCCCAAGAGCTCCTCTCAGTGTATTCTCACTATATTACCATCCAGGGCTTTTATGGAATGGGCCCTATTTCAATAGTAAGTCAAAGACGAAGAATAGCCTATGAATTTTCTCTATGCCGATGCTTCTTGGTCCAAAGGAGAAATCCTCGTTCAGACCTAGGGGTGTGGCCGTTTCTAGATTGTGGATCCACCTTAGTTCTTCTCTCAACAGTTTAGATTTCAAATTTCCTCCTCGTGGGCCCAACACTACTCTTTGAAGTCCCACCACCCCCAAACCTTGTACCCTTGAATTATGATAATTTAAAAAAATGTTTAGCAACAGGTGTAAGAGTCTTACCTCTCTCGAGATCTCGAGCCGCCAACCGGATATTGGACAGATGTGATTGTATCCTACTCTTTAGGACATTTTTTGTTTCTCCCACATAGAACCTGGGACAAGAGCAGCTGATCAAATAAATAACAGATTTAGTATTACAATTAATGAAGGAATTAAGAGCAAAAATCCTGCCTGTGTTAGGATTAGTTACCTCCTTAGTTTTGACCATATGTTTACAAACAGAGCACGAACCACATGGTGCTGAACCTTTAATGTTTTCAGCTGTCAACCAGGATCCTTCAGCTCTAGAGAAATGGCTGTGACACACATGGTCCCGAATATTCCTGGCACGTCTTGCTATCAGTCGTGGTACCTTCGGTAGCGAACCACCAAGATCTTTATCACTCGTTAGGATATTCCAATGGCGTCCGAGGATATTTCTTATCGCTTTCCACTGTTGGTTGAGTCTTGTAACCACACCAATATGTTTCACTGGGGTACGTTTCTTCTTCTGTAATAACTCGTCGCGTTTAGCCTTACGTGCTCTCCTCATAGCTGCACTTAGTACACTCTTTGGGTATCCCCTGGCTCTAAATCTCTGTTTCAAACTTTGCTCTTCCTTTTCGAATTCTTCATTGGTAGTGCAATTACGTCTGAGTCGTAAGAATTGACCAACCGGAATCCCCTTTTCCAAATGTATGGGATGTAAGCTTTCAAAATGTAGGATACTGTTGGTGGCTGTGTCCTTCCGGTATAATGTACTCTCAATGTATCCTTCAGATGTTAACGTAAGACTAAGATCCAGGAATTTGATGGTTTCTGCAGATGAATGTGATGTAAGTTTAATATTTAAATCATTGTCATTCAATTTGTCAAGAAAATCATCACATTCCATCTGGGTACCTTTCCAAAAAAAGAGGACATCGTCTATGAAACGAAACCATGCCACAATGTGGCAATGGTACTGTTCCAGACGCTCACTAAACACCATCTCCCTTTCCCTTTGAAAAAGGGGATTCCGGTTGGTCAATTCTTACGATGTAATTGCACTACCAATGAAGAATTCGAAAAGGAAGCGCAAAGTTTGAAACAGAGATTTAGAGCCAGGGGATACCCAAAGAGTGTACTAAGTGCAGCTATGAGGAGAGCACGTAAGGCTAAACGCTCAGAGTTATTACAGAAGAAGAAACGTACCCCAGTGAAACATATTGGTGTGGTTACAAGGTTCAACCAACAGTGGAAAGCGATAAGAAATATCCTCGGACGCCATTGGAATATCATAACGAGTGATAAAGATCTTGGTGGTTGGCTACCGAAGGTACCAAGACTGATAGCAAGACGTGCCAGGAATATTCGGGACCATGTGTGTCACAGCCATTTCTCTAGAGCTGAAGGAACCTGGTTGACAGCTGGAAACATTAAAGGTTCAGCACCATGTGGTTCGTGCTCTGTTTGTAAACATATGGTCAAAACTAAGGAGGTAACTAATCCTAACACAGGCCAGAATTTTGCTCTTAATTCCTTCATTAATTGTAATACTAAATCTGTAATTTATTTGATCAGGTGCTCTTGTCCCAGGTTCTATGTGGGAGAAACGAAAAATGTCTTAAAGAGTAGGATACAATCACATCTGTCCAATATCCGGTTGGCGGCTCGAGATCTCGAGAGAGGTAAGACACCTGTTGCTAAACATTTTTTTAAATTATCATAATTCAAGGGTACAAGGTTTGGGGGTGGTGGGACTTCAAAGAGTAGTGTTGGGCCCACGAGGAGGAAATTTGAAATCTAAACTGTTGAGAGAAGAACTAAGGTGGATCCACAGTCTAGAAATGGCCACACCCCTAGGTCTGAATGAGGATGTCTCCTTTGGACCTTTTCTCCAGTGACCTAAGAGTTCTCAGTATGGGTTCTTTCGTGACCTTCCATCCTTAGGTACCTCAGGGTTGTTTTACCACACGCCTTTTAGATTTTTAGTTGGTGGGTATAAAGGTGTCATTGGGCACTGGGTATGGGGGTTTTTGCTCACTGATTCACACTGTTTATATATATTTGGTTTATATTGGGGGGGGGGTGGTGTGGTTATTGAACACACGACTTTAGGGGTGTTGTTGTTAACAATTTTTGATAGTTTATGTTTTAATTGGCACTTCTTTTTCTTGTCAAAATTCACTGTTATGTATATGATTTTGTTTCATAATAAAATGGCTCACAATTTGATTTTCTTTCATTATGTAGTTCCGTTTGGATTGGAGGGATCAATGGTAACATGGGCGTTGTAGAAGGAGGTTGCCTTTAATATCTGGGTGAAGAAGCAGGATGTCAACTGGGATATAAGAAGCATCAGCATGGAGAAAATTCATAGGCTATTCTTTGTCTTTGACTTACTATTGAAATAGGGCCCATTCCATAAAAGCCCTGGATGGTAATATAGTGAGAATACACTGAGAGGAGCTCTTGGGAAACAAGCCCATGGGATTGGGCACTTGAGCTTGGCCCTATGTTATACCTCTGGGCCAATGTCATTGGCGAGCCGGACAGCAAGATGTGCCTCTTACCTTTATGGGACTGATAATGACATCACTGTATTGTGTACCCTTTATAAGTGTATACTCGGCTGGGATATGGACTTGAGCAGACAATAATAATATTCTTGGAGTGAGGGCTATTGGAGCTTGATTAACATATAATGTGCCTCATTGTCTCCAGATTTGTGTCTCTGGGAGATTCCACTTTGAGCCAGTTTATAAATACAACATGTTGGATCTTATTATAGTGTATTCTTGTTAAGTATATAGGTATTGCGCTGTTTTGTAATGTTTCATAACAAATCCTCCCCTTTCTGGTGTGTGCGGTGAGCGGCCCCGCTGCCAGCCACTGGCGTGCGTCTCCTCGCTTGGCGGACAGGGCTTTGGAGAGGACATCATGGCCGCCGGATTTCCGGCGCGTGTAGCGGGCGGATGCGGCGTGCGGCGGCGGGCGCCCCTCCTGCCACACTATAAAGGGGCTGTTTATGAGATCTACATTACCCCCTTAGAAGCCTTGGGCGCTTGGCGGAGCGCGCGAGGGCAGCAGCGGACCACTGGACACACTTAATTGGCCGTAGTCTATTGCTCATTTGTTATGATGTGACTTATATTTTTTTGCATACTTTGCTCCCATATATTTTCACATTTCCATATAACCTTTTATTTATCCCTTTCGCTGCCAGCCTACCTGGAGTTTTTGTCACACTCTGTTGCCAGACCATTTTGCACTATTTTGCACTCCCCATGTTCAAATGTGATTTTTTAAGGGATTTCCAGGGATTTCCCAGGAAAATGATATATTGTTTTTTTCAGCAGAGTCTGAGCTTTAACATGAAATGTCTTGTTTGTCATTTTTTAGGTGTATTCTCAATATTTTTTGGCGAAATATGTGCAAAAAAATGTAAAAAAATAAATTTTTTACAATTTGTAGTGTTTTTTTGTAATAAAAAATGTAAGTTTGTCAATAAAATCTTATTGCGTGTGAAACCCCAATTTCTCCCGGTTACAGCGGTACCACATATGTATAGGTAGACACCTTTTCCTGCCCAGGAGACTCCCCCAAACTGAAACAGAGCTTTAGGGGATTTTCTGAAAAAATACAACTGTGATATGCGCTATGCGCACCTTGCAGTTTTTCCAGAAAAACAACCCTTTACATTTGAAATACCCCCAACAAACTATATATTCTCTGGAAGTACACACCTCAGGCTTTCTGTTTGTACCAGGCTTGTTGATGTGGCCACAGTTTTCTAGAAGTAATCCCTCAATGTATTCTTTGGTTGCAAAGAGTTTCCCTAAAAAAAGGATAAAAAAGCAGAATCAAAGCCACATTTTCCTAAAAAAAACTATATACAAACAAGAAAAAACAAGTATAATCTGAAAAAGCAACATCCCCCGAACAGACTGATACCCAACATGCATAGGTTCTGTCAAGGAAAGAGTTGCCAAACACCCCAAAGTAAAGCATGTGCGTAACGGTAATTTTTCTTGAAAATTTCAGCTCTGCAGACAAAGTGCGCACCTTGCGATTTTTCAACCAAAACAACCCTTTACATTTGGAATATCCCCCATAAACCATATATTCCCTGAAAGTACACATGTTAAGCTTTCTAAGCGTACCCAGCTTGTTGTAGTGGGCTCATCTTTCTGGAATTAATCCCTCAAAGAACTCTTTGGTTGCGCAGAGTTTCCCTAAAAAATGTATAAAAAAGCAGAATAAAAAACACCTTTTACTAAAATATAAATATGCAAACCAGAAAAAACAAGCTAAGTCTGAAAGCGCAAGGTCCCCCGAACAGAACAATACCCAACATGCAGAGGTACTATTAACCCTTTTAATTGCCAGCTTACTTGAGATTTTGTCACCCTCTGTTGACAGGTCATTTTTCCCCATTTTGCGCCATGTTTTGCGCCATGTTTTGTGTCATTTTTGCTGGAATTTTCAGGAAAATTATATATATATTTTTTGCAGCAGAGTTTAGGCTTTAACATGAAATGTCTTGTTTGTAAATTTTATTTATTATTAATTTTATTTATTATTAAGTAAAAAAAAAAAATAAATAAAATTTTTTTTTAGAAAATTGACTCCTTTATTTTACATAAAAAAATTATTTTATTAAAGAAAACCATATTGCATGTGAAAGCCCCATTTCTACCGATTAGAACGGTACCACATATTTATCGGTAGCCCCCCGTTCCTGCCCAGGAGACCCCCCTAACTGAAACAAGTAATTTTTAACATTTACAAATAAAATACAACTACCATCCACACTACAAAGGGTTAAATCGAGAAAAAAAAATGACATAGGGTCCCCCCTCCCGGGAGGGGGGGCCCATTTTTTGGGGGGATTTTTAAGGGTTAAAAATCCTTAAAAATAAAAAAAAATGACATGGGCCCCCCCTTACCCAAAGTAACCAGCCCGGGACCAGCTATGCAGGGCTTGGAGGAACGGGGCGCAGGGGCCAGCTTTTGTGGCCCCTGGCCCTGCAGGCTACAAGCCCGCATAGCCAGTGGGCCCGGGCTCTTCTGCCCCCCCCCTGGGCTTTGGGGAGGCAGGTAATGGGGGTGCCGGGGGTTAATGGCAAGTCACCGGCTAGCGCAGGTGACTTGCCACCTCCCCCAGCCTTGTGAACTGGTATAGGGGTCTCATGGACCCCTTACCAGTTCACAAGGGGTTAAATGTAAAAATAAAACACAGACACACAAAGAGAAAAAATATTTTATTATTTTTTTTTTTTTAATACTTACCTCCCATCCATAGTGGAGCACTCTTTCAGCCTTTTATAGCTGCTGGATGACAGAAAACAAAAGGGTTAATTAAAAAAAAAATGACATAGGGTTCCCCCTCCTAGGGGGGGAGACCCCATTTTTTTTTGGAATTTTAAGGGTTAAAAACCCTTAAAAATCCCAAAAAAAAATGACGTAGGGTCCCCCCTACCCAGCATTACCGACCCGGGCCAGCTATGGGGGCTTGTAGAACAGGGCGCAGGGGCCAGCGTTGGTGGCCCCTGGCCCTGCAGGCTACTAGCCCACATAGCCACTAAGTGGCCCGGGCCCTTCTGCCCCCCCCTGGCCGTTGGGGAGGCAGGTAATGGGGGGCTGGGGGTTAATGGCAAGCCACCCACTAGCTGCAGGTGACTTGCCATACCCAGAGCCTTGTGAACTGGTATAAGGGGTCTCATGGACGTCATAGCCCCGCCCCCAAGGGGGCGGGGCTTAGCGGCAAGATGGCGGCCGCCATCGAAGAGGAGAGAGGAGAGAGCCTTCCGGGCTCTCTCCTGAAGATCGGTAAGTCCTGGGGGGCGATCGGAGGCCCCCCAGGTGAAGAGGAGGGACAGCGGGAGCCAGCGCACATGCAGGTAAGTGAATGTCATTTTTATTTATTTTTTTTTTTTACAGTTAGCAGCTGCTGCTGCCAAACGGGGGGGGGGGCTATTCCGGGGGCTCTCCTGGAGCCATCCGACCCCCCACGGGGGATCGGATGGCACCAAATTAAAGAGGAGACCCGGCCGGATCCAACGAGGGGTCAGGTGAGTATTTTTGACTTTTATTTTTTTTACTAGCAGGGGGGAAAGTCAAGCCCGTAGATACTACGTGCTTGGCACTTAAGTGGAGTGGAAGCAAGCACGTAGTATCTACGTGCTTGGCACTGAAAGGGTTATGGTACCACTTTAGGAATAGGAAATTTCGCACTTAGCACTTTTTTTGTAACTTTGCAGTTTGTATATTTATTGTTGTGTATCAGTTTATCTAATTGATTAATAATAAGTTATTTAGCACTATGCACTTTATTTGTATCATGGTCTAGAGCTTGTTTATAGTTTGTAATATCCTGCACCATTATTTATCTCTGGGTAGTCAATACATGTAGTGTCATTTAGGGGGCAGTAGAGGTCTATTTTGTATACTGCTTTGTAGTAGCTGCCTGAATAATATTGTGAACAGCTATGAATAGCTTTTGGTAGCAGATCTTTGCAGTACCAGCGAGGGACAGAAGCCCGTCCTATACATTGCTTCTGCAGTAGTAGATATAGTAATATTGTGAGCAGTTGGCTTCCCTACTTGAATTTATACTATGACTTATTTTTGCTGAAATCATGTGATACCAATTAATATTATATAGGCACTATATTTATCCAGTGGTCGCATTGTTTTATCTGTGTTATGTGTTTGTGTTGTATGTCTTTTTTATCATATTGCGCTAATCAATAAATTAGTTTGATTTTTATCTGGTGGAGTGCCCTACCTTTGGAATTCTGATTGTGGGTTTTGTGTTCTTACATGTGTTAATAGGGGAATTCCTGGAGCACCCACTGGATTATTTATTTCATAGTGGTGCCCTCACAGTAGCAGTCTCACTTATTTTATTGACAAACTTACATTTTTTATTGCAACAAAACACTACAAATTGTAAAAAATATTTTTTTTTGCATTTTTTGGCACATATTTCACCCAAAACCTTCCACCGGCACTGGAAAAAACAACTTACCTCACCTCGGATGCATGTGATTTTATTCTCTATTTCTGCCAAACAGAGCACATTCCCCTCTCTATGGGCAGTTCCATATGGGGGCAAGAACATGCACAGAGTTGGGAACACAATCGACGCAACCCTTGGTAGCAGAAACAAAAATGGCACCGCCTCACCAGGGGAGTGTGGCAGGGTGGGGGTACTTTAGAAACTGGATGCCTGGATTGTCCTTTAAAAGTCTCTGTCCAAGCACACTTTAACTTTAAGTAAAACCTCTTTCTTCACTTTGATTTTTGGGTTGTGCATGAGATGGGAAGGGCATGTCATGAAGCATATTTTAAGAATCTTGTGCATGCTCTGCTGTGGTCAGAATAAATCCTATGGAGAGGTTCCAATCTGACCTTAGATCTCTGCTAGATGAGGGAAAAGCCCTGGGGGTCCTTAGCCAGGAGGAGGCGGATGCTTTGGTTGTGGTTTCCCCCATTGCCCCGGTCTTTCATCATCTCCCCAAGATCCATAAACCACAACGTCCCCCTCTCGGGAGACCTATTGTGGCGGGTATTGGGGGGATGAATGAGAGACTGGGGCAATGGGTGGACTCATATCTTTTGCCCTTGGTACGCAGGCTTCCTGGTTACTTACAGGACTCACGTGATGTTATGTGCCAATTTCAAGTGGGAATGCAATTTTAGATGTGATGTGTCCTCCCTCTAATCCATGATTCCACATGATTTGGCCTTACAAGCCATACAATTTCATCTTGACAATAATTCTATGTATTCTAATGAACTAAACATTTTTTGGGTGTTGGCCTTGGAATATTTACTTAAACACAATTATTTTTTGTTTGCTGACCAGTTTTATTTACAGCGGTGTGGGGCATCCATGGGGGCCCCATTTTCTCCCTCTCTTGCCAACCTGTACATGGGTTGGTGGGAGAGGGAGACTATATATGGCCATAGCAACCCTTTCTTGGACAACATCAAACTTTATGGGAGATGCATTGATGATTTGATTTTTATATGGAGTGGAGGTGAGGACTTGCATTATTTGTCCAATATTTGAATAATAATAATCTAAACCTTAAATTTACTTCAGAGCATAATCCAAGTACAATTTCATTCTTGGATCTGTCCATGGGAGTGGTTGATGACACGAATAGGCTTTTCACTAGAACATACAGAAAAGAAACATCAAGCAATATGACTTTGAGAGCGGAAAGCTGTCATCCAGCCCATACTATCAAGGCCATCCCTGTACGGGAGATGATTAGAGCACGCCGGAATTGTTCACAACCTCCTGATGAAGGTTCTCTAACCGAAACATTGAGGGTCTAATCTGTCATCCATTTTAGGTACACTGCTCCTTACTTGTTCCGTTGCTTATTGACTTGATTCGCTGTTTATGTGCATGCACTAGTGTCTGAAGAATTTTGTTGATATACTGTGTTATTATCTGTTTATGATTAACTGCAATCTGTATGCATTTGATCTTTACCGATTTTGGGATACCCCTTGTTACTTAAAGACACAGTCTATTATTACATATCTTTACCTACCCTGATGCATGTATTTACTGTATATAGAATGTTCTAGCACTATATATATGTTGTGACACTCTACTGATTAAAATATCGGTCACTAATGGCATTGCATAGTATTGGGTGTTCATTTATATAGCCATCTCTTTTCATTGAGACAGCTACGCAATTGCCTGCTCTCTGATTGGCCGGGTGTACGGCGCTGCTTTGGCGTGCTTCCCTTGGAGGTGTCGGATTTGTGGCGCGCGCTGCAGCATGCACTGAATTGGGATCATTCATTTAATTAAGGTATGCACACCTTTTGCACTTTATTCACAGATGTTTGCAATGATGCTTTATTGAAATATGTATAAATGATCTATGCACGAGTTGTCTCTGTCATGAGTAAGGGCTGATGCCCGAAACGCGTTGACATAACAGGACTCTCATGGCTATGTTTCTCATGTCTGTGCTGCTGTGATGGCCTTTTAATCGTTTGGAATAAAAAAAGGACTTTTATTGCTCATACTACGTGGCTGGCATCGTAAGTTTCTGCTGTGGTCAGAGACAGCTGCAGGGCCACAGTGGCTTGCTGTGCTCTCTCAAACTAAGAGCTCCAACAGACAGAGTGGCTGTTGGACCACTTTTGTGTGGTCCTAGAGGAATCATATTTAAAGGAGGACAAATTGTGGAGCTCCACTATGGTCTCTGGCCACTGCTACTAACTAGCTACAACCATAGATAGATAGATAGATAGATACACACTCTCTTGATGTAAACATGCCATGCACGCATTCATCTCTCAGGCAGCAATGTATTCTGAACAACACAAATAAATGCATAAGATCAGTTACCCTGGAGGGCTTAATGACAAGAAAATCCATCTTGCTCTGAGTTGACATTTTCAAAGTGATAGTAGGCACTAAAGACCGCATTACCCTTTAAAAAGTATTTTTGCATCCAGAGATTTGCAGTATGTCAATTGTTTTATCAGATATTCCCTACCAGAAAAATTGCCATATTAGTGAAATGATTTCCTTGCTGTGCTGGATTTTAGGTTTGAAGTCATCCTATGGGTTTCTGTCAACAAAATAAAATATTGTTAGTTTGTCCATTAGAGTATAGAGTGAGCTGGACATTTTTTCATAGGGACAAATTTGGAACATTTAAATTGTGACAGCTCAACAATTTGCTATGTTAATTTTCGATAGTGACAACATTTGTCACACATTATACGATGTTTCCTCTATTGAAAATTAACCCAATGATTTGATCACTGTCACAAGTTAACCATCCTAAATTTGTCCCTCTGAAAAAATGGGCAACTTAGTATAGAAGCCCTATTCACACAAATCTGCTTTGACTGCATAGCTGTGTCAATGGGGGCCATATGGTGGGCACAAGGTTTGCCACTCCTTACTATTTTGTAGGATTGATCTGGTGTATTTGTCTTTGTTGATTGATGGGTAGAGATGAGAGAGCTTGTTAAAAATTAGATTCAGATGATTCGCAGAATTTCCCAAGAAAAGATAAAAAAGCTCACCTCCATCCTCGTTCCAACCTCAGTGTCTTCAGTGGGGTGGTAGGACAGGAACCCTCCGCCAGCACTAGGCTCCGGCCTTTTACTCACCACACGGATTGCCTATATATAGCCCCTCCCTGCTGCGGGGAGCTGGGAGGCGGGACTACAGTGCCAGGTGAAGGATTTGAATCCTCTGCCTGGCTGCCGAGCAGCATTGGATACCCACAGGAGGAGGTGAGTATCACTCTCTGTCAGGCTGATGAGCACGGTGAGTACTGAGAGTGAGGAAGCCCCCCTGTGGATTGGCTGTGCTGAGCAACTGTGAAACTAGAGCCAGACAACTAACAGAACACTTAAAGCGGACCTTCAGCATGATTTAATGAAAAGCCCAAACCCTTAAAAAACTATTCCCCAGCATCTAGAATTAATATATTTAAAGTTTTTAATCACGTACTTTTTATTCTTTCCTTCACTGGGCTGCAACTTTGCAAATATAGCATGACCTGTGTGGAGTGAATATCCTGGGCTCCCCATTCAAAGGTAACGCGTTTCGGGGTTACCTCACCCCCCGAAACGTGTTACCTTTGAATGGGGAGCCCAGGGTATTCACTCCACACAGGTCATGCTATATTTTAAAATGTTACATTAAATGTTATGTTTTATCACACTTGGTGAGCTGGACCTGCAGCACATTACTACAATTGGGACTTACAGAGGTCTGTCCGTGCTCCCAGGTGAAATATCTCAGGGGATTTCTGAGCTGTCTATCTTCTTGGGACTACAAGTAAACAGTTTTAGGCAGTTGCCTACAGGGCTTTATTGTGAATCTGTCCCTTTAAGAAATAATGAGTACAAACTGAAATGTGATTTATGTCAATGATGACAGTTTCATTTTGAGCTCTTTGTAAATGGAAACATTACAGACATTTGTAAACAGCATTCGAAGCTTTTTCATGATAAAAGGGATTTTAGGCCTGCTGGTCAAAAAGGAAGGTGAGAACTAAGGGAATGTTTCCAACAGTTTCATGCAATATTGATTGCTGAAGATGAAAGAAAAGTATCCACTCTAAATAAATGGATCATAGATATCTGTAGCTGAAAGCTGTCAGCAGCTTGACATGCTAGGCTCTGGAGATTATTCACTTAGTGCAAAGAAAAATGTAACCGCCAATCACCGGCTTCTCATATGCACCAAACGCAAACCAAGAGCAAGAATGAAGCGGCTTGATTTAGGCTATTGCGTCTAAGCACCATGCTGGGCTGTTGTATACACTGCCTATGCTATTGCTATTATTCCCCTCTAATATAGCATTGCAAAGTGTCAAAGCAGGCCTAAAGCCAAAATGGATCACAGGGCCCTTTAAACCCCCACCCCAAGCATCCCGATTTGGGCTTTTGACTTTATTTCATAGCTTCATAGCAGACAGGCATGGAGATGCAAAACTTTTACTAATATAGATTGTGACTATGACTGCTCCATAATCTGAGAATTTATGAGACACTCTGAATAAGTCAGTCTGGGCATTTGCCTTTTTACGATACAAGCATCTGTACATTTAACCATTTTTTTTTTTTTAATATGACATTAATAGTTACTATAGGTTACAATACAATAATTCTTTACTCAACATAACCCAGGGGCAGGAGATTCAATGCAGGGATGCCGCAGCACATCGCCTACATTTTCTGCTTTCTTTGCTCATTAGATCTGTTCATCTTTTTCTTTTTCTTTTTTATATATATATATATATATATATATATATATATATATATATATATATATATGACGTGCTTAATAGTTACTGTAGGTTAATAAAATAATTCTTTATTCAACAGAGATTTAATGCAGGGATACCGCAGCAAACCGCCTACATTCTCTGCTTTCTTTGCTCATTAGGAAGTAGGCTTCCTTGCTGAATGGGCAAAAAGGAGCATGCCCAGAAAGGCAACATTGAAAGCCCTTAACCCTTTAATTGCCAGTCTACCTAGAGATTTTTTCACCCAGGCAATTTGTCACCATTTTCCACTATATATGTTTAACTATGATTTTTGCAGAACATTCCAAAGATTTCCAGGAAATGTCTTGTTTCTCATTTTTACATTGTTTTCTTAATATTTTTAGGTGAAATATGTAAAAAAATATAATCTTTAATTTGTTTGAAATCCCCTCCAGATCACCCAAATGAATTCACCTCTGCCCGGTCCTACGTCTAAGGTGACTGATCAGTGTGGGCTGGTGGCTGCATCCCCACTACCCTCTAACAGGAAGCAAACCCGCCCCGGCCATTTTACAAATGCCTGCCGCTGTTCATGCACCCTGCTAAAGGTATAGTGGGAATGCGGCTGCTGCTCGTGCATGCACCACTGGACCCGGGAAGAAGGTGAGTTTCTGGGCGACCTGGGGGTAGCACACAGTGGGGCAGCCGGATTTTGGATGACCCGGGGGAAGAAATCAAGCGTCCCTGGAATTGTATAGATTCCCGGGCAGACCTCCGTGGGTTTTGGTCCACTTAATGATAAAATAGACAATATTCAAAGCACTCAGAATGCCTCTCTCCTCCCAACTCCCCCCCCCCCCCCCGCCCCACTCATTAACTAATTTCACTCAGCTAACTGTACAAGTATCCTCCTCTATTGTTTCAAAGGCTCACCTGACCACCTGCTCCCTTGATCCCATTCCATCCCACATTATTCCTCAACTGTCTCCAGCTGTCGTTCCAGCCTTAACATCTCTATTTAACCTCTTCCTCTCCACTGGTACGTTTCCTTCCTCCTATAAACATGTTGTTATAACTCCACTTATCAAAAAATACTCTCTGGACCCCGCTGCCCTCCCCAGTTACCGCCTGATCTCATTACTTCTGTTCTCATCCAAGCTTCTTGAACAACATGTCCACACAGAACTGGCTCACTATCTGTCTACAAATTCCTTCCTAGATCCCCTCCAGTCTGGTTTCCGCTCAAGTCATTCCACTAAAATTCCCCTCACCAATGAACTAATAACTGCCGAATCCAAAGGCCACTCTCATTCTTCTCGACCTATCATCTGCTTTCTTCTCTTGGAATCCAATGTCTTGCTCTCTCTTGGCTCTCCCCCTATCTCTCTGATCGCACATTTTGTGTGACTTACTGAAACACAATTTTCTCGCCCGCCCTCTGTTGGTCTGTTGGTGTACCATAAGGATCAAACCTAGAACCACTACTTTTTTCACTATACACTTAAGGTCTTAACCAACTAATAACCTCACTGGGATTCCAATATAACTTTTACACAGATGACACTCCCTTCCCACCTTTGTTGCCTTCCTGACTGTCTAACAGACATTTTTTTCCTTCTTTTTATCATCTCACTCCCCTCTCTAACACCACAATCTCTGTAAATAATCTTACAATAACTGCAAATCCTCAAGCTCGGTGCCTGGACTTCTCTCTCTCACATTCACTCCTCACTTTCTGCCATCTCCGAATTAAAAACATCTCCTGCATCCGATGCTTCCTTTCACCTGATACCACTAGAATGTTAGTGTACGCCCTGGTCATATCTTGACTTCACTACTGAATCACCCTCCTTTGTGGCTTACTAACAAACAAACTGGCAAGGCTCCAATCTATTCTGAACTCTTCTCACCTCATCCACCTCTCTTCTCCAGCGCTGCCCCCTTCTGTAAATCCCTACACTGGCTACCCATACAAAGCACTCTCCAACCAAACCCCTCTCTACATCTCATGTCTAAATGTCTAAACCAGCGATACCAACCCAGACACAATCTCTGCTCTGCCTCGGACACTCTCATGTCATCCTTCTTGATCACCACCTCACACGCCCGCCATCAAGACTTCTCCCATACCTCTCCACTTCTCTAAAATGTAGCCTTCAAAAGTGCCCTCAAAAATCACCTCTTCAGACAAGCATATAACCTTGCTTAAGCACTACCTTCAGCTGGGCACATGCTGTCAAACTCAAGTTCTAGCCCTTGTGATCCATCCCTTTTATGTTTCCACCCCCCGATCCTTTAGATTGTAAGCTCGCAAGGGCAGGGCTCTCCTTCCTATTGTCTCTCATTATCACATTCGGTTTGACCTTTGTAACATCTAGTTTATGATGATCCCTGTATGTCTTACCTTGTCTGTAATTGTAACGTGTACAGCGCTACATACGAAAATGGTGCTTTATAAATAAACAATAATAATAATGCAACAGTTTAGATTGCAAAATTTGGTGGTGGTGGAGATTAGTGCTTCATACCCGTGTCTTTATGTGATTGTGTAAAAAAAAAAAGAATTCCACTGATTGTCGTGATTCTATTTAGTTGTCGCTGAGGGGGGGGGGGGGGGAATGCATGGAGCTGGAGCCAGGACTTTGAGCGACAGTTTCGTCACCCAATCCATGGAGCAGCCTATGCAAAGCCCCATCGGAGGACGATCCCACTAATTAGGGTTGCTGTTTTTTATTCAATACCCCGAATCAGGCTTGCCAAAGGGGGAGGAAGGGGTGGGCTAATGGGTGCACCTCTAATAAATCAGGTTAAGGTGAAATGGACCCCACTGGCAGTCATATTAGTGGGACCAAGATGAGTACTAAGGGTTCCAAACAATATTACCAAAATAAAAGCAAAAGCTGTTGGTTGGAGCATCAACGGTGGGTGTGGGGGCAGAGTGGGAGCAGGTAGGTGTCACCAGTTATATCTGGATGATGCAAGGCAAATGCTACAATACAGAGTTGTTCCTCGCTGAACCCCCCCCCGTGTCATGTGACCACATTTCAGGAAGACAACATAGACCAAGGAACTATTCTGCATAGCAGCGCCGGCTTCACATCAGCCAGTCAGTCATGACAGCACCACTTTGCAGTACACTTCCAGCCCCAAGCAGGACAGAGAAAATGAGGGTGCAGCGGGGATCAGGGCAGAGATGGAAATGCAGAGGAGAGCAGGGCTGGGAAGATGCTGATGCAGCGGGGAGCATGACAGAGATAGGGGTTCCAGCAGAGAACAGGGTAAAGAAGATGGGGGTACAGTGGGGAGCAGGGCCGAGAGTGAGGACTAGGGAGCAGGCCAGGTTGTTAAAGAGAACCAAAACCTGCTTAGAGTATGAAAGTCTTTAGTTTAGTTTACGTATGAGCATCACAAATCAGGAAACCCCGCAGTGTGACACCCTAGCCCGCTGTACGTTTACCTCATTCTGGGATCCCACAACTCGCATCCTCTGTTTTGTGAGCTCCCGCTGGCAGACAGTAAAGTCCACCAGGATGTTGCTGCAGAGCTGCATACGATCATGGGATCCCAAGACTAGCTGACTATGCTGTGGGCAGGGGGTATCACACTGCAGGACATTCCAGATTGGATGTGAGGTAAACTCAATCTGTTATACACGTATTCTACCAATTCATATTGTGGGGGGGGGGCTTTTTGTAGTTCACCTCAGGAAGGTTCACCCCTGAGTGGGCTGCTACATTTTATATGCCTGGACTCCATCTTTAATGGTCAAATTAATATTGAAGACTATAATAATCTTTGGAAATCTAGGCAAAATATAGTGTGTTGTGGTGTGTGTGTGTGTGTGTGTGTGTGTGTGTGTGTGTGTGTGTGTGTGTGTGTGTGTTTCATATTCACCTAGGAATGTCCTCATGTCCTCAGAGAGTGAAGAGTTTTGCCAAGATTGCAGGGTGTGGGACAGACATATTGCCTACTGGATGGTTTACTGTCCTCTTTGCTTTACTGACTTAATAAGTCATGTAAGGTCATATTATAGCAAAGCTTTCTGACTACCTCAGGTTGACAGTGGGGGTGGTCACATAAAAGTTTCTACCATAGTAAATGTTGCTTTTTAAAATTAAAAACGTGTGTGTGTGTGTGTGTGTGTGTGTGTGTGTGTGTGTGTGTGTGTTAAATACATTGACCTAGATTCGATATGATTGTATGTATCCCTAATGATGGCAGTTGAGAACTATGCAGCAGTAATAATAAAACCTGAATAAAGCCATCACCTTCTATGCAAAACCACCGACAGAGATGTAATTCTTGCTGCAACCGTTACTTCTTGTCAACCGAAATTATTTTCACCCAAGGTTGCACTGTATCCTAACTTACAATTACTAACACTTAACAAGAGTATCTTTATGGGCAATTAAACAATTTAATTATATTCTTTGCACGGTAAAATACATTTGCAGTTAAGAATTTAATTGTACTTTGCGCTTATTTAACTGACAGTAATTAGATCATTATCCAAATTTAATTGGACCTAGGTCATTACTTTGTGTTTTCTTCATATTATGTATAATTTTCACAAACAAGATGCTAAAAAGGAGGAAAGGAAAAAAAATATAAATAAATGCGGCTCAGTGTACCAGACTTAACTGGCCACTAGATGGCATTTTAACATTAATTATGTAAGCCCAGGGTGAGCTGCTTAGTGTCACATACAATGAAGGCTTAAACTGGATGTTTTTTACCAGGCTGATGGCTTTGTTGCTTGGACACATGCGGCAGAGGTGCCGATGGAGCTCAGAGCCGGGAGCTGTAATTCAGAAGCTTATTGCTATTCTGAAAGTTGCTCTGACACCATGTTTTCTCTGTAAAGTCTGTTTGAATCAGCTAACTTTGGGCTTTACAGATCTGAACTATGTGGATGCTGATCTACAAGGACAGGAGGTCATACTGAAATATTTGGAGACTTTGTCTAACAGTCCATCAAGGCCAAAATCAGAAAGTCATTAAAGTATACCTCGTATCCAATATATCAAACATAAATATTTATTACTAGTACAGAAAAAAACAGAGCATCCACTGTGGGAACAGCCATGTATATGCAATATAAAGGGGAATTAATTGATTGATTCAGCTGCCATTGTTAGTAACCACATTCTATAATTTATATTTATATAATATAATAATAATTTATATAATAAATGGCCCTTCTATAGCATAAAAATTCAATTAAATATTGGGATTAGCCATCAGCCCTATCATATAAATGAGGAAATAATTAATGTATTCAGCTGCCATGATTAGTAACCAAATTCTATAATTTATGCTGTGATAGGGTATTGCACACCTGTATAGGAGATTCAGAGCTTAAATTCAGCTTACTTGTATATAATATTACCAGTCTTGATAATGGCCCTTCTATTGCATAAAAATTAAATTAAATAGCCATCAGCCATATCATATAAATGAGGAAATAATTAATGTATTCAGCAGACACGATTAATAATCATATTCTCATAATTTATGCTGTGATAGAATATTGTACACTTGTATAGGAGATCCAGAACTTCTCATTGTATATAATATTATCAATCTTAGAAACAGGCCCTTCTATAGCATAAAAAATAATATAATACTGGAATACCCTCTACCTGTCTACCTGCGCGACGGAGCAGTCTTCAATCTGGCCCTAGCTGGGGCTACAGAAGGATGGTCAGCAACTCCCAAAAGTGAGGACACTTCTAGTGGTAGCCATCATTTTGTAGCCCCAGCTGGGGACAGTTAGAAACAGTGCTGCTGCTGCCACTCCACCTGGGGCTCAGGTGAGTTAGAGCAGCTTCCTGCTGCTACCTTAGGTGAAGCTGCTCAGCAGCCCCTCAACTAGCTTTTACAGTTGTACGCTGTGTTCGTGTTTGGGAACGCAAACTCACAAAGTTCGGTGCGAACCTGAAGTTTGCGGTTCACCCATCTCTATCATTGGCCCATCTAGTAAAGGAAATAGTTCAATGAAACAAACCAGCAATCTGTCTCCAGTAACCAGCATTTTTTTAATCACTGGTGACCTGCTTTTTAAACTTAGGCCTTGTATTAAATGTGATGGCAAACCTCTTTTTGTTAGCCTATCATAGAATAGACATTTTTTTTCCCCCTGTAAAGGAATCGTTTCAGATTTTTATGACCTAGCTATCATCTGCTTTGCTACAAAAAAATCTAGTAAAATATTTTCAGCTTTGGAGTGCAATTGTTTATCAGCATATTCAGTAGCACTTCCACTGGGTTTTCACTGATGCGCTACTTCCTAAAGAGCTCATCCAAACTCTAGTAAACACATGAAAAATTTCCATGCGTATTTAATACAATGCAGACAGCAGGTTTGACTGTCCTGTGCCTAAGCGTACTGTTCCCATTAATACAGCGGTGCTATACCACGGAAGGCATGGGGTCTCCTTGGGGAACAAGGTTGCTTTATTAATTGGTGTTTAGCAATTTTGCACATTAGGCCTAATTCAGTCCTGTGAGAATTCTTTTTACTCACATTTTTAAAAATTTTATAATGAGCATTTTTTCCTTAATGCAGTTCAGTACCATTTTAAGCTGTGTACATTATTTAAACATTTGCACAGTGAAAAATGGTGGCGCATTCCAATACAATACGTATAATTTTAATACGTAAAATTTCTCACAGTGCCTAATCAGTGCTAATTGTGTTATTGGAACTTTTTAGGCTAACTTGTAGGCGTTGTTTGATTTTAGGCCTCCAGTCAAAAAAGAAAGTTTAGTAAATTGCTTCCCCTCTTATGAGAAGTGGCTAAGTTGGCTGGGAAGGCTTAACCCCATGCAAATGATGTGGAATGACATAAAGATAATTCACTCTATAATTACACGGGGCGGCCATCTTGCCACGCACCTGATAGTCCTACTTACAAATGAAAATTAGGGAGGTGCTGTGCCAGATACAAGGAGAAGCTTCACACATGCAAACACTGAATAAATAGCTAATGTAGCAAAAGAAATCTCTGTGAGGGAAGACAAGTTACAGCTGAAGGCTTACCACTTCTGCTTAGAAATTAGAAAGGATTGCACAGAGCTATGAGGCAATTTTGACTGAAGGTTTTTCAAAAGCAGGTCTCTTATGTGTGTCACAAGATGGCTGCTGTCATGCATGTTTAAGAGTGCAGAATCTGCTTGCTATTCCATGGTGTTAATCCCTCTCAATAAGCTTATGTCACTTACTGCTAGAGGGAGCTTTAGTGGAGCAATTTACTAAGGCTGCATTTTATTGATAGGATTGCTGTTGCACATATAGGTTTTAGATTTTTGTTTAGTTTGTGAGGTCTGCTGTATTGCTATAGATCAGGGCTCCTAACCAGTGGTACATATCTTCTACACCCTAGCTTGATTTGCTCCATAAAAAAAATACTACCCCAAAAGGTGATAAAACTGGTTCTGGGCATATTTTATGTGATTCATGCACATTGAATGGCTTTTTGTATGTTTTTACCATGATTTTAGGTGACTGACAACTCCCACACACCACATAGGTTGTAACTGGAAATTATATTCTCTGTGTCTTTTTGCGGTTCTCCATCAATTGTCATTGAGCCACATTAGTGTTTTTTATAGCACGTACATTGAGGATAGTGTGTTCTCTCATAGGCCTCCCCTGATCATCCGGCTGCTGGATGTCCGGAAGCGTTAAGTATCTGTGCACTAGAAATCTTGGGACATAAATCCTGGGACATAACAGAGGTAGTGTACTGACTTTAAATAAATATACCCTTTTGCATATATTTTCCATTTTCCTGGACTCCCTATGATTGTCTTGTGGATTCCACAAATAACAGTGGTTATGTGTGCAGCATCCTTCCACAATTAAGCCATATTGTGGAATTGGGGTCCTAGAAAATGGAGGAGGAGAATGGAGTTGGGTAACATTAACCACTTACTAGCTTTCACCTTCAGCTTTACAGCAGAGGAGATGTGGGGCTGGAGGAATGGAAAGAGAGGATGTGGAGGTAGACAATCAGGGGGCAGGTACCTAAAGAAAGGATGAGGGGGGGCTTTAAGTGACGAAGCAGTAAGAGACACACTATTCAGGGAAGAAGATAAAGTAGCGCAAATTTATTTGCCATATTTACCAGGTCCAAAATGCATGCAACACATACTTGGCAACAAATATAATAATAATAATATGGTCCCCTTATGCATTATTCATATTTAAGATCATCTACATCCTATATCTTACCATACCCTTCTAACAGACTGTAAGCTCTTTCACTTGGCTATGTCCTTTTTAAAATGAGCCTTTATTGCAAAATTATCTAATATTAAAGTGGACTAAAAATATATTTTCACTATCCCGTGTATTGGTCCTTCCCCCTGGTGCACCATGCTTTGGGGTGCCCCGCTGTGTGAAACAGAACAGCGTCATTCACTGAGCAAACTCACTTCTCCTCAAGCCCATGACCCGGCTAGAGCAGCTGTAGGGAATCTTAAGCAGCATCATGTCCACATATAGCAATTCAGTTGTGGCGGGACCACGCACAGCCGAGAAGAGAAGCAAGTGAATCCAGTGCACCGAGGGGCTTGGGAAAATGGACAGACTTGCAGTTGACATGGGGGGTATTACAGAGCAGGGCATCCCAGTTATGGATGCCCCGGTGGGAAAGAGTAAGCTTGCCCTGGAGTCTCATAGGGTGGGTTTTGGTCCATTAATCCATTTAAAAATGCTACATAATGAAAGGAGGAGTTACTGATAGACATCAATTGAAAACACATTTATCAATGGTTTTGGTTTTCCTCTGCTAGTCTGAGCATGTAATAAATATGGCAGCGCTCTGAAGGGTGACAAAAAGTGTTTTGGTTAGGCCATAAGGTAGATTTGTCTAAATGAGTGAGTTTTAAGGTTGCTTTTGAAAGTTTTAAGGGTTGGAGATTTTTGAATTATATGGGGAAGGGTAGTTCAGAAGAGTAGAGGGCACATGTAAAGTCCTGGACGGCAAAATGAAAGGAGGTGATCAGAGGTGACAGGCAGATCAGAGTCTGCGTCTGAGTTTGTAGCTTTTGACTAGTGATGAAATATAGAAAGGTGCTTGGCCATAGAGGACTTTGTAGGTGAGCACTGGAAAAGCGAGAGGGGAGATAGATGAGGTGAGCAGAATAGATGGTAGGGTGCCAGTTTCTTTGCAAATAGATCCCTAATACTTCTGTCTTTCAGTTAAAAAAATGAAAGGAGGAGTTACTGATAGACATCAGTTGAAAACACATTTATCAAGGGTTTTGGTTTTCCTCTGCTAGTCTGAGCATGTAATAAATATGGTAGCGCTCTGAAGGGTGACAAAAAGTGTTTTGGTTAGGCCATAAGGTAGATTTGTCTAAATGAGTTTTAAGGTTGCTTTTGAAAGTTTTAAGGGTTGGAGATTTTTGAATTATATGGGGAAGGGTAGTTCAGAAGAGTAGAGGGCACATGTAAGATCCTGGACACCAAAATGTGATGAGGTGATCAGAGGTGACGGGCAGATCAGAGTCTGCGTCTGAGTTTGTAGCTTTTGACTTGTGATGAAATATAGAAAGGTGCTTGGCCATAGAGGACTTTGTACGTGAGCAGTGGAAAAGCGAGAGGGGAGATAGATGAGGTGAGCAGAATAGAGCAGGGTGCCAGTTTCTTTGCAAATAGATCCCTAATACTTCTGTCTTTCAGTTAAAAAAAATTAAAAAGACTGGTTGGATATTTTTATGTAGGGGCCATGAGTAGCCCTAATGCATAGTAAGCTCTAGGTCCTTTTTTCTCTCTTATACCCTAACAGGTTTAAATCTGTCTTTGTATCCTCTCTTAGCTCCTAATAGATTTTAAGCTCTACCTTCTGAACAAATTGCAGTAAATTTGATTGTTCCGTGTTACTTCCTAATGCAGTTACTAACAAGATGCATGTCAAAGGGCCCTAACAGAAAGTGGTTCTATGATTATTATAGTTATGAAACCAAATGAGTCCACTCAATTATTATATGGAAGATTAACAGGGTAACTTGAGGCATCAAGGCTGGGTGCTCTCCAGAACAAGTATAATATCTATAACTATAAAATACAGCTAGAATTCCTTGACAGAGAAATATGATTGATAATATTAGGGGGTCAGGAAAGAACTTACCCCAATTAAGAACATTGAATGACCACTGTTACCTTTTTGCTTTACTTTCCTTTGGATTAACTAGAGCTGTTTTGTTGTTTTTCTGTTCCCTTACTTGAATGAACTTACCTATAGATTTGACTTACCTATGAAACCTTTTTGCAGAAATGCATCATGCGTTCAAATTGGTTCAGTGGAAATATAGGTAAATAACTGAATTTCATCCATACAAATATATTTCAGAGAAATTCCCAAGGGAGTTCAGCTATCATAAATGCAGTTTCAGTACATTATTTGACAGCGATACAATTAGTTTATCGCTACAGCTGTTGTGTGCAGTGTGGGATGAGGCATATAAAGAGACAGAGAACCGTGAGAACAATGCTGCACATTTCATGGTAGTATAGCAGGATTTAGGATTGTCTCACCTATGTGAGCGCAAGTGCCTAGCATTTTGTTCTTAATGGTTCCTCTCCTAGGTCTCTTGAATCTATATAAATAAATTGACCATTTTATATTACCGCCGTTTTACTCCCATCTGTTTTGCGATCCATTTTTTTCTTATTGCTAGTGGTTATGCTGGATTTTGTCTTAATAATGGCAGCCTAAAATATTCACATTTTTAGAATTTTAAGTCTGCAGTAAATGTTAGAAAGAGGGGCGCCACCCCCTTAAGAGAGGCGCCACATGACTGGTCTGAGTGCCTATCGGGAGCTAGACCAGTTGGTCAGGAGAAGGTGGTAGAAGGTGAGTAGGGGGAGGGGAGGCTATATAGGGGACAGGGGTCCCTCCCCCCCTCTTTGACCCTCATCCTACCGGCGCTAGACAGATCAGTAGCCCAGCGCCAGGCTCATCGCATTGTGGGGGGGGGGGGGGAACGCAGGATGGATCCTGGCTTTGCTCCTCACCCTTCGCCTTACCACCCTCTACCCTACCCCCTTTAACATGCACGCCGCCGCAGGTTGCCGCACTGGTGCCGCGGGTGGTGACAGTGCTGCTGTCGCAGCTGTGCGGGAGTGCACCTTGGCATTCCCTCACTTGATCACTGTGCTGTTCAGCCTCTTGTTTGCTGCCACATCGGCTCTCCCTGCCCTTCCCCCCCTCGCTACTGTGGCCCAACCACCACCTCAGCCCCCCACGGCTGCTGACCCATCCTCCTGCCATCCTGCAAAGAAGAAAAAAACTCTAGAAGGATTGTGAAGTCATCTGGTGGATGCCACCCCCCTTTTCATCTTCTCACCGCGGCCTCCCCGCCAGACACACCATCATATGGGGGCATCCACCTGCTAAATAACGCTTCCCTCCACTGGGGGAAGTCAAAGCCCCATACACCCCAGCCCCCTCACCCATCCCTACCTCCATCCTCACTGTCAGGCCACCCTGGGCCTCGAACGGGTGGTCTGCGAACACCTCCCCGCCTTGGCCCCCCCAACATTGTCCCAGCCACCACCAGCCACCTATTTGATCCATGATGGTGGCATTGTGAAGAGAAGGAGGGGTCGTCTCAGTAGCTTGCACAGCCAGGACAAGATCAGCTTCCAGGTGGCGGCAGTGGTACCAGGATATTGCTTCAGTGGCAGGTGCCAGTGCGTATCGGGTGGTGGGCCCATACACCCGCGCATCAGAAAGGTATGCCCAGCAAGTTGTCATTTAATGTGTGATTCATTGACGTGGTTTAGGAATTGCAAGGCTTGTGGTCTTAAAGGGCAGGAGGTGTATGGGTTTATCCCCATAGTACCATAGTGCAGCAGATGGCTGTGACGGAATCTTTACGGTCAGGAACTATTAGGGCAAGTTGCGGGAAGAAACAGGGATCAGCGGAACTCCATATGGCAGGGGTGAGCTGAAAAAATGGGTAACGTTGGACAGGACGTCTCCCCCCTTTTATCAGGGTCCCCATCGGTAGGACGGTGGTTTTCCCAGTGGCAGTGGCCCCAAGGAGGGAACCAGGTAAGTTCAGCGTCTGGCTATTTGGGTATCGGGGGGGGGGGGTCTTGATGGATGATGACACTGGCAAGGAGCTCTTGGGGGGTGAGATAAATAGGATTGGACTATAGAGGAGAATGCAACATAGAATTAGAAGTGGGTGGTACCAGAGATTATTGAGGGTTTCTTAGTTGGGAGGTGGTTTGGCAGAATCAGCTATTTTGCAAATCGGTCCATACCCCTTGTGTTGGAGGACTGGGAAGCCAGACTTGAGCGTGACGAAGCAGGTGAGTGGAGCTTTAGGAAAGGTAAGTCACATTCCCTAACGGTAATGGTTGTGGCCTTACTAGGCTGCTTGTGAGGAGTGTTAGGTACCGGCGCACTTGGATGGGGGTGTACAGAGCATTAAAGGGACTACAGACAGCGTGGTTTTCTGGATATGCTGCACTAGTTCTAGGATTGGTAACAATTGGAGCACTCAGTGGGTCAAAGTACCTGGGGAAATGATCTGTTCACAATCTGATGGGGTTGGAGGATTTGGTCTGGATTATGGTTCATGTGACCTTGAGAGTGGGAGTAAGGAGCCACTAGGGTCTTGGGTTACTGCAAAGGTCGTAGAGAATTGACTATGGGGAAATGAGTTGGTGCTCAGAACACAATGCGGTTGGATGGTCTGGTGTTATTTCCCACGGTTTGATGCAGAGAGTGTACCAGCAGGGGAGCGGATCGATCATTGAGTTACCCGCTGGAGGACAGGGTGAAAATGGTCGGACTTCATGGCCTACAGGGAAGTGAGCGGTGAGCACACAATTATGATGGAATGCTTAGTTCCTATTATCTGACCCGGGGAGCGCTGCTGCAGAGGAATAGATCGAGCTTTGGGGTAACCCAATGGTGGGGTAGGTAAGAGTGGGTGAGTACATGGCCTACAGCATAGTGAGTGGTGTGCCCACAAGATGATGGTTCAAAGTGTTTCTTATTGTCGCTGGATGTTAGTATAAATGGGAAAGGGCTGATTTCAAAAGGGACTCCGGGTCTCGGGTTGACAGTCGAGTGATGGCGGACTGGTCCGCATTAAGGAGTCAACGCTGGGCAGCTATGGCGGTCTCCCCCCTTTTTGGGTTTGAGTTGGCAGGTTAGGTAAGAACTGAGCCAGGCTGGTCAGCCTATTTGCGAGGATGGCTAAAATTTTGGTGTAGCCAGGCTGTCGGTTAGCCCTGTTGAGCTCCGAACATAACAGAAATGGCCGTGGAGCTTATATCGGCTTCTGCTTATCTAGGTGCATCAAGCTTGAAGGTTAGTTTGGTTGCTTGCCACTAAGACTCAAATGAATGGTTGGAGATTTGTGTTGTCTTGTATTTATTTGTTCAGCTGTTACTGATTTAATTGTATCATTCCAAAGATATATACGTTGTGCAGCATGTTATTGAAGTGGGTTTGGGTATTAGCGGGATCATGGCGCTTTAGTCCAGTCAGGAGAGGTGCCACATGACCGGCCTGAGCTCTTATCGGAAGCTAGACAGGCTGGTCAGGAGCAGGTGGTAGGAGGTGAATAGGGGGGCTACATGGGGGATAGGGGTCCCTTCTTTCCCCTCTTTGTCCCTCATCCTACCGCTACTGGACGGAGCAGTCCCAGCCACCCTTCACTTTTTTATGGGATTAATTATGCAATTTCATTTTGAATAACAGGATATATATATATATATAGCTCTGTGTGAGGTGAATCTAATAAAATATATATATATATATATATATATATATATATATATATATATATATATATATACTGTATATATATATATATATATATATATATATATATATATATATATATAATTTAAGTGTGGCGTACTTTGACTAGTTTTTAATACTTTGAATAGCTATTGAGTTATGCTGTTTTTAAAAAAAATGGTAGTGATTGTATGATGATGGGTGGTTTCCCCCCATTTTAGATCTGAGTTGGCAGGTTAGATGAGGACAGAGGCGTAGAAATGCAGCTGTTTTTTGAACGGAAAAACAAGCCAGGCTGGCCAGCGTAGTTGTGAGGATGACTACAATTTTGGTGTATGCAGGCTGTTGTTATTTTGCACCAAGGCAGTTAGCCCTGTTGAGTTTCGAACAGAAATGACAGTGGATCTTAAATCGGCTTCCTCTTATCTAGGTTGCTTGCCACTCAGGCTTGATTGAGGGGTTGGAGATTTGTGGTGTCTTGTATTTATTTGTTCAGTTGTGGCCGATTGAATTGTATCATTCCAAAGATATATACGTTGTACAGTGTTTTATTGAAGAGGGTTTGGGTATTAGCGGGAGATAGCATGGAGCGCTAGTCCAGATAGTAAACTACTGCTGTTAATAAATCATGTGGGTGGTAAAATAACCAACCCGATTATCCTTATTTATCATTTCCAAAAATAGATATATTGGCCATTCATTGAATGAGTGACCAATCATTTGCCTTCAGAGACAGAAGATTTGTCAGCTATTTGCTCATTAGATTGAACGCACATGACATTGCCAGTCCATTTCTGTTTTCATATGTCAATAGTCATGTGTCTAACGAGAAGTTTTAATGTTAACCTAGGAGAACACTTGAACACAGAACTTATTATCATTTATCGTACAACATATGAATGACATATTTTTCAAACTGAAGTATTCTTATCACTTTTAAAGAGGGGGAGATTATATTGATGTTTATTTTTATTACATTAAAATATAACTCAAACTGGTTTGATTCATAATACGGTTGATATATGTTGTGTAGTGTAATTACCAAACAAAAATGAATTTATATGATAAATAAAAAAAGTTTTAAAATGGAATTGGAATGCAATTGGAAATCTATATCAGTTCTTAGCCAGCTCTCCTTTATAAGGAACTTGCCAATTTTGTGTATTGTACTGTGCCACCATTAGCACATGGCATAAGCAACAGCGGCAGGGGACGCCATCCAAGGCACAGACTACAGGAGGCATCCAAGACAGTGGCTGGAAGAGACATCAGAGGATGAACTTCTGTTGGCAGTATCAGAAGCAGAGACCATCAGAAGCAGTGGGATCATTGCTCAGGATGGTCTCCACAATATGACTCGTCGATCCTTACAGCCTCTTCACTGTTATCGCCAACAGAAGCCCAGCTTCTGATGCTTTCTCCAGATGCTGGACTTGGATGTGGAGGTGAGTACAAAAGTGCAACCAAAGGGATGGCAGGTAAAGCGTAAGACATACCTTTTCTGCCCTTAGACTTATATGGGCTATTGCGCTTGCACTACAGACAAAATGCAGCATGCAGAATTTTCAAAAATGCAGCACAACACAGCACATTTGTGTGGAAGAGACTATTTGTATTAGTGGACATGAATCTTTTCCAGCTTGTGTTATGGAGCATTCCTACTTCACCATAAGCTCAAACTAAAGAGGAGAAGCCAATGACGTAGAATCTATAAGACTGCTGTGTGATATGTCATGTCCACATCTTTGCAGTTGGGTGGGCCTGCCGCTCCCCCTCCATTCAGCTTTCTATGTCGCTCATCATTAATCATGGCATAGAAAGCTTATTGGAGAAGAGCCGTCAAGGTGAGTATTCTCTGCGTTCCAGGGAGTTTCACATAACAGGGCACCCAAAATAAGGATGCCCCCTGGAGAGGAGCAATGACCAGGATAATAAAATCCCTGGTGATAGACTCCTTAGCCCAAAGTTCTAGGTGAGTGTTACTTGTGTTTCCCACTTCCAAGTAATACTTTGGCCCCTTTAAAAAGCAAAAACAATGAAACGACTAATATAAATATGTTTTTTAAACACTAAAACAGGAAAGGGCTGAGGACAAAGGATGTTGTTCCACATTAAAGGTATTTTTAATGCACTGTAAGTAAAATTGTTCTTGTTCAAGGAGACACTGCCTGTGATTTCTTTTTGACAGGGTAAGTTTAATGAGCGTGAACACTTCTGTTCTTCAATAATTATTTGGACAGGAGATATATAAAGCAATCTAAGGCCAGAGATGATGCAAACATTACTTGCTGATGGGAGCGCTAGTAATTTGTAAATCTAAGAAGAAACATAATACAGCAAACCCAATGACAACCATTTGTCATAAACCTTTTACTACCTTTCATTTTATAGTTTTAGCCTTTGACCAAAGTAATAGATAGATCTGGCAGGGAGCAGATTGCAATTCAAAGCTCAACTGGATGCACAATGTTATACGACAATGTAGCCTGATGCAGTCAAACAACATAGGTAATTCGTATTGCATGCAATTGGGATTGATGTGCATATGGGCTATGAATTTTTAAACAAATTACAGGTATTTTCTTCTTGTGTGTTGCAGTGCTACTCACTATGATCTGTACAGAAGTTTATAAAAACATCTGTTGGGTGTGTTTAGTCATCTTACTCTTACATAGCACAGTTGATTTATAATATGAGTTACAAGAGAGCTCTGGTCCCATGTCCCTTTCAACTGTCTTTGCATGGCAAAGTACAAAAAGTAAAAAAAACACATTTGGGTGTCTATAAGGCTGCTTTCACATATAGAGTTGGGCTAAACTGTAGAAACACCTGTCTGCCCATTGGCGGATGACATCTACACTACCCACCTGATCATCGGCCATCGGCCTCTCTAACCCCCTCAATTCTACAGCCTGTCATTTAGGTGATACTGGCTGCGTTATAAATATATTTATACCTATATTTGTGCTTGTTTGCCCACCATATGGCATAACAATGTGACATTATCATTAATGGACTTACATAAAATTCACTTCTATATTTATCTTTTTAGCTATTATCTCAGGAATGCAATACCGCCACACTTCTGGGTCAGAGGAACTGGTCCTGTGAGCTGTGCTCTTTTTCTTATTTTTTAAATGCTGGGAGGAGATCTATATGTCAGGTAGGACTAAGGGGTTTCTTCCCAAAACGCGTCACCTGTCAACTGGTCCCTGATCTACATGGAGTTAGGTATGTCACCAAATTTTTAATTTTTTAACTATTTGAGTTAAAAGATATGTTTTATGGACACTTCTGTAAGCTGGCAATCTCCTGCACCGCAGTAGTTTTACCCTGTTTGTAATTCCACATTGGACAGCGCCATGGTGCTTTATAAATAAACAATAATAATGAATAAACAATAATTTGGCAAGGTTGTTTTTTAAGGATCATCGCCATTTGGTCTGGGCGGTGTCAAGGGGAAAAAGGGGTGCTACCGGCTCAGCTCAAACTCTTCTAGATTGCTTTTTGGGGGTAAGTGAGGTTTATTGGAAGGCTCATAGAATGTTTTACCCTGGAGGGGAGAGTCACTATTTCTCACCTTGCTATTTGTTTTAAGATCTGGGGTGCCATTGGAGGGCACACAGTTTGTCTTATTCTGAGGGTCACCCATGCTGGGTTCTGTGTAATGTAATGCTGGCCCTGGGGAGAAGAGCTAGGCTCCTAGTCGTAAAGTAAGGGCAGGGGGACCTTGTTTACATCCATTGTTAGGGGGTGCTCCCCATCCCCTGATAAGTTCAGGAGGCAGGGGCCCCAGTGCTTCTCAGTAGCTGTCACACATAGTGGGTAGGGGAAGAGGGACCTCAGAGAGAGGGCAAGGGTTGCTGAATCACCAAATTATTAGATGGAATTTAAAAGAGGAAGACATGAAGACATTCTGCAAGTAACCGCAGTCACTGGTTTACACAGCTGCACACTATTGTACATCTCCCACAACTGTGTCCATTCACAGGCCATGTGTGAGGGGCAACTTATCTTTCTTTCTCATACAGCACGTGTGTGTGCGTGTGTGTCGCTGCTGTCTATCAATGTATATTTGTGTATTCATGAAGGAAAGTTGCCAGTAGCCCAAACCAAAACAAAACCTGGGATTTTGACTATTGAGGGTTTGTTTCCTGCCCCTGGGTCATCCTAATTCTGGATGCCCTGCTGTGTGAACCCCCCCAGATCGCCTATAAAAAATTCACCTTTCCCCAGTCCCTTGGCACATGCGTGGGCTCTTATCTAATCAGATTAGTTTTCCATGACTATTAATGCTCAGAAAATGGCTCTGTGCATGGCCATCGGGAGTGAGGTCGGCCTCAGCCCAGAGATACTGGGGACGTGGCCATTAACGTTTGCATCAGTGAGGGAAAAGTGAGTTTTGCAGTGACCTGGTGGGTGTCACATAGCGTGGCATCCTGATTTGTGATACCCCAGGGGAAGGCCAGCGACCAGCCCTTAGATTTCAGGGACAGCCGGTTTGGGTTTTTTCTGCTTTAATTCAGACCTATGGTTACATATATCCCCTACTTGCCTTATACTAGTCCACTAGTCCACTACCTGTGATGATTGCATGGGTGTGGTAATAATAGGTAAAGTGGCAACCTGGCTGCCACTTTGTCTGGATCTCATTCGTCATGTTGTACTTTAGCGCCATTTTGTAGGAATGGGCGCCATCTTGTGACACATGTTCCTTGCTTATCGTACCTGGGAATTTGGCCAGTTCTTGGATGGGAAAGGTATGGAAAGTTAAGATAAACTGTTAGAAGTAAACAAGTTGTTTGTACCCCTTGGAGTCTGGCCAGCCCTTGGGTGTGACAACCATCTTGAATGGTATAATTATGAGAAGCAAACCACTGTGATGTTGGGATGCTCAGGCAGGGCGTAGCATGGTGGGTGCAGGGGGGGCAGCCGACTGTGTTGTCCGGGGGTGCCAGTTAGATGGCAGGGCAGTATGAAGTGCAAGCCAGGCTGTTTCTGGACAATGGGCACTGGTATTAACTCACCTTTCCCCGGTCCAGTCCTGCATGCGCAGGCTCTCATCCAATAACAACCATTTGCCTTTCGACAAATCGCTCTGATTGTTTACAATGGGGAGCATGAGCTGCCGGCATCCCCTGCATCCCTGGTGGTCTGCATGCGCTCCTGCCCCAGCCATTCAGATAGAGCGGAAGCGCACACACTGCCAGGGATACTGCAGCGCATGCTCCCCCTTAGAAGACAATCAGAGCCCTTTGCCAAAGGATGTAAACATGGCAAAAGGTTCTGATTGGACGAGAGCTTGCGCTTGCGCCACTGGACCAAGGGGAGGTAAGTTTTACTGGGAAACTGGGGGGTTCTGATAGCGGGGCATCCCAATTCAGGATGCCCCAGGGGCGTTAAAACCTGAGAAAGTCAGGCGGTGGGCAATTCAGATTAAGCTTTATTTGGGGGGGGGGGGGGGGGGCGCTATTCTGAATCTTTGCTCCGGCTGCAGAAAACTCTAGCTACGCCTCTGTGCTCAGGAGCCATTGACAAGTGACAGCTGATCTGTGGGACTGAAGACCCACTGACCTACCAAGCTTGATCCTGACATCTCTGTGCCGTACGAACATATTAGCCGTAGAGCTACTCAGCGAAGATGCTTGGTAGGTAAGCCAACTTCCCTGAACTAGCTATAGTCATGTTTAATTGTTTTATCTGATTGTTGTGGTTGTATCTGAAGGATATAAGATACATGTTGAATGACCATTAGGAAGTGTGGATTAAAGTTGTTCTGAAATGCTTTTAGATGCTTTAAGATGTCATTATATCTTTGCTGTTATTAAAGTTACATCTTGTTCAACACTTTGGAGTTGTACTGCTTCTTTCAGGGAGGGAATCCGAACAAGGGTCCCGGCTATCGGACTCCTTACCATCAAGGACATCACTTTTGGGTTCCGGCTGCTTCCGGTTCTGATTCTGACCCGTCTGATTGGCAAAACACACGAGTTGATCAGACCTCTTGATCGTTCATTTGATCAAACCGGCCAAACGCACCCCACGTGTGTCACCGTGACATTAGACGTTGTTCAATTGGCAACACGCATAGCTATACAACCTGCCACCAGAACAGGAAACAGTGTTGTGTTCTCTACTATCTAAGCCACACACAACACAATCAGATAGAAAAAATCCATTGACCTCCAGGCAGGTGGCTAGCAGGCGTCCTAGGCAAGTAATGTAGCCGGGTCATCAGAACTAGCTTGAGCTTTTTTAGATCCTTAACTCAAAGCATCAGTGACCCTCTGCTGTATTTTCAGAATGTATTAAAAAAAAACAGAAAAACACAAACATAACGAGAAAAGGGATGCAAGGCGAACAGGATTAACTATAAAACATGGTGCAAATAATTTGATAGCAATACAATTAAAAAGGAGAAATATTTTCCCAGTGACCAACAGTTCCTGGTCTCCTCCTCCTTAGATGTTAAAATGGAGTATGTGTCACCCTTGATGGTAAGATTCGAGTGTCCCCTCGCCTTTCTGCAGCTGACCTCATTCCATCTCAAAAGGGGTCATCTTATGTCCCTCCCAGAGGCACACACTTTGGGGATTGGTCCACAGAGATGCCCCAACTTTGGTTTAATTCCATGGGGAGAGGGAAGAAGGAGAGGATCCTTGCCCCCTGGATTTGGGATCTGTTGATGTTATTTGCTTATTTTGCTTGCGCATGTAGGTCTGTGAGGGTGAGATGAAGGTGAAACCCATGTGGGAGGGGGGACAAGAAATGAGTGGTCAGCCAATGTCTATATAGGTATATATATATATATATATATATATATATATATATATATATAGTTATTCATATATATATATATATATATATATATATATATTTATTTATACACACACATACTTCTGCACATGATCACCAAAAATTGAACCCAGTTGGCCACCAGTGGTCACATGGAGCTGAGACCAAGAAGGAGGGCTGAGGGAACACAGAAGTAGATAATTGCAACTGATTAGTCAGGCTTTTGCATAGGAGCATGCATTAATACAGGTGTTCCTATTTGTCCCGATTTCCCGGTAGTCCTGGCTGTTAGGGGCATAGCATGTTCAGATAACTATGCTCGACTTAGAGAGTCTATGGCAGCTGTAGAGGGAGGATTTTATGTATTGAAGTGGTATGTATTATAGCTAAACTAGTAAATGAAAAAAACACATGTATTTATTTACTGTATGCTGACTGGGGTTAGGGATGTCCCCCTAGATTTTGTGGGAATTAAAGAGGTCTTCCAAGCATTTTTAGGACCCCTACCGCCCCCCCCCCCACACTAGCTAAGCACAATTTGAGTACAGTGACCAAAAATGTTACACACCTTACTGTCGCAATTATCCTCTGAGTCCTGACAAGTCCTAGCTCTACTGCTGCTGTGTAAGAGTTCCTGGTCTCCATGCTCATCAGAGCAGTATTTTTTCTCCCTATCCAATTCGAGTTTAGCTCAGGAAGTGTGTGTGTGTGCGTGTAGACGTTGTGGCTGTGTGGGGCAGGAAATGGGTCTGAGCTGGATCAAGTATTCGGGGTGTAAGATATTGTAACTTTAACTGAACTCACATACTATTCCCTGCAGTGTTTACATTCAAGAGGTGCCTTATAGCCAGGGCCAGCTCAAGGTTTACCCCGACCGCTGTGTGAAACTCCCCAGGAAGCGGCTCTGACGGCCACATCCTCCGCCTTTCTCTAACAGGGAGTGTGCCCGCGCCGGCCATTCAGAAATGCCTGGTGTGGGCACGCGCACAGCTAGAGGGAGGTGGAGGATGTGGCTTTCAGAGCCGCTGCTCTTAGATGTGCCATGGGACCGGGAAGAGATTCATTGGCTGCGGCGATCTGGGGGGGTTTCACACACCGGGGCACCCCAATAGGGAAAGGACCAAAATCCAGGATAATCAAAATCATGGGTTTTGGTCCACTTTAAAACAGAACAAAAGCCAGTACGGTCAGCCCTGAAATCTGAAAGTTTCCAAGGCCAGCTGCTGACTTTCAGCTGTGGTATTGCAAATTGGGATTCCCCACTGTGTAAGACCCCCCAATTCGCCTGTAACAGGCGAACTGAGCTCTTGTCCAATCGTCTATCTCATCCAATCTTCCAATATCATTCGGCAAAAGGCTCTGTTCTTCTGCAATAGGGAGCGCAAGTGGAAGCACCCCTGCATTTCTGGGCCGTGCTCCCATCCCAGCTATTCCAATAGGCTGGGACAGCAGCATGCACTGTTGGGAATGTGGCCACTTGCGCTCCCATTGCAGAAGGACAGAGCTCTTTGCTGAATGACATAGTCCTGGCAAATGGCTCTGATTGGACACATGCACTGTTGGATGGGGAGAGGTGAGCTGTTTTAGGGGGGGGGTTCACACAGGTGGATGCCCCTGGGGCAAAACCCCATATGGTCAAAATCCCAGGTTTGTTCCGCTTAAAAACCAAATGTTCTATTTCAATGTGTTTTAAAAAATGCCAAAGTTGTAAACTACAGCCAGAGTAAATAACATGGCTAAAAATCAGGCGTGTGATCCATCTTGCACACGTACATTGCACATTGTCAAAATAACAAGTCACGCAGCCATACAAAGTCATTACAATAAGCCATGAAGAAGTGCAAGTGACAGGTTTTTGTCAGGAAGGAATTCCACTCCTTCCGTGATTTCAAATTGTTCTCGACATCAGTGCTGTTTTGTTATTCTTCCTCTGGATCAACACAAAATATTCTGGACAAAAGCTGAACTTGATTGATTCCTGTCGTTCCCTCTCTGACCCGTGTAATTACAGGTTTCCTAAGTCCGCTCATTATCTCATGACGGAGTGCGGCAGCAGATTGAGCCTTGCTCACACAGCCATCAGCTCTGCTTTGCAAAATGAAAATCAGCTTTAAAAAGCATGCGGGAATCGGCCAGGGAGATAAATATTTATACAAATAAAGCCGACATTTTCATTACATTTCCTACCCCGGAAAACAGGAAAATCAGATGCAGAGCCGTGGTCTCCTAAATGAAATAACAGCACACTGCTCATACATATTGCTCTGGATTGCTGATGCGCCCCCAACTATAAAGCATTGGGGCAATACATTTGCCTGATTGGCTATGTTTCTAAGTTTTTGCATTTGCATATTATTTACATAACAAATAAAGAGACAAGTAGGATGCATCTAAAAGGACAACAATGGCTAAGACAGCATCTTAAAAGAATGCATGCATAAACACAGTATTTAAAGTTATTGTGTCCTGTCCATATCTGCCATGTTCACCTGCTGTATGGAGCCAAGTATTTGCTCTACATAAAGTTGATTCAGAGACACATTTGCATGCACTTTCGCATGTGTCTGTGTATTTTTTTTGAATGTTTGCCTTGTTTTTTGGTTTTTACGTTACTTTTTCCATGCGTATGTTCGTTCACGTTAACTCATATATGCGCTTTCGATGGAAGGATCGAAATCGGATAATTTGCGTTAGTTCTGATAAGTTACGCTATTGGTATAGGCTTGCATCTGATTCTGAGACCTGATTGCCGATGGATCTCTGCCCTATAAAACGGTTTCATTTCTGCTCCACTTACGGGACCATTTTTGACTCGGAATTAGTGTTGATCATGTTTTGCGGCTATGTGGAGGAGTATGAGCGCCTTCAGCTCAATGGCATTACATGTATCAGCATGGTCGAGGCCAGATTGCACCGGAGACGCATGAATATTGATCGCATGACGTTGAGCTGTTCGATCTGACCCGACTCAATCGCGTTTCCCTCCATAAATTGTATAGCGAGCTGCGGCCATGGTTAGCCGGCACCACAAGGAAGGGGCAAGCAATTTCAGGTATGACCAAGATGCTTGGCTGCCTGCAATTTTTGGCGAAAGGCTCGTTCCAGAGGCTGGGTGCCCTCTCCGTGGGGATGTCCCAGCCTATGCTGAGCCGTGCGCTATCCAAGTTTCTGGATGGCATGGCTACCCTTGGTCCCAAATTTATTTCCTTGGTAGCCTGGATCGTGATTAAGTTGGGATTTTATAATATCACCGACATGCCCAACTTCATGGGTGCGATCAATTGCACCCACATTGCATTGGTCCCTCCCGCAGCCGATGAGTACATCTATAGGTAAGTTAATTATGTCATTTTGTATATTGTTTAGCCAAACTTAATTTTATCTATCTATTAATCCCTCCTTCTGAAGTGTCCTTTTGAACCAGTTTCCAATGCATACCTTAATCCCTCCTTCTCAAGTGTCCCTTTGAAACAGTTTCCAGTGCATACCTTAATACCTTAATCCCTCCTTCTCAAGTGTCCCTTTGAAACAGTTTACAATGCATACCTTCATCAATACTTTTCATGTAGGCCTTATAAAAGCATTTTAATGCTGACCTTAATTAGTCCTTAGCATGTTCAACTTTATTTTCTAACACATCCATATAATATTTGTTTTTTAAACTACTTATGTCCTTTGTTATTTATTTATTTATTGTTTTTTTTTGGAGTTAGTGTTTTTGTTGGTTACCTTGGCTTGGTGTATTTTTTTTTGTTTTTTATTCAGGAACCGCAAGATGGGCCACTCGCTGAACATGCAAGCAGTGGTTGGCCCGGACATGCGTATATATTGAGGAGCTCCGGCTTATTTCGTCGGTTTGAGTCTGGAGAATTATCTGGTGGATGGCTCCTGGGTAAGTTTGCTCAAATTCCATCATTCCCTTTTCACTGCATGGCTATGAATATAGTTGATGACCCATGTCTTAACCTATGGCTGTTTTCATCCCTTGATGCCATGTTAAACAATAATGTGGCTTAGAATGTGTAATTTATGTTAGTATTTTGTTATTCTTTCAGGGGATTCTGGATATTCACTCATGCCTTGGCTCCTGACGCCCATTCTTCGCCCGCAGAATGCGGCCCAGGAGTCCTATAATCAGGCCCACCGGAAGGCCCGAGCCGCAGTGGAGAGGGCCTTTGGACTGCTGAATTCCCGATTCCGTTGTTTGGACCATACTGGGGGGGCACTGCAGAATGACCCCAACAAGGTTATCCAAATAATCTTAGCATGCTGCGTGCTCCATAATTTTGCCCTGATGCAGCGTGTCCCTCGTTACGTCGATATGGCCCCCTCTCCAGCCAGGCAGGACGCAGTTGAGATATATGATGGCACCCCGAGTGCCTCTGGGCATTCTGTCCGTGCCCATGTTATTGATTCTTATTTTTCTTAAGATTTGTTTATTTTGTTTATGTTTTTGTGTGTTTGTTATATTTGTTGCCTATGTGAAGTCCTTTTTTTTTGGTTTAACAATGTCGGAATGCCTTAATTACAAAACATTTTACACCTGATTTGAGCGTAATGCAGTTTATTTTCTCATGTTTGTGATTACAAACCTTCATTAATGTAAAAACAACACAAACATGAATGCATCAACTTAGGCAAGAACAGCTAAAGTCAAATTCAATACATTTTCAGGAAATATGAAATATTTTGGGTGAAGGGCACTCGCACACTCCATGGACATACATTTTCCAACATAAGTATAAATTGGGCCAGACTCCTGGCCCCTAGCAATCGTCCACATCTAGGAGTTCTAAGGTAACTGACTCCAGGCCGAAGTTTACCCACCCACTACTAGGGGGAGAGCATTCCTCAGCTTGCTACAAGATAATTATATGAATCAGTTTGTGGAGGTGCCTACTGGGGGGGGATGCTATTCTAGATCTTGTAATATCAAATAATGATGGGGCAGTAACAGTCCGTGAAAATCTTGGTAACAGTGACCACAATATAATTGTATTTAACATAAACTGTAAGAAAGATTTTCTGCCTGGGAAGGCAAAAACATTAAATTTTAGAAAGGCCAACTTCCCCAGGCTCAGAGCTGCACTCAAGAACATTGACTGGGAGCATCTGTTTAGGAATAAGTAGACAGATGCCAAATGGGAGTGCTTTAACCCTTTAAGTGCCAGCCTACCTGCAGCTTTTGTCACTCTCTGTTGCCAGACCATGTTTCACTATTTTGCGCTACACATGTTCAACTGTGATTTTTGAAAGGATTTCCAGGGATTTCCCAGGAAAATGATATATTGTTTTTTTTCAGCAGAGTCTGGGCTTTAACATGAAATGTCTTGTTTGTAATTTTTAGGTGTATTCTCAATATTTTTGGGTGAAATATGTAAAAAATTTTTTTACAATTTGTGGTGTTTTTTGTAATAAAAAATGTAAGTTTGTCAATAAAATCTTATTGCGTGTGAAATCACAATTTCTCCCGGTTACAGCGATACCACATATGTATAGGTAGACACCCTTTCCTGCCCAGGAGACTCCCCCAAACTGAAATAGCGCTTTAGGGGATTTTCAGATAAAATACAACTATGCAATGCAATATGCGCACCTTGCAGTTTTACCAGAAAAACAACCCTTTACATTTGAAATACCCCCAACAAACTATATATTCTCTGGAAGTACACACCTCAAGCTTTCTAGTTGTACCAGGCATGTTGATGTGCCCATAGTTTTCTGGAAGTAATTCCTCAATGTATTCTTTGGTTGCAAAGAGTTTCCCAAAAAAAAAAAATTAAAAACCAACATCCCCCGAACAGAACAACACCCAACATGCATAGGTTCTGTCAAGGGAAGAGTTGCCAAACACCCCAAAGTAAAGCATGTGCGTAACGGTAATTTTACTTGAAAATTTCAGCTCTGCAGACAAAGTGCGCACCTTGCGATTTTTCAACCAAAACAACCCTTTACATTTGGAATACCCCCCATAAACCATAAATTCCCTGAAAGTACACATGTTAAGCTTTCTAAGCGTACCCAGCTTGTTGTAGTGGGCTCATCTTTCTGGAATTAATCCCTCAAAGAATTCTTTGGTTGTGCAGGGTTTCCCTAAAAAATGTAAAAAAAAAACTGAATAAAAAACACCTTTTCCTAAAATATAAATATTCAAACCAGAAAAAACAAGCTAAGTCTGAAAGCGCAAGGTCCCCTGAACAGAACAATACCCAACATGCATAGCTACTTTTAACCCTTTTAATTGCCAGCCTACTTGAGATTTTGTCACCCTCTGTTGACAGGTAATTTTTCCCCATTTTGCACCATGTTTTGCGCCATTTTTGCGCCATTTTTGCGCCATTTTTGCTGTAATTTTCAGGAAAATTATATTTATATTTTTTTGCAGCAGAGTTTAGGCTTTAACATGAAATGTCTTGTTTGTAAATTTTATTTAGATTTTTACAATATTATTAAGTAAATAAATAAATAAAAACATTTTTAGAAAATTGACTCCTTTATTTTAAATAAAAAATTTATTTTATTAAGGAAAAGCATATTGCATGTGAAAGCCCCATTTCTACCGATTAGAACGGTACCACATATTTATCGGTAGCCCCCCGTTCCTGCCCAGGAGACCCCCCTAACTGAAACAAGTACTTTATAACATTTTATAACATTTACAAATAAAATACAACTACCATCCACACTACAAAGGGTTAAATCGAGAAAAAAAATTACCTAGGGTCCCCCCTCCTGGGGGGGGGGCATTTTTTGGGGGGGATTTTTAAGGGTTAAAAACCCTTAAAAATCCCCCCAAAAAATTGACATGGGGCCCCCCTTACCCAAAGTAACCAGCACGGGACCAGCTATGCAGGGCTTGTAGAAACAGGGCACAGGGGCTAGCTTTTGTGGCCCCTGGCCCTGCAAGCTACAATCCCGCATAGCCCGTGGGCCCGGGCTCTTCTGCCCCCCCCTGGGCTTTGGGGAGGCAGGTAATGGGGGTGCCAGGGGTTAATGGCAAGTCACCCGCTAGTCACAGGTGACTTGCCACCTCCCCCAGCCTTGTGAACTGGTATAGGGGTCATGGACCCCTTACCAGTTCACAAGGGGTTAAATGTAAAAAAAAACACACACACGCAAAAAGAAAAAAATATTTTATTATTATTATTTATTTTTTTTAATAACCTCCCATACATCCTGGAGCACTGTGTCCCTCGGCGATCACTGGCTTCTGCTCACCTGCTGGAAGCCTTTTATAGCTGCTGGATGACAGAACACAAAGGGTTAATTAAAAAAAAAATTACATAGGGTACCCCCTCCCGGGGGGACCCCATTTTTTTTGGATTTTTAAGGGTTAAAACCCCTTAAAAATCCCCCCAAAAATGACGTGGGGTCCCCCTTACACAAAGTAACCAGCCCGGGACCAGCTATGGGGGCTTGTAGGCACAGAGTGGGGGGGCCAGCTTTTGTGGCCCCCCACCCTGCAGCCTACGAGCCCACATAGCCTATGTGGGCCCCGGCTCTTCTGCCCCCCCCCGGGCTTTGGGGAGGCAGGTAATGAGGGTGCCGGGGGTTAATGGCAAGTCACCCGCTAGGGCAGGTGACTTGCCACCCCCCCAGCCTTGTGAACTGGTATAAGGGGTCTCATGGACCCTTACCAGTTCACAAGGGGTTAAATGTTGAAAAAAAAACCACAGACAAATAAATAAAAAAAATGATCTTTATTATTTTTTTTTTTAACTTTACTCACCTCCGATCCTGTGTCCCCCGGCGATCTCTGCTGACAGTCTGATCGCGTGTTTGGAAGAGAGAGCCTGGGGAGGGGCGATCACAGCCCTCTTCTCCTCCTCTGCTCTCTGCTCCAAGCACCGAGCAGACTGATTCATAGTCTCAGGTGCTGGAGTTAAGATGCTGCCTGCTGGTGACATCACAATTATGTCACCTGGCCCGCGGGGCGCGGGGCTAGCAGTCGTGATCCAGGAAGTGGGGGGAGAGGGCATTTTCTGCCCTCTCCTCGCCACCGAAGAGGCTGGGGGGGGCGATCGGAGGCCCCCCCAGTGAAGAGAAGACCCGGTGGGAGGCAGCGCAGCCACAGGTAAGCAAATGTCATTTTTTTTTTTTTTTACAGTTGGCAGCTGCTGCTGCCAAAGCAGGGGGGGGTGGCCTATTCCGGGGGCTCTCCTGGAGCCATCCGACCCCCCACGGGGGATCGGATGGCACCAAATTAAAGAGGAGACCCGGCTGGATCCAATGAGGGGTCAGGTGAGTATTTTTCATTTTTATTTTTTAAACTAGCAGCGGGGAAAGTCGAGCCCGTAACACCTACGGGCCCAGCCAAGCCAGCACGTAGGTGTTACGTGCTTGGCAACAAAAGGGTTAAATCAATTGTGAATAGCAACGTTGCAAAATGTATTCCTGCGGGTAAAAAATATAAGCGGCTAAAATTAAACCCCTCATGGCTGACACCTGCGGTTAAAAGGCCATAAAGAACAAAAAAAGGGCATTTAAACATTACAAGGCTGAACTCTTAGCTGTAAAATTGAGAAGTATAAACTAGTAAATAAAATGTGTAAGAAAGATATAAGGTTGGCAAAAGCACAAAATGAAAGAGATGTGGCCAAAGAAAGCAAAACAAACCCTAAAAGATTTTTTAAATATATTTATTCGAAGAAAACTAAATCGGAACAGGTAGGTGCCCTAATTAATGATAACGGGGAAATGGTCATTGGGGATGAAGATAAGGCCGAGCTGTTAAATGGATTCTTTAGCTCTGTGTACACAAGAGAAGAGCAAGGAGCCAACACAGGAGATGCCACTGATAGCAATAGCCCAAGTATAATAATTAACAAGCTAAATGTGGATATCATCCAAGAAAAACTAAATAATTTAAATGTGAATAAGACTGGAGGACCAGATGGACTTCACCCAAGAGTTCTAAAAGAACTCAGTTACGTTATCTCGTCACCTATTGATCTTTAAAGACTCACTAGGAACTGGTATAGTGCCAAGGGACTGGCGCAAGGCAAATGTTATACCCATTTTTAAAAAGGGCTCTAGGTCTTCTCCGGGCAATTACAGACCTGTTAGCTTAACATCCATTGTGGGGAAATTGCTTGAGGGACTATTAAGGGACAACATACACGAATATGTAACTATTAGAGATGAGCGAACTTTTGAAAAATTCGATTCGACTGATTCGCCGAATTTTCCGACAAAAATCGTTTCGACCCGAATAAATTCGCGACGAATCGCTATTAAAAACGGCTATTTCTGAGCCTCCTAGAGCCTCAATAGGGTTGTAAACCATTCTGCCTTGCTGTAACACGCACAGGATGCGTGCTGGGTTAGTTAAATAATACTTTGAATAAATATCACATGCAGATCAGAGGCATCGCTAATAGAATCGCAGAGCGGCACAATTGCAGAGAGTTGAAGTGGCATCACTATGAGGGGCAGAAGGAGCCCAAACATTGCTTTAAAGAGACACTGGAGTTGGCAGCAGCAGGAGCCCAAAAATTGGATGAATCACACCCTGGAGTTGGCAGGAGTTGACAGCAGCAGCAGGAGCCCAAATATTACATTAAAGAGACCCTGGGGTTGGCCTCAGGAGCCCAAAAATTGGATGAATCACACCCTGGAGTTGGCAGCAGCAGCAGCAGGAGCCCAAATATACACTGGAGTTGGCTTCAGGAGCCCAAAAATTGGATGAATCACACCCTGGAGTTGGCAGAAGTTGGCAGCAGCAGCAGCAGCAGGAGCCCAAATATACACTGGAGTTGGCTTCAGGAGCCCAAAAATTGGATGAATCACACCCTGGAGTTGGCAGAAGTTGGCAGCAGCAGCAGCAGCAGGAGCCCAAATATACACTGGAGTTGGCTTCAGGAGCCCAAAAATTGGATGAATCACACCCTGGAGTTGGCAGAAGTTGGCAGCAGCAGCAGCAGGAGCCCAAATATACACTGGAGTTGGCTTCAGGAGCCCAAAAATTGGATGTATCACACCCTGGAGTTGGCAGCAGCAGCAGCAGGAGCCCAAATATACACTGGAATTGGCTTCAGGAGCCCAAAAATTGGATGAATCACACCCTGGAGTTGGCAGAAGTTGGCAGCAGCAGCAGGAGCCCAAATATACACTGGACTTGGCTTCAGGAGCCCAAAAATTGGATGAATCACACCCTGCAGTTGGCAGAAGTTGGCAGCAGCAGGAGCCCAAATATACACTGGAGTTGGCTTCAGGAGCCCAAAAATTGGATGAATCACACCCTGGAGTTGGCAGAAGTTGGCAGCAGCAGCAGCAGGAGCCCAAATATACACTGGAGTTGGCTTCAGGAGCCCAAAAATTGGATGAATCACACCCTGGAGTTGGCAGAAGTTGGCAGCAGCAGCAGCAGCAGGAGCCCAAATATACACTGGAGTTGGCTTCAGGAGCCCAAAAATTGGATGAATCACACCCTGGAGTTGGCAGCAGCAGCAGCAGGAGCCCAAATATACACTGGAGTTGGCTTCAGGAGCCCAAAAATTGGATGAATCACACCCTGGAGTTGGCAGGAGTTGGCAGTAGCAGCAGCAGGAGCCCAAATATACACTGGAGTTGGCTTCAGGAGCCCAAAAATTGGATGAATCACACCCTGGAGTTGGCAGGAGTTGACAGCAGCAGCAGCAGGAGCCCAAATATTACATTAAAGAGACCCTGGGGTTGGCCTCAGGAGCCCAAAAATTGGATGAATCACACCCTGGAGTTGGCAGCAGCAGCAGCAGGAGCCCAAATATACACTGGAGTTGGCTTCAGGAGCCCAAAAATTGGATGAATCACACCCTGGAGTTGGCAGGAGTTGACAGTAGCAGCAGCAGGAGCCCAAATATACACTGGAGTTGGCTTCAGGAGCCCAAAAATTGGATGAATCACACCCTGGAGTTGGCAGAAGTTGGCAGCAGCAGCAGCAGGAGCCCAAATATACACTGGAGTTGGCTTCAGGAGCCCAAAAATTGGATGAATCACACCCTGGAGTTGGCAGAAGTTGGCAGCAGCAGCAGCAGCAGGAGCCCAAATATACACTGGAGTTGGCTTCAGGAGCCCAAAAATTGGATGAATCACACCCTGGAGTTGGCAGCAGCAGCAGCAGGAGCCCAAATATACACTGGAGTTGGCTTCAGGAGCCCAAAAATTGGATGAATCACACCCTGGAGTTGGCAGGAGTTGGCAGTAGCAGCAGCAGGAGCCCAAATATACACTGGAGTTGGCTTCAGGAGCCCAAAAATTGGATGAATCACACCCTGGAGTTGGCAGGAGTTGACAGCAGCAGCAGCAGCAGGAGCCCAAATATTACATTAAAGAGACCCTGGGGTTGGCCTCAGGAGCCCAAAAATTGGATGAATCACACCCTGGAGTTGGCAGGAGTTGGCAGTAGCAGCAGCAGGAGCCCAAATATACACTGGAGTTGGCTTCAGGAGCCCAAAAATTGGATGAATCACACCCTGGAGTTGGCAGGAGTTGACAGCAGCAGCAGCAGGAGCCCAAATATTACATTAAAGAGACCCTGGGGTTGGCCTCAGGAGCCCAAAAATTGGAGGAATCACACCCTGGAGTTGGCAGCAGCAGCAGCAGGAGCCCAAATATACACTGGAGTTGGCTTCAGGAGCCCAAAAATTGGATGAATCACACCCTGGAGTTGGCAGAAGTTGGCAGCAGCAGCAGCAGGAGCCCAAATATACACTGGAGTTGGCTTCAGGAGCCCAAAAATTGGATGAATCACACCCTGGAGTTGGCAGGAGTTGACAGTAGCAGCAGCAGGAGCCCAAATATACACTGGAGTTGGCTTCAGGAGCCCAAAAATTGGATGAATCACACCCTGGAGTTGGCAGCAGCAGCAGCAGGAGCCCAAATATACACTGGAGTTGGCTTCAGGAGCCCAAAAATTGGATGAATCACACCCTGGAGTTGGCAGAAGTTGGCAGCAGCAGCAGCAGCAGGAGCCCAAATATACACTGGAGTTGGCTTCAGGAGCCCAAAAATTGGATGAATCACACCCTGGAGTTGGCAGAAGTTGGCAGCAGCAGCAGCAGGAGCCCAAATATACACTGGAGTTGGCTTCAGGAGCCCAAAAATTGGATGAATCACACCCTGGAGTTGGCAGGAGTTGACAGCAGCAGCAGCAGGAGCCCAAATATTACATTAAAGAGACCCTGGGGTTGGCCTCAGGAGCCCAAAAATTGGATGAATCACACCCTGGAGTTGGCAGCAGCAGCAGCAGGAGCCCAAATATACACTGGAGTTGGCTTCAGGAGCCCAAAAATTGGATGAATCACACCCTGGAGTTGGCAGGAGTTGACAGTAGCAGCAGCAGGAGCCCAAATATACACTGGAGTTGGCTTCAGGAGCCCAAAAATTGGATGAATCACACCCTGGAGTTGGCAGAAGTTGGCAGCAGCAGCAGCAGGAGCCCAAATATACACTGGAGTTGGCTTCAGGAGCCCAAAAATTGGATGAATCACACCCTGGAGTTGGCAGAAGTTGGCAGCAGCAGCAGCAGCAGGAGCCCAAATATACACTGGAGTTGGCTTCAGGAGCCCAAAAATTGGATGAATCACACCCTGGAGTTGGCAGCAGCAGCAGCAGGAGCCCAAATATACACTGGAGTTGGCTTCAGGAGCCCAAAAATTGGATGAATCACACCCTGGAGTTGGCAGGAGTTGGCAGTAGCAGCAGCAGGAGCCCAAATATACACTGGAGTTGGCTTCAGGAGCCCAAAAATTGGATGAATCACACCCTGGAGTTGGCAGGAGTTGACAGCAGCAGCAGCAGCAGGAGCCCAAATATTACATTAAAGAGACCCTGGGGTTGGCCTCAGGAGCCCAAAAATTGGATGAATCACACCCTGGAGTTGGCAGGAGTTGGCAGTAGCAGCAGCAGGAGCCCAAATATACACTGGAGTTGGCTTCAGGAGCCCAAAAATTGGATGAATCACACCCTGGAGTTGGCAGGAGTTGACAGCAGCAGCAGCAGGAGCCCAAATATTACATTAAAGAGACCCTGGGGTTGGCCTCAGGAGCCCAAAAATTGGAGGAATCACACCCTGGAGTTGGCAGCAGCAGCAGCAGGAGCCCAAATATACACTGGAGTTGGCTTCAGGAGCCCAAAAATTGGATGAATCACACCCTGGAGTTGGCAGAAGTTGGCAGCAGCAGCAGCAGGAGCCCAAATATACACTGGAGTTGGCTTCAGGAGCCCAAAAATTGGATGAATCACACCCTGGAGTTGGCAGGAGTTGACAGTAGCAGCAGCAGGAGCCCAAATATACACTGGAGTTGGCTTCAGGAGCCCAAAAATTGGATGAATCACACCCTGGAGTTGGCAGCAGCAGCAGCAGGAGCCCAAATATACACTGGAGTTGGCTTCAGGAGCCCAAAAATTGGATGAATCACACCCTGGAGTTGGCAGAAGTTGGCAGCAGCAGCAGCAGCAGGAGCCCAAATATACACTGGAGTTGGCTTCAGGAGCCCAAAAATTGGATGAATCACACCCTGGAGTTGGCAGAAGTTGGCAGCAGCAGCAGCAGGAGCCCAAATATACACTGGAGTTGGCTTCAGGAGCCCAAAAATTGGATGAATCACACCCTGGAGTTGGCAGGAGTTGACAGCAGCAGCAGCAGCAGGAGCCCAAATATTACTTTAAAGTGACACTGGGATTGGCTTCAGGAGCCCAACAATTGGATGAATCACACCCTGGAGTTGGCAGAAGTTGGCAGCAGCAGCAGCAGGAGCCCAAAAAATGGCCTAAAGACATAAATATGTTTTGCACCATTTGGAAAGTGTAAAACGTGGCACCATGCTGAATCTAGTCGCATGCATCAGGCATTGGTGGGTGGAAATCCTGGCTGATCCATCCCTGATTCATTTTGACAAAGGTGAGTCTCTCCACATTTTTAGTTGACAGACGAGTTCTCCTCGCCGTAACTATGGCCCCCGCCGCACTAAACACCCGCTCAGATGGCACGCTACTTGCCGGGCAGGACAGCTTTTCCAGGGCAAACTCTGCTAGTTGCGGCCACAAATCAAGTTTGGCTGCCCAGAAGTCCAGCGGATCCTCGAGGTGTGTTGGCATGGTAATGTCAAAGTATGACATGACCTGCTGGTTGAGGTCCTGCTCCAGGTCTTCCTGCTGCTCAAGAGTAGCCTCACTATGCGGGTGTAGAAAGCTACTCATTAGCGACTGAAGACTGAGGCTGCTGCTGCTGATGGAGCTGCTGCTGCTGCTCCTGCCAACCCCCCCAGCGGCCATGGCAGTGGAAGGTGAGCGCAGAGGTCCCCTCGAGTCAGACCTGCGAGAGTATGGACCATGGCGCAGATAGGCATCGGCCAACTGCCTACGTAGAATGTCTTTGTAGTAGTTGAGTTTGTCCTCCCTCTCGGTGGGTTTAAAAAAATGTCCCCATTTTGTGCCGGAAGCGAGGGTCCAATAAGGTGGACAGCCAGAAGTCATCCCGCCGACAGATGGAAACAATTCTGGGGTCACTACGCAAGCACGTGAGCATGCTTCGTGCCATTTGCGCAAGTGACTCGGATGGACTACCTGTCTCCATCTCCACTGCATACTGCCACGGTGTGCCCGGGTCCTCTGTCTCGCCTTCCTCAAAAACCTCTAGCTCCTCTGGCTGCTCCTGCTCCTCCTCTCCTGTCCGCTGACTAGATAAACCAGCCATTTCGCCAAGCCTAAACTGTGTTTCGCTGGGCAACTCCTCCTCCTCCTCTTCCTCCTCCTCCTCCAGTTCAGCTCCAACGGGGTTCATGTGGCCGTAAGATGTAAACGCCATGTCTCCAGTGCCCTGACCAGCCATGGTTTCCAACATGTGCTGTAGTACATGAAGCAGTGGAATCACGTTGTTCATCCCGTAATCCTGCCGACTGACAAATAAAGTGGCTTCCTCAAAGGGCCTGAGCAAACAGCAGGTGTCACGTATGAGCTGCCACTGGTTGACATTGAAGTTACACAGGGGAGTCCCCCTATCTGCTTGGATCATCAGGAAATCCGTGATGGCTTTTCTCTGTTCATATAATCGGTCCAACATGTGAAGGGTGGAATTCCAACGGGTGGAAACATCGCAAATCAGACTATGTTGGGGGATACCATTCTGACGCTGTAGCTCAAGAAGGGTGTGTTTGGCGGTGTAGGAGTGGCTGAAGTGCATGCAAAGTTTCCTTGAAGTTGTTAGGATGTCCTGCAGATGGGGGGAACACTTCAGAAACCGCTTGACAACCAGATTGAAGACGTGAGCCATGCAGGGGGCATGGGTCAGGCTTCCTTGGCGCAGCGCAGACAAAATGTTCTTCCCATTGTCGGTAACCATGATTCCCATTTTAAGTTTTCTCGGAGTAAGCCATGTTTGGATTTCCTGATGAATACATTTAAGCAGTTCCTCCCCTGTGTGACTCCGTTCGCCAAGACAAACCATGTGAAGCACTGCGTGACACCTCCGTGCCCTGCACACATGGTAGACTGGAGGGGCACTGAGACTTGAGCCTACAGTGGAGGGTGAGGAGATGGCGGAGGATGAGGAGGCCGAGTCGCACGGTGTCACAGGCCCAATGGGCAGAGAGCGCGGAGGCCGAAGCGGCGTGACCTGTCCAAGTTGCTGCTGCAAAGGGACCACATTCACCCAGTGGGCCGTAAACGACATGTACTGCCCCTGACCGTAGTTACAGCTCCAGATGTCGGCGCTGCCATGTATTTTGCTACACACCGACAGGCTCAAGGACTGGCCCACCTTCTGTTCAACAAAAGTGTGCAGCGCTGGTACTGCCTTCTTGGCAAAGAAATGACGGCTTGGGACTCTCCACCTCGGCTCGGCACAAGCCATCAGTTCTCTGAAAGGTGCAGATTCCACCACCTGAAAAGGGAGCGACTGCAGCACCAGCAACTTGGACAGGAGCACATTCAGCTTCTGCGCCGTAGGATGAGTGGGCGCATACTGCTGTCTCTTGGACATGGCTTCGCTGATGGATTGCTGGCGGGATGCATGACTTGGAGGAGGAGGAGGAGGAGCAGGACCGACAGAGGATGGGTATGACGCACAGCTGCCTTCGGCTGAGGTGCTGGAGCCTTGGCTGGCAGAAATTGGGAGCTCACTTGGTGAGGAAGCAGACTGGACCACCCCTTGGGAGCCTCGGTTCTCCCAGGTCGTTTTATGGTGACGCATCATATGTTGACGCAGGGCTGTGGTGCCAACATTTGGACCCTGGCCACGCTTCACCTTTTGCCTACATATCTTGCATGTGGCCATGTTACCCTCCTGCAGATGCCTCAGGAAAAACTGCCACACTGCCGAGTAGCTACTTTTCCCACCCCCTGGCCTCACTGATTCACTGCTGCTGTTGCCAACTCCAGGAACCCCTGCTCCACTACCTCCCGATAAGGTAGACTGCCGCACAGCAGGTGCTCTACCCCGGCCCCGGCCGGCTCCAGCCTTTGGAATTATGCCCCCATGCTGACTGCTACCACCTTGCTGCCTCAGCTGCTGACTCCGGGGCAACCTGCGCCCCTCTTCTCCTGATGATGACGATGAAGCCCCTTCATCACCCGGCTCCCAAGTGCGATCGGCTTCATCGTCATCATCATCATCATCACCGAGTTGTGGCTGTACGTCACTGATGTTCGTGGATTCGTCAACAGTGTCTGGCGCAGGAGCTGGAACGCTCGCAGCACCCACGACACTGTCCACATCACTATTTGTCTGCCTAGCTAGAGAAGCCACCTCCATTTCTTGGCTGGGCAGTAGCTGCTGACTGTCCTCTATCTGATGGTCCTCCTCACTAAAGAGTGGAGCTGAACCCAAAGCATAGGATACGTCGCTGGGGGAGGGAACGGCGTAGGACAGAGGCAATGAGAGGACAGGGACTGCTCTCGGGGCATTGCAAACAAGTTATTTGTAACCAGCTCACCCCTGTGATATCACACTCCGGCACGGATTCAAAAGAGGCTCCTGAAAACTCTTCAATGGAGATGCAGACAATGGTGGATCCAGCCAAAGCTAAAATATAACCTTTACTTTTGTATATTAAAAGTCCAATGAACTCATTACACATACTGTGAGCTACCCCTCAGCACTCTCCATCCCACGTGACGCGTTTCAGGCTCAAACCGAGCCCTTAATCATACAATTGTTATCACTGGAGAGTCGGTATATAAAGCAGCCGAGCACAGGATATGTCTAACACCTGGGGGAATCTAAGTGATTACCATCTAAGGCAATTAGCATTATAATTAACCCCTAATAAAACATAAAACATAAAACCCGGGACTTACCCCTCCATTATGGCGCTGTGCATTCCTTCCTGTGTTTGTTACAGTCGAGGGCTCATGACGACATCCGCCCTGAGCGAAGCCAGACCGCATATTGTGAATGGATGATTGCGGGGAATAGATGACGTCCCCTGCCCATAGTGAAGCTAACCTGCGTGCATACGTCTGCCAGAAGTTCCCCCACTTCCTGTATGAGTGGCTGCCCGGAGACGCATGACGTAGTATGCCCTTAGTGAAGGCCAGACGCACTCAGATCATTGCCAGGTCACCCGCCGACACTCGGGTGTAACTAAGGGAAAGAAACCCCCCACTGGCTCTTACAACTGTACCGAGGCTGAGTTGTACATATATATCTGCGATCCCATCAATCGCGTGCAGCCGCACAAAACCAAACACAAATCCCAAATGGCTACTAAAGGGGATATATTATTACATACACACTACTCAAGCTAAATAATTAAACTGATACACATCTCTATGGCTCAAACAAAGAATTTACATACCCAAGTTTCTACGGCAGCAATTGTGCTCAAATATAATAGGGCATATGTATTGACGCTCATTGAAAAAATGATTAACCTGATCATATCAAGGTATATTAGTACAACTGAAATGCACTATAATAATCCTACTGGTTGTATACCCCAAATTGGTATGCTGTGTAAGTGATCCAGTATATTCATGTCTTTTAACCCATTCTTATAGCACTTAATACTGCTCTCAGGGCATGCCAACTCAGGGTTGTGTCAGAGGAACCTACCGACCCTAGACTGGGGGTCTCAGACGTAAGTTGTGATGATGTTGTTGATGAGCGCGTCAACCAATCTACCACGGCAGATGCGTTACTGGTGGAGACCCGACCGCTAGCAGATACTGGCAGATTAGGTCTCTCAGCGTGACTCCTGCTGCTACTGGCCCCCAGTCTGATGCGAGCTCTGCCTGCGGAATCTTGGCCTCTGCCACTCCTCTTTTCACTTCCAGGCACTTGTCTGCCCGACATAGTCTAACTGGCGTGGTAGTAGGTGATATTTTAAGATCCCCCGTGCAGCGGTGGGTCTATATGAAACAGAATATAATGCACACCAAAAGTGAGCAGTAACACTCAGCCTCCAACAGGCCTGCTTAGTGTAAATAAGAGAGCTGCTTAGTGTAAATAAAGAGGGGTATGCTATGTTACAGAATGGGATGCCTCAACAGAAGTGCACCTGGCAGGCAGCAGTAAGCCTATGCCCAGCAAAAGTGTCTTATAATATAAATATAATAAGAGCAAATGGTTATATGGTCTTAAACAGAGGCTGCTTTAGTCACAGAATGGGATGCCCCCAAAAAAGATCCAGTAGTACTATGCCCAGCAAAAGTGTCTTTATCAGGCTAATTTTAAATATAATAAGAGCAAATGGTTATATGGTCTTAAACAGAGGCTGCTTTAGTCACAGAATGGGATGCCCTGGCAGGGACAAGTAGTGCTATGCCCAGCAAAAGTGTCTTTATCAGGCTAATTTCAAATATGATAAGAGCAAATGCTTATATGGTCTTAAACAGAGGCTGCTTTAGTCACAGAATGGGATGCCCCCAAAAAAGATCCAGTAGTACTATGCCCAGCAAAAGTGTCTTTATCAGGCCTGATTTCTATGAGAATAAGTGCAAATGGTTATTATGCTATTAAATAGAGGGTGGTGTAGTCACAGAATGGGATGCCACAAAAACCAGAGAGCATGCACAGCAAAAGTGTCTTTATCAGGCCTAATTTCTATGAGAATAAGTGCAAATGGTTATTATGCTATTAAATAGAGGCTGGTGTTGTCACAGAATGGGATGCCACAAAAACCAGAGAGCATGCACAGCAAAAGTGTCTTTATCAGGCCTGATTTCTATGAGAATAAGTGCAAATGGTTATTATGCTATTAAATAGAGGCTGGTGTTGTCACAGAATGGGATGCCACAAAAACCAGAGAGCATGCACAGCAAAAGTGTCTTTATCAGGCCTAATTTCTATGAGAATAAGTGCAAATGGTTATTATGCTATTAAATAGAGGCTGGTGTTGTCACAGAATGGGATGCCACAAAAACCAGAGAGCATGCACAGCAAAAGTGTCTTTATCAGGCCTGATTTCTATGAGAATAAGTGCAAATGGTTATTATGCTATTAAATAGAGGCTGGTGTTGTCACAGAATGGGATGCCACAAAAACCAGAGAGCATGCACAGCAAAAGTGTCTTTATCAGGCCTGATTTCTATGAGAATAAGTGCAAATGGTTATTATGCTATTAAATAGAGGCTGGTGTTGTCACAGAATGGGATGCCACAAAAACCAGAGAGCATGCACAGCAAAAGTGTCTTTATCAGGCCTGATTTCTATGAGAATAAGTGCAAATGGTTATTATGCTATTAAATAGAGGCTGGTGTTGTCACAGAATGGGATGCCACAAAAACCAGAGAGCATGCACAGCAAAAGTGTCTTTATCAGGCCTGATTTCTATGAGAATAAGTGCAAATGGTTATTATGCTATTAAATAGAGGCTGGTGTTGTCACAGAATGGGATGCCACAAAAACCAGAGAGCATGCACAGCAAAAGTGTCTTTATCAGGCCTGATTTCTATGAGAATAAGTGCAAATGGTTATTATGCTATTAAATAGAGGCTGGTGTAGTCACAGAATGGGATGCCACAAAAACCAGAGAGCATGCACAGCAAAAGTGTCTTTATCAGGCCTGATTTCTATGAGAATAAGTGCAAATGGTTATTATGCTATTAAATAGAGGCTGGTGTTGTCACAGAATGGGATGCCACAAAAACCAGAGAGCATGCACAGCAAAAGTGTCTTTATCAGGCCTGATTTCTATGAGAATAAGTGCAAATGGTTATTATGCTATTAAATAGAGGCTGGTGTTGTCACAGAATGGGATGCCACAAAAACCAGAGAGCATGCACAGCAAAAGTGTCTTTATCAGGCCTGATTTCTATGAGAATAAGTGCAAATGGTTATTATGCTATTAAATAGAGGCTGGTGTTGTCACAGAATGGGATGCCACAAAAACCAGAGAGCATGCACAGCAAAAGTGTCTTTATCAGGCCTGATTTCTATGAGAATAAGTGCAAATGGTTATTATGCTATTAAATAGAGGCTGGTGTTGTCACAGAATGGGATGCCACAAAAACCAGAGAGCATGCACAGCAAAAGTGTCTTTATCAGGCCTAATTTCTATGAGAATAAGTGCAAATGGTTATTATGCTATTAAATAGAGGCTGGTGTTGTCACAGAATGGGATGCCACAAAAACCAGAGAGCATGCACAGCAAAAGTGTCTTTATCAGGCCTGATTTCTATGAGAATAAGTGCAAATGGTTATTATGCTATTAACCCTTTAGTTGCCAAGCCCGTAACACCTACGTGCTGGCTTGGCTGGGCGTTAAGTGCCAAGCACGTAGGTGTTACGGGCTGCACTGTAACTCACCTCCTGACGATCGACGGATGAAGACAGCCTGGATCCCGCCTCCACAGCGTAGAAGAGACATGGGGGGGTCACCTGGAGGTGACCCTGACCTCACCCCAGTCACCAGATCGTCGGTGGACCAATCCGAAGAGGGGCGCACGGCTGTTGTCATCAGCCGGCGCCACCTCTATAAAAAGAACTTGCGGACTTGCGGTCTCCTCTTTGTTCGCCGGCTCGAGGTAGGTGTGTGTGTGTGTGTGTGTGTGTGGGTGGGGGTGTGGGGGAGTGTGTGGGGTCTGTGATTTTTTGTTGGGGGGGGTTGGGGGGGGGGGTGGCTGTACCCTGATCGGCAGGGGCGGACTGACAGGCCGGTCCAATCGGCCGTTGTCCGCCCTCGCACACCCAAGCTAGCTGATCGGGGGGGGGCGGGGGGTTCGGGGGTCACGGTCGCCGATCCGCCAGCATCCCCAACCCCCGATCCGATCCCCCGATCCGATCCCCCATCCATCCGCCATCCATCCGCACCTATCTCCAGCCTGCGCCTGCCACCTATCCATCCATCCATCCGCACCTATCTCCAGCCTGCCCCTGCCACCCATCCATCCATCCATCCATCCGCCATCCATCCGCACCTATCTCCAGCCTGCGCCTGCCACCTATCCATCCATCCATCCGCACCTATCTCCAGCCTGCCCCTGCCACCCATCCATCCATCCATCCATCCGCCATCCATCCGCACCTATCTCCAGCCTGCGCCTGCCACCTATCCATCCATCCATCCGCACCTATCTCCAGCCTGCCCCTGCCACCCATCCATCCATCCATCCATCCGCACCTATCTCCAGCCTGCCCCTGCCACCCATCCATCCATCCATCCATCCGCACCTATCTCCAGCCTGCCCCTGCCACCCATCCATCCATCCATCAGATCTGGGGTCAGATCTGTGTGTGCCGGCGGTCAGATCTGGGGTCAGATCTGTGTGTGCCGGCGGTCAGATCTGGGGTCAGATCTGTGTGTGCCGGCGGTCAGATCTGGGGTCAGATCTGTGTGTGCCGGCGGTCAGATCTGGGGTCAGATCTGTGTGTGCCGGCGGTCAGATCTGACCCCAGATCTGTGTGTGCCGGCGGTCAGATCTGGGGTCTGATCTGTGTGTGCCGGCGGTCAGATCTGGGGTCAGATCTGTGTGTGCCGGCGGTCAGATCTGGGGTCAGATCTGTGTGTGCCGGCGGTCAGATCTGGGGTCAGATCTGTGTGTGCCGGCGGTCAGATCTGGGGTCAGATCTGTGTGTGCCGGCGGTCAGATCTGGGGTCAGATCTGTGTGTGCCGGCGGTCAGATCTGGGGTCAGATCTGTGTGTGCCGGCGGTCAGATCTGGGGTCAGATCTGTGTGTGCCGGCGGTCAGATCTGTGTGTGCCGGCGGTCAGATCTGGGGTCAGATCTGTGTGTGCCGGCGGTCAGATCTGACCCCAGATCTATGTGTGCCGGCGGTCAGATCTGACCCCAGATCTGTGTGTGCCGGCGGTCAGATCTGGGGTCAGATCTGTGTGTGCCAGCGGTCAGATCTGGGGTCAGATCTGTGTGTGCCGGCGGTCAGATCTGGGGTCAGATCTGTGTGTGCCGGCGGTCAGATCTGGGGTCAGATCTGTGTGTGCCGGCGGTCAGATCTGGGGTCAGATCTGTGTGTGCCGGCGGTCAGATCTGGGGTCAGATCTGTGTGTGCCGGCGGTCAGATCTGGGGTCAGATCTGTGTGTGCCGGCGGTCAGATCTGACCCCAGATCTGTGTGTGCCGGCGGTCAGATCTGACCCCAGATCTGTGTGTGCCGGCGGTCAGATCTGGGGTCAGATCTGTGTATGCCGGCGGTCAGATCTGACCCCAGATCTGTGTGTGCCGGCGGTCAGATCTGGGGTCAGATCTGTGTGTGCCGGCGGTCAGATCTGGGGTCAGATCTGTGTGTGCCGGCGGTCAGATCTGGGGTCAGATCTGTGTGTGCCGGCGGTCAGATCTGGGGTCAGATCTGTGTGTGCCGGCGGTCAGATCTGGGTGTGCCGGTGGTCAGATCTGGGGTCAGATCTGTGTGTGCCGGCGGTCAGATCTGGGGTCAGATCTGTGTGTGCCGGCGGTCAGATCTGGGGTCAGATCTGTGTGTGCCGGCGGTCAGATCTGGGGTCAGATCTGTGTGTGCCGGCGGTCAGATCTGGGGTCAGATCTGTGTGTGCCGGCGGTCAGATCTGACCCCAGATCTGTGTGTGCCGGCGGTCAGATCTGGGGTCAGATCTGTGTGTGCCGGCGGTCAGATCTGGGGTCAGATCTGTGTGTGCCGGCGGTCAGATCTGGGTGTGCCGGTGGTCAGATCTGGGGTCAGATCTGTGTGTGCCGGCGGTCAGATCTGACCCCAGATCTGTGTGTGCCGGCGGTCAGATCTGACCCCAGATCTGTGTGTGCCGGCGGTCAGATCTGGGGTCAGATCTGTGTGTGCCGGCGGTCAGATCTGACCCCAGATCTGTGTGTGCCGGCGGTCAGATCTGGGGTCAGATCTGTGTGTGCCGGCGGTCAGATCTGGGGTCAGATCTGTGTGTGCCGGCGGTCAGATCTGACCCCAGATCTGTGTGTGCCGGCGGTCAGATCTGGGGTCAGATCTGTGTGTGCCGGCGGTCAGATCTGGGGTCAGATCTGTGTGTGCCGGCGGTCAGATCTGGGTGTGCCGGTGGTCAGATCTGGGGTCAGATCTGTGTGTGCCGGCGGTCAGATCTGACCCCAGATCTGTGTGTGCCGGCGGTCAGATCTGACCCCAGATCTGTGTGTGCCGGCGGTCAGATCTGGGGTCAGATCTGTGTGTGCCGGCGGTCAGATCTGACCCCAGATCTGTGTGTGCCGGCGGCCAGATCTGACCCCAGATCTGTGTGTGCCGGCGGTCAGATCTGGGGTCAGATCTGTGTGTGCCGGCGGTCAGATCTGGGGTCAGATCTGTGTGTGCCGGCGGTCAGATCTGTGTGTGCCGGCGGTCAGATCTGTGTGTGCCGGCGGTCAGATCTGGGGTCAGATCTGTGTGTGCCGGCAGTCAGATCTGTGTGTGCCGGCGGTCAGATCTGGGGTCAGATCTGTGTGTGCCGGCGGTCAAATCTGGGGTCAGATCTGTGTGTGCCGGCGGTCAGATCTGACCCCAGATCTGTGTGTGCCGGCGGTCAGATCTGACCCCAGATCTGTGTGTGCCGGCGGTCAGATCTGGGGTCAGATCTGTGTGTGCCGGCGGTCAGATCTGGGGTCAGATCTGTGTGTGCCGGCGGTCAGATCTGGGGTCAGATCTGTGTGTGCCGGCGGTCAGATCTGGGGTCAGATCTGTGTGTGACGGCGGTCAGATCTGGGGTCAGATCTGTGTGTGCCGGCGGTCAGATCTGGGGTCAGATCTGTGTGTGCCGGCGGTCAGATCTGGGGTCAGATCTGTGTGTGCCGGCGGTCAGATCTGGGGTCAGATCTGTGTGTGCCGGCGGTCAGATCTGACCCCAGATCTGTGTGTGCCGGCGGTCAGATCTGACCCCAGATCTGTGTGTGCCGGCGGTCAGATCTGGGGTCAGATCTGTGTGTGCCGGCGGTCAGATCTGGGGTCAGATCTGTGTGTGCCGGCGGTCAGATCTGGGGTCAGATCTGTGTGTGCCGGCGGTCAGATCTGGGGTCAGATCTGTGTGTGCCGGCGGTCAGATCTGGGGTCAGATCTGTGTGTGCCGGCGGTCAGATCTGGGGTCAGATCTGTGTGTGCCGGCGGTCAGATCTGGGGTCAGATCTGTGTGTGCCGGCGGTCAGATCTGGGGTCAGATCTGTGTGTGCCGGCGGTCAGATCTGGGGTCAGATGTGTGTGTGCCGGCGGTCAGATCTGGGGTCAGATCTGTGTGTGCCGGCGGTCAGATCTGGGGTCAGATCTGTGTGTGCCGGCGGTCAGATCTGGGGTCAGATCTGTGTGTGCCGGCGGTCAGATCTGGGGTCAGATCTGTGCGTGCCGGCGGTCAGATCTGCGGTCGCGCGTGTGTGGGTGCCGGCGGTCAGATCTGCGGTCGCGCGTGTGTGGGTGCCGGCGGTCAGATCTGCGGTCGCGCGTGTGTGGGTGCCGGCGGTCAGATCTGCGGTCGCGCGTGTGTGGGTGCCGGCGGTCAGATCTGCGGTCGCGCAGAGATCTGCTGGTGGGTGGGTGCGTGCGTGTGCCGGTGGTCAGAGTGAATCCCCTCGATTGCCAGTAAAACTTACCTTACCTTACCACCGCTCTAGGTATAGCATAGTGCGGCTGTTGTCCATGCATGCGTCCTAAACACTCCCTAATCTTAACTTTTTCTCTTAGGTTGTTCGCTGAGATCTTCTGCATTTGTTTCGTCGTTTGGACCTTTCGCTTGCCCTTTTAGGAGCCTAGCCCCCGCCCCTCCTTTTGGGAGCCTAGCCCCCGCCCCTCCTTTTGGGAGCCTAGCCCCCGCCCCTCCTTTTGGGAGCCTAGCCCCCGCCCCTCCTTTTGGGAGCCTAGCCCCCGCCCCTCCTTTTGGGAGCCTAGCCCCCGCCCCTCCTTTTGGGAGCCTAGCTGGGATCCCGTGACCTGCTGCTCCTGACTCCACCACTTCTCATCGGGTTGTAACTATACACTTTTATTTCTATTTTTGTCTGTTTTTTTTGCTTTGTTTTATTGTATTGTATTTTTTTGTTTCATTTTTTGTCTGTTTTTTTGCTTTGTTTTTTTGTATTGTATTTTTTTATAATTTGTCTTTAGTTTTAGCCTTTAGTTTTAGCCTTTAGTTTTAGCCTTTTTTTTTTGATTTTTGTTTGCATTGGGGTATGGCTGGTAAGCGGTACACTGCACAGGAAGCTGCGGCTTACCTGATGGCGTCTGACTCGGAAGATTTTAGTGAGTCAGGGTCTGAGTTCTTCCCATCAGATAGCGAGTCAGACAGTGTATACTCTACTGAGGAAACACAGCCGCGCAGTGCTACCAGTAGTAGCCACCGTAGAAGGGATAGTACCGCACAAAGTGAGGCCACGCTTCAGGCGAGTGTAGTGCAGGATGAGGCATCGAGTGCTGCAGCTGGTGAAGGAGCGTCTGCGTGGAGGCCTCCTAATAATATTTCCCCCGAAATTCCCCCTTTTGATTCGGTCCCCGGGGTCAATGTAGACACCACAAATTTTGGTGTCATTGACTTTTTCAAATTGTTCCTCACAGAAGCCATCCTACTGGATATGGTCTTCTATACCAATCTGTATGCCGAGCAGGTCTTAGCGCAAAACCCCCAGCAGAGGCACGCCCGAGCTCAGGCATGGCATCCCACAAATTTGAGTGAGATAAAGAAATTTTGGGGGCTCACTCTAGCAATGGGTATCCTAAAAAAATTTAGTATTTCCTCCTACTGGGATACCCAAACCATATTGGCAACTCCATTATTTCCGGCCGTAATGTCCAGAAACCGCTACCAAATTTTACTGCGGTTTCTGCATTTTAACGACAATTCCACTGCTATTCCCCGTGGTGAGCCCGGTCACGACAGGCTGCATAAATTACGGCCCCTGCTCAACAGCCTGTCAGATCGCTTCGCAGTAGTGTACACCCCCGGCCAAAAATTATCAATTGACGAGTCACTACTGCTTTTCAAAGGGCGCATTGTTTTTCGGCAATATATCCCTAGCAAGCGTGCCCGCTACGGGATTAAATTTTACCAATTATGCGATAGTGTGACCGGCTACATCAAATATTTTCGAATCTATGAAGGAAAGGACACCTATCTGGACCCCCCTGGTTGTCCCCTTGATTTGTCAATAAGTGGAAAGATCGTTTGGGACCTCATGACTCCATTGTTGGGTAGAGGTTACCACTTATATGTGGACAACTTCTATACCAGCATCCCCTTATTTCGCGCCCTTTATTCGTTGGATACCCCGGCCTGCGGCACCATCAACCCTAAACGCAAAGGATTGCCCAGGCCACTACTTGAAAAAAAATTAAAAAGGGGGGAGTCTTATGCTCTAAGAAGCGATGAGGTCCTGGCCATGAAATACATGGGCAAAAAAAATGTATTCCTTCTGACAACACTCCACGATGAGTCAGTTGTGAATGTAAGGCAACGTGGTCCCCGAGCCCCTTCCCAAAAGCCACGTTGCATAACCGATTATAATAAATTCATGGGTGGCGTTGATAAAACGGACCAAATATTAACTTATTACAACGCCACCCGAAAAACTCGAGCCTGGTACACTAAAGTTGCTATCCATTTGGTCCAAATGGCAACCTACAACAGCTTTGTTGCCTTCAAGGCAGCAGTGCCAGGCTCCAATTTATCGTACATAAAATACCAGCAGCAGTTACTCCCTGCTTTGTTGTTTGGAGATACTGCGGAAGAACCAGATCTGCCTACCAATGACAACCAGGCCAGATTAGTAGGGAAGCACTTTATAAAGTTGCTTCCTGAAAGTGGTAAAAAGCGGTATCCCCAGAGAGCTTGTAGGGTTTGTAGGAAGCGTGGCATTAGAAGAGATGTGCGGTATTATTGCCCGACCTGTCCCAGCCAACCCGGGTTATGCCTCGAAGATTGTTTTGAGGTATACCATACTCAACTAAATTATTGAGCAATGCATTTTTTTTTTTTGGTAGGTAGGCCCCTTTTAGGATTAGGTTTCTTAGGTATTTTGTGTTGCCATTATATTTTATTTTCTTTTAGTTTCTTTTCGCTGTTGCTAATCCGAAGGGAAATGGTGGAGCAGGAGCAGCTGGTTACTTGTGGCAAGTGATGATAAAATGTGACCAATTTCAGGTCCTTGATTCCTAATATTGGTCATTGATCACTGCACTGATCTTATAGTCTGATGACACAGCTACAGTATCCTATAATTTGATGACACAGCTACAGTATCCTATAAGATGGCACAGCTACAGTATCCTATAATCTGATGGCACAGCTACAGTATCCTACTTGCACTTCTTAGAACAGGTAAGAAATTGTTTTGTTTTTCCATAGCGCATGTGTTAGTTTTGGGTGATTGGTAACTGTACCCTTCAAAGTACCTATGCATGTGGGGTATTATTTTGTTCAGCAGATGTTGTGCTTTCAGATTTACTGCGTTACTTCTTGCTTGCTTATTGTTTTTATAGGAAAATATGGTTTTGAATCTGCTTTTTGCTTTTTTTTTTAGCGAAATCCTTTGGAACCAGAGATTCTGCCAATCAATAGATTGCGAAGAAAGTCGCCGACGTCAACAAGCCCAGTAGGCTTAGAAACCTTGAGGTATGTACTTTCCAAAAATATATAGTTTGTGGGGGGTATTTCAAATGTAAAGGGTTGTAAATTTGGAGAAACTGCAAGGTGCGCACTTTGTGTGCGCCGCTGATTTTTTCAAGTAAAATTACCCTCAAACGCATGCTTGACTTTGGGGTGTTTGGCAACTCTACACTTCAAAGTACCTATGCATGTGGGGTATTGTTTTGTTCAGCAGCCGTTGTGCTTTCAGATTTACTGCGTTACTTCTTGCTTGCTTATTGTTTTTATAGGAAAAAATGTTTTTCAATCTGCTTTTTGCTTATTTTTTTAGCGAAATCCTTTGGAACCAGAGATTCTGCCAATCAATAGATTGCGAAGAAAGTCGCAGACGTCAACAAGCCCAGTAGGCTTAGAAACCTTGAGGTATGTACTTTCCAAAAATATATAGTTTGTGGGGGGTATTTCAAATGTAAAGGGTTGTAAATTTGGAGAAACTGCAAGGTGCGCACTTTGTGTGCGCCGCTGATTTTTTCAAGTAAAATTACCCTCAAACGCATGCTTGACTTTGGGGTGTTTGGCAACTCTACACTTCAAAGTACCTATGCATGTGGGGTATTGTTTTGTTCAGCAGCCGTTGTGCTTTCAGATTTACTGCGTTACTTCTTGCTTGCTTATTGTTTTTATAGGAAAAAATGTTTTTCAATCTGCTTTTTGCTTATTTTTTTAGCGAAATCCTTTGGAACCAGAGATTCTGCCAATCAATAGATTGCGAAGAAAGTCGCCGACGTCAACAAGCCCAGTAGGCTTAGAAACCTTGAGGTATGTACTTTCCAAAAATATATAGTTTGTGGGGGGTATTTCAAATGTAAAGGGTTGTAAATTTGGAGAAACTGCAAGGTGCGCACTTTGTGTGCGCCGCTGATTTTTTCAAGTAAAATTACCCTCAAACGCATGCTTGACTTTGGGGTGTTTGGCAACTCTACACTTCAAAGTACCTATGCATGTGGGATATTGTTTTGTTCAGCAGCCGTTGTGCTTTCAGATTTACTGTGTTACTTCTTGCTTGCTTATTGTTTTTATAGGAAAAAATGTTTTTCAATCTGCTTTTTGCTTATTTTTTTAGCGAAATCCTTTGGAACCAGAGATTCTGCCAATCAATAGATTCCCGAAGGAAGTCGCCGATGTCAACAAGCCCAGTAGGCTTAGAAACCTTGAGGTATGTACTTTCCAAAAATATATAGTTTGTGGGGGGTATTTCAAATGTAAAGGGTTGTAAATTTGGAGAAACTGCAAGGTGCGCACTTTGTGTGCGCCGCTGATTTTTTCAAGTAAAATTACCCTCAAACGCATGCTTGACTTTGGGGTGTTTGGCAACTCTACACTTCAAAGTACCTATGCATGTGGGGTATTGTTTTGTTCAGCAGCCGTTGTGCTTTCAGATTTACTGCGTTACTTCTTGCTTGCTTATTGTTTTTATAGGAAAAAATGTTTTTCAATCTGCTTTTTGCTTATTTTTTTTAGCGAAATCCTTTGGAACCAGAGATTCTGCCAATCAATAGATTGCGAAGAAAGTCGCCGACGTCAACAAGCCCAGTAGGCTTAGAAACCTTGAGGTATGTACTTTCCAAAAATATATAGTTTGTGGGGGGTATTTCAAATGTAAAGGGTTGTAAATTTGGAGAAACTGCAAGGTGCGCACTTTGTGTGCGCCGCTGATTTTTTCAAGTAAAATTACCCTCAAACGCATGCTTGACTTTGGGGTGTTTGGCAACTCTACACTTCAAAGTACCTATGCATGTGGGGTATTGTTTTGTTCAGCAGCCGTTGTGCTTTCAGATTTACTGCGTTACTTCTTGCTTGCTTATTGTTTTTATAGGAAAAAATGTTTTTCAATCTGCTTTTTGCTTATTTTTTTAGCGAAATCCTTTGGAACCAGAGATTCTGCCAATCAATAGATTGCGAAGAAAGTCGCCGACGTCAACAAGCCCAGTAGGCTTAGAAACCTTGAGGTATGTACTTTCCAAAAATATATAGTTTGTGGGGGGTATTTCAAATGTAAAGGGTTGTAAATTTGGAGAAACTGCAAGGTGCGCACTTTGTGTGCGCCGCTGATTTTTTCAAGTAAAATTACCCTCAAACGCATGCTTGACTTTGGGGTGTTTGGCAACTCTACACTTCAAAGTACCTATGCATGTGGGGTATTGTTTTGTTCAGCAGCCGTTGTGCTTTCAGATTTACTGTGTTACTTCTTGCTTGCTTATTGTTTTTATAGGAAAAAATGTTTTTCAATCTGCTTTTTGCTTATTTTTTTTAGCGAAATCCTTTGGAACCAGAGATTCTGCCAATCAATAGATTGCGAAGAAAGTCGCCGACGTCAACAAGCCCAGTAGGCTTAGAAACCTTGAGGTATGTACTTTCCAAAAATATATAGTTTGTGGGGGGTATTTCAAATGTAAAGGGTTGTAAATTTGGAGAAACTGCAAGGTGCGCACTTTGTGTGCGCCGCTGATTTTTTCAAGTAAAATTACCCTCAAACGCATGCTTGACTTTGGGGTGTTTGGCAACTCTACACTTCAAAGTACCTATGCATGTGGGGTATTGTTTTGTTCAGCAGCCGTTGTGCTTTCAGATTTACTGCGTTACTTCTTGCTTGCTTATTGTTTTTATAGGAAAAAATGTTTTTCAATCTGCTTTTTGCTTATTTTTTTAGCGAAATCCTTTGGAACCAGAGATTCTGCCAATCAATAGATTGCGAAGAAAGTCGCCGACGTCAACAAGCCCAGTAGGCTTAGAAACCTTGAGGTATGTACTTTCCAAAAATATATAGTTTGTGGGGGGTATTTCAAATGTAAAGGGTTGTAAATTTGGAGAAACTGCAAGGTGCGCACTTTGTGTGCGCCGCTGATTTTTTCAAGTAAAATTACCCTCAAACGCATGCTTGACTTTGGGGTGTTTGGCAACTCTACACTTCAAAGTACCTATGCATGTGGGGTATTGTTTTGTTCAGCAGCCGTTGTGCTTTCAGATTTACTGCGTTACTTCTTGCTTGCTTATTGTTTTTATAGGAAAAAATGTTTTTCAATCTGCTTTTTGCTTATTTTTTTAGCGAAATCCTTTGGAACCAGAGATTCTGCCAATCAATAGATTGCGAAGAAAGTCGCCGACGTCAACAAGCCCAGTAGGCTTAGAAACCTTGAGGTATGTACTTTCCAAAAATATATAGTTTGTGGGGGGTATTTCAAATGTAAAGGGTTGTAAATTTGGAGAAACTGCAAGGTGCGCACTTTGTGTGCGCCGCTGATTTTTTCAAGTAAAATTACCCTCAAACGCATGCTTGACTTTGGGGTGTTTGGCAACTCTACACTTCAAAGTACCTATGCATGTGGGGTATTGTTTTGTTCAGCAGCCGTTGTGCTTTCAGATTTACTGTGTTACTTCTTGCTTGCTTATTGTTTTTATAGGAAAAAATGTTTTTCAATCAGCTTTTTGCTTATTTTTTTAGCGAAATCCTTTGGAACCAGAGATTCTGCCAATCAATAGATTGCGAAGAAAGTCGCCGACGTCAACAAGCCCAGTAGGCTTAGAAACCTTGAGGTATGTACTTTCCAAAAATATATAGTTTGTGGGGGGTATTTCAAATGTAAAGGGTTGTAAATTTGGAGAAACTGCAAGGTGCGCACTTTGTGTGCGCCGCTGATTTTTTCAAGTAAAATTACCCTCAAACGCATGCTTGACTTTGGGGTGTTTGGCAACTCTACACTTCAAAGTACCTATGCATGTGGGGTATTGTTTTGTTCAGCAGCCGTTGTGCTTTCAGATTTACTGCGTTACTTCTTGCTTGCTTATTGTTTTTATAGGAAAAAATGTTTTTCAATCTGCTTTTTGCTTATTTTTTTAGCGAAATCCTTTGGAACCAGAGATTCTGCCAATCAATAGATTGCGAAGAAAGTCGCCGACGTCAACAAGCCCAGTAGGCTTAGAAACCTTGAGGTATGTACTTTCCAAAAATATATAGTTTGTGGGGGGTATTTCAAATGTAAAGGGTTGTAAATTTGGAGAAACTGCAAGGTGCGCACTTTGTGTGCGCCGCTGATTTTTTCAAGTAAAATTACCCTCAAACGCATGCTTGACTTTGGGGTGTTTGGCAACTCTACACTTCAAAGTACCTATGCATGTGGGGTATTGTTTTGTTCAGCAGCCGTTGTGCTTTCAGATTTACTGCGTTACTTCTTGCTTGCTTATTGTTTTTATAGGAAAAAATGTTTTTCAATCTGCTTTTTGCTTATTTTTTTAGCGAAATCCTTTGGAACCAGAGATTCTGCCAATCAATAGATTGCGAAGAAAGTCGCCGACGTCAACAAGCCCAGTAGGCTTAGAAACCTTGAGGTATGTACTTTCCAAAAATATATAGTTTGTGGGGGGTATTTCAAATGTAAAGGGTTGTAAATTTGGAGAAACTGCAAGGTGCGCACTTTGTGTGCGCCGCTGATTTTTTCAAGTAAAATTACCCTCAAACGCATGCTTGACTTTGGGGTGTTTGGCAACTCTACACTTCAAAGTACCTATGCATGTGGGGTATTGTTTTGTTCAGCAGCCGTTGTGCTTTCAGATTTACTGCGTTACTTCTTGCTTGCTTATTGTTTTTATAGGAAAAAATGTTTTTCAATCTGCTTTTTGCTTATTTTTTTAGCGAAATCCTTTGGAACCAGAGATTCTGCCAATCAATAGATTGCGAAGAAAGTCGCCGACGTCAACAAGCCCAGTAGGCTTAGAAACCTTGAGGTATGTACTTTCCAAAAATATATAGTTTGTGGGGGGTATTTCAAATGTAAAGGGTTGTAAATTTGGAGAAACTGCAAGGTGCGCACTTTGTGTGCGCCGCTGATTTTTTCAAGTAAAATTACCCTCAAACGCATGCTTGACTTTGGGGTGTTTGGCAACTCTACACTTCAAAGTACCTATGCATGTGGGGTATTGTTTTGTTCAGCAGCCGTTGTGCTTTCAGATTTACTGTGTTACTTCTTGCTTGCTTATTGTTTTTATAGGAAAAAATGTTTTTCAATCAGCTTTTTGCTTATTTTTTTAGCGAAATCCTTTGGAACCAGAGATTCTGCCAATCAATAGATTGCGAAGAAAGTCGCCGACGTCAACAAGCCCAGTAGGCTTAGAAACCTTGAGGTATGTACTTTCCAAAAATATATAGTTTGTGGGGGGTATTTCAAATGTAAAGGGTTGTAAATTTGGAGAAACTGCAAGGTGCGCACTTTGTGTGCGCCGCTGATTTTTTCAAGTAAAATTACCCTCAAACGCATGCTTGACTTTGGGGTGTTTGGCAACTCTACACTTCAAAGTACCTATGCATGTGGGGTATTGTTTTGTTCAGCAGCCGTTGTGCTTTCAGATTTACTGCGTTACTTCTTGCTTGCTTATTGTTTTTATAGGAAAAAATGTTTTTCAATCTGCTTTTTGCTTATTTTTTTAGCGAAATCCTTTGGAACCAGAGATTCTGCCAATCAATAGATTGCGAAGAAAGTCGCCGACGTCAACAAGCCCAGTAGGCTTAGAAACCTTGAGGTATGTACTTTCCAAAAATATATAGTTTGTGGGGGGTATTTCAAATGTAAAGGGTTGTAAATTTGGAGAAACTGCAAGGTGCGCACTTTGTGTGCGCCGCTGATTTTTTCAAGTAAAATTACCCTCAAACGCATGCTTGACTTTGGGGTGTTTGGCAACTCTACACTTCAAAGTACCTATGCATGTGGGGTATTGTTTTGTTCAGCAGCCGTTGTGCTTTCAGATTTACTGCGTTACTTCTTGCTTGCTTATTGTTTTTATAGGAAAAAATGTTTTTCAATCTGCTTTTTGCTTATTTTTTTAGCGAAATCCTTTGGAACCAGAGATTCTGCCAATCAATAGATTGCGAAGAAAGTCGCCGACGTCAACAAGCCCAGTAGGCTTAGAAACCTTGAGGTATGTACTTTCCAAAAATATATAGTTTGTGGGGGGTATTTCAAATGTAAAGGGTTGTAAATTTGGAGAAACTGCAAGGTGCGCACTTTGTGTGCGCCGCTGATTTTTTCAAGTAAAATTACCCTCAAACGCATGCTTGACTTTGGGGTGTTTGGCAACTCTACACTTCAAAGTACCTATGCATGTGGGGTATTGTTTTGTTCAGCAGCCGTTGTGCTTTCAGATTTACTGCGTTACTTCTTGCTTGCTTATTGTTTTTATAGGAAAAAATGTTTTTCAATCTGCTTTTTGCTTATTTTTTTAGCGAAATCCTTTGGAACCAGAGATTCTGCCAATCAATAGATTGCGAAGAAAGTCGCCGACGTCAACAAGCCCAGTAGGCTTAGAAACCTTGAGGTATGTACTTTCCAAAAATATATAGTTTGTGGGGGGTATTTCAAATGTAAAGGGTTGTAAATTTGGAGAAACTGCAAGGTGCGCACTTTGTGTGCGCCGCTGATTTTTTCAAGTAAAATTACCCTCAAACGCATGCTTGACTTTGGGGTGTTTGGCAACTCTACACTTCAAAGTACCTATGCATGTGGGGTATTGTTTTGTTCAGCAGCCGTTGTGCTTTCAGATTTACTGCGTTACTTCTTGCTTGCTTATTGTTTTTATAGGAAAAAATGTTTTTCAATCTGCTTTTTGCTTATTTTTTTAGCGAAATCCTTTGGAACCAGAGATTCTGCCAATCAATAGATTCCCGAAGGAAGTCGCCGATGTCAACAAGCCCAGTAGGCTTAGAAACCTTGAGGTATGTACTTTCCAAAAATATATAGTTTGTGGGGGGTATTTCAAATGTAAAGGGTTGTAAATTTGGAGAAACTGCAAGGTGCGCACTTTGTGTGCGCCGCTGATTTTTTCAAGTAAAATTACCCTCAAACGCATGCTTGACTTTGGGGTGTTTGGCAACTCTACACTTCAAAGTACCTATGCATGTGGGGTATTGTTTTGTTCAGCAGCCGTTGTGCTTTCAGATTTACTGCGTTACTTCTTGCTTGCTTATTGTTTTTATAGGAAAAAATGTTTTTCAATCTGCTTTTTGCTTATTTTTTTAGCGAAATCCTTTGGAACCAGAGATTCTGCCAATCAATAGATTCCCGAAGGAAGTCGCCGATGTCAACAAGCCCAGTAGGCTTAGAAACCTTGAGGTATGTACTTTCCAAAAATATATAGTTTGTGGGGGGTATTTCAAATGTAAAGGGTTGTAAATTTGGAGAAACTGCAAGGTGCGCACTTTGTGTGCGCCGCTGATTTTTTCAAGTAAAATTACCCTCAAACGCATGCTTGACTTTGGGGTGTTTGGCAACTCTACACTTCAACGTACCTATGCATGTGGGGTATTATTTTGTTCAGCAGATGTTGTGCTTTCAGATTTACTGCGTTACTTCTTGCTTGCTTATTGTTTTTATAGGAAAATATGGTTTTGAATCTGCTTTTTGCTTTTTTTTTTTAGCGAAATCCTTTGGAACCAGAGATTCTGCCAATCAATAGAGTTCAAACCAATGGACCCACGCCAACAAGCCTAGTATGCTTAGAAACCTTGAATTGTGCACTTTCCAAAAATATATAGTTTGTGGGGGGTATTTCAAATGTAAAGGGTTGTATTTTTTGAAAACCTGCGAGGAGCGCAAAGTATTTGTATTTTATCTGAAAATCTCCTCTAGCGCTCTTCGCAGTTTCTGGGGTGTCCTGGGCAGGAAAGGGTGTCTACTAATACATGTGTGGTACCGTTGTAACCGGGAGAAATGGGGCTTTTACTCTCAATATGTTTTTATTGAAAAACCTTTATTTTCGATTAAAAAAAAAACACTGCAAAATGTAAAAACTTTCTTTCACATATTTTGCCCAAAATAATTATGATAAAACTACAAAATTGATAAACAAGAGATATGATGTTAAAGCCCAGATTCTGCTGAAAAAAACAATATGTAATTTTTATGGGAAATCCCAGAAAATCCCTTCAAAAATTACAGTTGAACATGGGGAGCACAAAATAGTGAAAAATGCTCTGGCAACAGGGAGTGGGAAATGCTGCAGGTAGGCTGGCACTTAAAGGGTTAAATAGAGGCTGGTGTAGTCACAGAATGGGATGCCACAAAAACCAGAGAGCATGCACAGCAAAAGTGTCTTTATCAGGCCTGATTTCTATGAGAATAAGTGCAAATGGTTATTATGCTATTAAATAGAGGCTGGTGTTGTCACAATGGGATGCCACAAAAACCAGAGAGCATGCACAGCAAAAGTGTCTTTATCAGGCCTGATTTCTATGAGAATAAGTGCAAATGGTTATTATGCTATTAAATAGAGGCTGGTGTTGTCACAGAATGGGATGCCACAAAAACCAGAGAGCATGCACAGCAAAAGTGTCTTTATCAGGCCTGATTTCTATGAGAATAAGTGCAAATGGTTATTATGCTATTAAATAGAGGCTGGTGTTGTCACAGAATGGGATGCCACAAAAACCAGAGAGCATGCACAGCAAAAGTGTCTTTATCAGGCCTAATTTCTATGAGAATAAGTGCAAATGGTTATTATGCTATTAAATAGAGGCTGGTGTTGTCACAGAATGGGATGCCACAAAAACCAGAGAGCATGCACAGCAAAAGTGTCTTTATCAGGCCTGATTTCTATGAGAATAAGTGCAAATGGTTATTATGCTATTAAATAGAGGCTGGTGTTGTCACAGAATGGGATGCCACAAAAACCAGAGAGCATGCACAGCAAAAGTGTCTTTATCAGGCCTAATTTCTATGAGAATAAGTGCAAATGGTTATTATGCTATTAAATAGAGGCTGGTGTTGTCACAGAATGGGATGCCACAAAAACCAGAGAGCATGCACAGCAAAAGTGTCTTTATCAGGCCTGATTTCTATGAGAATAAGTGCAAATGGTTATTATGCTATTAAATAGAGGCTGGTGTAGTCACAGAATGGGATGCCACAAAAACCAGAGAGCATGCACAGCAAAAGTGTCTTTATCAGGCCTGATTTCTATGAGAATAAGTGCAAATGGTTATTATGCTATTAAATAGAGGCTGGTGTAGTCACAGAATGGGATGCCTCACAGCAGACTTAAGATCAGTTCAGTATATATGCACTGTTAGTTAGTGTAAGCAGCCTGAAAACGCTAACAAAGCAGGCTGGATGAAAAAAAAAAAAAAAAACTGACAGCCTCCGATTTTCCCTTCCTTTCCCTGTTTTTCGCTTACTTTCTGTCTGTCTCCTGTCTGTCTCCTGCCTGTCTCCAGCCTGTCCCTGTCTGTCCCTGCCTGTCTAACTGTCTGTCTCTCCCTCAGCTACACAGCGTTCTGTCTCTCACGAATGCAATACAGAAATGAGGCTGGAAAGCAAGATGGCCGGCCTTAAATACCGCTGTGACGTCACCGGGCTTGCTGGCTGCTGATAGGCTGCATGTGACTGTCCCAGCTTGCACTGGCGCGGGGTTGATGTCTGGACATGTCCCGTCCGCCATCTTAGAATGCCTGTAATGTAAATGAATGGATGTTAAAGGAAAACTTCGAGCGATCGAATCGCGGGGAAATTCGGATTCGATCCGAATCAAATTTTTCCTGAAATTCGGATCGAATCCGGGTTCGTCCGGATCGATTCGCTCATCCCTAGTAACTATCCATAATATTATAAGTGAAAACCAACACGGTTTTACTAAGGACAGAAGCTGCCAGACTAACCTGATTGGCTTCTATGAGGAGGTGAGTAGAAGCCTGGACAGAGGAGCGGCTGTGGATATAGTTTTTCTGGGTTTTGCAAAAGCATTTGACACTGTCCCCCATAGACGATTATTGGGGAAATTGAGATCTTCAGGATTAGAAAATACAGTTTGTAACTGGATTGAAAACTGGCTGAAGGATCGTGTGCAGAGAGTTGTGGTTAATTATACCTACTCTGAATGGTTACCAGTTGTAAGTGGCGTACCCCAGGGTTCAGTGCTGGGCCCACTATTATTCAACTTGTTTATAAACGACATAGAAGATGGAATTAAAAGCACTGTCTCTATTTTTGCAGATGACACAAAGATATGTAGCACAGTTCAGTCTATTGAAGATGTTCACAATCTTCAGGCTGACTTGGACACATTGAGTGTCTGGGCATCCACTTGGCAAATTAAGTTCAATGTGGAAAAATGCAAAGTCATGCACTTGGGGTCTAATAACCTGAAGGCCACATATGTCCTCGGGGGAGTAAAACTGGGAGAGTCACTTGTTGAGAAGGATCTGGGGGTACTGGTAGATCACAGACTAAATAACAGCATGCAATGCCAAGCAGCTGCTTCCAAGGCCACCAAGATACTATCATGCATTAAAAGAGGCATGGAATCACGGGATAGAGATGTAATTTTGCCTCTTTACAAGGCACTGGTGCGCCCTCACCTGGAATATGCCATTCAGTTCTGGGCGCCCATTCATAGAAAGGACGCTCTGACTCTGGAAAGGGTGCAGAGGAGAGCCACAAAACTAATAAAGGGAATGAAAGATCTTAGTTATGAGGAAAGATTACGAGTATTAAATCTGTTTAGTCTTGAGAGGAGGCGATTGAGGGGGGACATGATTAACTTGTATAAACATATAAATGGACCATACAAAAATATGGGGGAACACTGTTTCATATGAAATCCTCTCTAAGGATAAGGGGGCACTGCCTTCGATTGGAAAAAAAGAAATTTAGTCTCCGGAGGCGACAATCGTTTTTACCATAAGAACTATAAATCTATGGAATAGCCTCCCACAGAAGCTTGTTACAGCATCAACCACTGACAGCTTCAAAAAAGGATTAGATGCTTATTTAGAAGAAAATAACATTAACAGTTACTATTAGCGGTTATTAGTAAAAAAAAAAATAAAAAAAAAAACAAAAAATAAAATAAATAGCTTTCCCTATAAAATAAAAAATAACTTCCCCCTACCCCAACACCCTTGGTTGAACATGATGGGCATATGTCTTTTTTCAACCGTATTAACTATGTAACTATGTAACTATGTAACATCAAGATTCATAGGGAGCACAACTTTCAAGGGGAATAGTCGGCCAGGAATACATAGGGCCACATACACACCCTCTCCTGCTTGTAATTTTTCCAGCCTATGACAGCCAGACCCCATGCCAGTCCAGTCCAATCTTTGCCATGGCCAAATGTTGATTTTTTCCAGCCAAGAATGTCCCCCAATATTGCCAACAAATGAGGAAGCCAGCATTTCCTTAGGCCCAAGCCTGCTGCTTGGGAGCTTGAGCGGCCGCTTCACTGAGGCTTAAGCTCAGCCATTGGCTACTGGGGTATGTGATCACTCTAATGAGCTATATGGGCGAATTCCAAAACAAACCAGCAAAGCCATAAACCACCCAATCTTGGTTGCACTCACCACACAGGTAAATAGAGTTGGGATGTAGAGGAAAGATGTTTAGCAGATCCAGATTAAATTATTAATATTGATGTTGCCCATAATAAGGTTGTGGTGTGCCTTGGAGGTGGCCCAACACCTGGGCATGTGCGGCATTCATAATCTACCACTGCTCCAGCATCTGCCTGTTGCTAGTTCTAAATTCATCTAGCATTGTTCTGCCATCTGGCTGTTGCTCGTCCTAAATTCAGTCAGCATGGTGGTGAATGTAGTATTGAAGTTCTCTAATTGTGCAGTAATCTGCTTTGTTGTTCTTTGAGTCACCTGCCTAAAGTAACGGCTGTCATGGCACCATGCTGACTCCAGGAGCGGCACACGCCTCCCCTGGGAAACTGGTCAACGTTGTTGACTGCGTCTTCCAATTCCCCGGGTTTGAGTGCCTGAAGATGCTGGAGGTCTAGGGCGAGCAACAGTACCAGATGTACTAGGCAAAACCTCTGCGGCAGAGCTAGCACTGGGGACTGTAGGCTCAGTCTCAGCCTGCTGGCCACGATAGGCTGCCAGCATGCATCCAGCTTCACTCTGCTGCAGAGGATTTGGTGCAGTAGGATGCTGGGGCAGTGGCAGATTAGGTTCCAGGGGTGTAATTTGCGAAGGTCCAATCCGGCTGGCATCCTCCTCCTCCATATGCTGGATTACATCCATTAGTGGGGGAGTCTGTTGGGACATGTGAAAAAGTGTGTCAGATTTTTGCCTAAATATCTTTGGGAACAATTAGTTATGTGCATTCACATGCATCACCAGTTTCAGCAAAGTACACTTACCCTATATATCTGGTCCTGTGTCCTAGGCAGCAGGGAAGTAGATGGCATGCTCAAAATGGAGGAGGCTTCCACACTTGCAGAGGCAGGATGCTGTGCTGTGGTAAAAAGTAAAAGGCACGTAAATACACAAACATCCCTGGATGAGCTTGATGAGTACATATGCTTTACAACACACATGGGCAAGCAGGAATTACCACTCCCCCAACTGTTACAGTTGACCTTCACAATGATTCAGAGTCTATCTTATATGTATGACTCACCCTGTACCTACAGATTGGTCATCTTAAAGAATAAAAACATGCATGTACTGCATGTTAGGAGGCTTTACACATGGCGCCTTAGGGGCCAACAGTCAGCTTGCAAATAGCATTTGGCTTCTGAGTATGCTGCTGCGCATTCTTGCAATGTTGACCTTTCCCTGACCCCAGCTCAAGTTTGTCTGACCAAAGCACAGCTAGAACCCCAGTGGTAGAAAGACAAGTAAGTGTTGTCAATTATTGACTATGTTCACATCACATGCAGTGCTTTTGTAAGATAAATTGTTTAACCCTTTAAATGCCAGCCACGTAAAATTTACGTGGTTGCCTCTCCGTTACTTAAGTGCCAGCCACGTAAAATTTACGTGCCTGGCATTTACCCCTGCTAGCGGGCAAAAAAAAAAAAAAATACTCACCTGACCCCTAGTTGGATCCGGCTGGGTCTCCTCTTTAATTTGGTGCCATCCGATCCCCCGTGGGGGCTCGGATGGCTCCAGGAGAGCCCCCGGAATAGGCCGCCCCCGCTTCTGCAGCAGCAGCTGCTAACTGTAAAAAAAAAAAAAAAAAAAATGACATTCACTTATCTGCATGTGCGCTGGCTCCCGCTGTCCCTCCTCTTCACCTGGGGGGCCTCCGATTACCCCCCCCAGGACTTACGGATCTTCTGGAGAGATCCCGGGAGGCTCTCTCCCCTTTCCTCCGCGATGGCGGCCGCCATCTTGCCGCTAAGCGGGGCTAATGACGTCATCCCGGCTTCAGCTCTCTCAGCTGTCAGATGCCGGTGATCGGTGCCCGGGGAAGGAGGTCGCAGGAGATTCTCTGATCTCCTGCCCCCCCCTTCTCTGGATGCCGATCACCGGCATCTGTCATCAGAGCAGCGAGGGACAAGAGCTTACAATCGGAGGTAAGTACAGTAAATAAAATACTTTTATTACTTGTGTGGTATTTTCTTTTTCACAGTTAACCCTTTGTGAGCTGGTAAGGGGTCCATGAGACCCCTTATACCAGTTCACAAGGCTCTGGGTCTGGCAAGTCACCTGCGGCTAGTGGGTGACTTGCCATTAACCCCCAGCCCCCCCATTACCTGCCTCCCCAACGGCCAGGGGGGAGTAAAAGGGCCCGGGCCACTTAGTGGCTATGTGGGCTAGTAGCCTGCAGGGCCAGGGGCCACCAACGCTGGCCCCTGCGCCCTGTTCTACAAGCCCCCATAGCTGGCCCGGGTTGGTAATGCTGGGAGGGGGGACCCTATGTCATTTTTTTTAATTAACCCTTTTGTGTTCTGTCATCCAGCAGCTATAAAAGGCTTCTAGCAAGTGAGCAGAAGCCAGTGATCGCCGAGGGACAGAGTGCTCCAGTATGGATGGGAGGTAAGTATTAAAAAAAATAATAATAATAAAATATTTTTTCTCTGTGTGGTGTGTTTTTTTTACATTTAACCCCTTGTGAACTGGTAAGGGGTCCATGAGACCCCTATACCAGTTCTCAAGGCTGGGGGAATGGCAAGTCACCTTCGCTAGCCGGTGAAATATGTGCAAAAAAAATAAAAAAAACCAACCATTTACATTTGAAATACCCCCCACAAACTATATATTCTCTGAAAGTACACACCTCAAGCTTTCTAGGAGTACCAAGCTTGTTTATGTGGGCTTAGTTTTCTGGAAGTAATCCCTCAATGTATTCTTTGGTTGCACAAAGTTTCCCTAAAAAAGAATAAAAAGGAAGAATCAAGCCACATTTTCCTAAAAAAAAACTATATGCAAACAAGAAGAAACAAGTAAGCAACATGCCCCAAACAGAACGATACCCAACATGCATAGGTACTGTCAAGGGTAGAGTTGGCAAACACCCCAAAGTAAAGCATGCGCATAACAGTAATTTTACTTGAAAATTTCAGCTCTGCAGACAAAATGGGCACCTTGCAATTTTTCAACCAAAACAACCCTTTACATTTGGAATATCCCCTATAAACCATATATTCCCTGAGAGTACACATGTTAAGCTTTCTAAGAGTACCCAGCTTGTTGTAGTGGGCTCACCTTTCTGGAAGTAATCCCTCAAATAATTCTTAGGTTGCACAGGGTTTCCCTAAAAAAAAATGAATAAAAAAACTGAATAAATAACATGTTTTCCTAAAATATAAATATGCAAACAAGAAAAAACAAGCTAAATCTGAAAGAGCAAGGTCCCCCGAGCAGAACAATACCCAACATGCATAGGTACTATGAACCCTTTTAATTGCCAACCTACTTGAAGTTTTGTCACCCTCTGTTGACAGGTCATTTTTCCCCATTCTGTGCCATGTTTAACCGTGATTTTTGCCAGAATTTTAAGGAAAATTATAGATATATATTTTGCAGCAGAGTTTAGGCTTGAACATGAAATGTCTTGTTTGTAATTTTTCTACTGTTTTTTTTTTTTATATTTTTGTGTAAAAATAAATAAATAAATATTTTTTAGACAATTGTCTCCTTTATTTTAAATAAAACATTTACTTTATTAGAGAAAAACATATTGCGTGTGAAAGTCCAATTTCTCCCGATTACAACGGTACCACATATGTATCGGTAGCCCCCCCATTCTTGCCCAGGAGACCCCCCCAAACTGAAAATAGCACTTTATAGCATTTACAAATAAAATACTACTACTATCCACACTATAAACATAAGGGGTTAATTTAAAAAAAAAATGACATAAGGTCCCCCCTCCCAGGGTGGGGGGGTACCCCATTTTTTGGGGAATTTTAAGGGTTAAAAATCCCCAAAAAATTGAAATGGGGTCCCCCTTACCCCCCCTTACCCAGCATTACCAGCCCGGGACCAGCTATGGGGGCTTGTAGGAACAGAGTGGAGGGGCCAGCTTTTGTGGCCCCCCCACCCTGCAGCCTACAAGCCCACATAGCCTATGTGGGCCCGGGCTCTTCTGCCCCCCCGGGCTTTGGGGAGGCAGGTATTTGGGGGTGCGGGGGTTAACGGCAAGTCACCTGTTAGCGGCAGATGACTTGCCAGACCCCAGCCTTGTGAACTGGTAAGGGTTTCATGGACCCCTTACCAGTTCACAAGGGGTTAAGTGTAAAAAAAAAGACACTGACACATAAGAAAAAATATTTTATTATTTTTTTTTTTTTACTTTTTAATACTTACCTACCATCCATCCCTGTGTCCCACGCTGATCAATCTGGCTTCCTGCTCTCCTGCTGCAGCTGGAAGCCTTTTATAGCTGCTAGGCGACAGAACACAAAGGGTTAATTTAAAAAAAGATTATATTTTTAAGAAACCCTTAAAAATCCCAAAAAATTGAAATGGGGTCCCCCTTTCTCAGCATTACCAGCCCGGGACCAGCTATGGGGGCTTGTAGGAACAGAGTGGGGGGGCCAGCTTTTGTGGCCCCCCACCCTGCAGCCTATGAGCCCACATAGCCTGTGTGGGCCCGGGCTCTTCTGCCCCCCCCGGGCTTTGGGGAGGCAGGTAATGGGAGTGCCGGGGGTTAATGGCAAGTCACCCGCTGCGGCAAGCGGGTGACTTGCCATCCCCCAGCCTTGTGAACTGGTATAAGGGGTCTCATGGACCCCTTGCCAGTTCACAAAGGGTTAAATGTTAAATAAAAAGACACAGACACATAAGAAAAAAAAATGATCTTTATTTATTTTTTTTTTTCTTTACTCACCTCCGATCCTGTGTCCCCAGGCGATCTGCGATGACAGCCTGCTCGCGTGTTTGGAGGAGAGAGCCTGGGGAGGGGGCGATCTCAGCCCTCTCCTCCTCCCCATCTGCCCTCCTCCAGGCACCCGAGCAGACTGATTCTCTGTCTCGGGTGCCGGCATTAAGAGGGCTGCTGGTGACATCACAACAATGTCACACGGCCCAGGGGGCGGGGCTAGCAATTTCTGCCCTCTCCTCGCCACGGAAGAGGCTGGGGGGCGATCGGAGGGCCCCCCCCCCCCAGTGAAGAGGGCACCCATCGGAAGACAGCGCAGCCTCAGGTAAGTAAATGTCCTTTTTATTATTTTTTTTTTTTTTTACAGTTAGCAGCTGCTGCTGCCGAAGTGAGGGGGCTATTCCGGGGGCTCTCCTGGAGCCATCCGACCCCCCACGGGGAGACCTGGCTGGATCCAACGCAGGGTCAGGTGAGTATTTTTGATTTGTATTTTTTTTACTAGCAGGGGTGAAATCAAGCACGTGCTTGGCACTTAAGTGGAGTAGAAGCGAGCACGTAAACACCCGCCTACAACAGTAACCTCCCCTCAAAGCCACTCCCTAGGGGCCTGTGTTCAGATCTGCCTGTGAGCCTCATTTGCAAAGTTTACAATAGCTCAGATTAAAACAATCATTACTAACCTGCAGAAATGTCCTGGGTGTCTGTGTCGTGTCTGCCAGAGAGGCCCTGTAATGCTACGGGGTGGATCAAAGCCAGGACTATTTCTTCAGCTCTGGTGTATTTTGTGGGGAAGCCTCCGCCTGTTTGCAAGCTAAAAATAAGATTATCAAAATTATTTGGCATTGTGGTCACTACAACAAGCTGCAAAATGCAAACATCAAATATGTACATGTGACTGCGCCGTTTATTCTGCTTCTTCCTTACTGCATATTTGAGGTCAGATATTTTTCTCTGGATCTGCTCCACATCTTTCCTCTCATCCCCCGCTGCATTCACCTGTCTGGTGAGCTCTTCCCAGATTTGTTTTTTTCACACTTTGGAATTGCGCCCTTATAGCTCATCAAAATGCAGTGTTAGCCCACTTGCCAAGGCTAGGGTTTGTGCCTCACCAAACCGGCCGCTCAAGTGGCCTCGCTTCAAGGTTCGGCCTAATGGTTGTTCTTCTGGCTCTTCTCAGATTGGTGGCAATTCAGGAGACATTCTTGGCTGGGTGTGTGGGGAAGAATAGGCCGTCACGTCGCTGGAAAAAGAATGGACTGGGCTGGCATTAGGACTGGGGGTCATTGGCTGGGTCGCATTGGCATAGGTCTCGCTTGTTTCCACGTGTGACGGTGGCAAATGTGAGCGAGCAGGAGAGGGTGTGCTTGGGGGGCTCGGGCTTCTCGCCCTCTTCTTCTTTTTCCCCTTGGAACTTGTGCTCCCTTTCTCTTTGGATATGGTAGGGTGGGGAGCAGGAGAGGATGTGCTTGGGGGGCTCGGGCTTCTCGCCCTCTGCTTCTTTTTCCCTTCGGAACTTGTGACCCCTTTCTCTTTTGATGTGGTAGGGCGGGGAGCAGGAGAGGGTGTTCTTGAGGGGCTTGGGCTTCTCACCCTCTGCTTAATTTTCCCCTTGGACATTGTGCTCCCTTGCACTTTGAATGTGGTTGCGCGGGGAGCCTTCTTGGAGGAAGGTTCTAAATTTTTCCGGGTGCTGGAAGTTTTTGATGGGAGTTGTGGACAATGTAGCCTTGTGGTGTCCACTTTTGCTCCGTGTTGCAGGCACCTTTGAAGTCGATTTGTGCGACCGAGTGCTCATTCTGGAGGATGATGTGTCCTCATGCCGCTCCGGCCTTTTTGTCTTGGCCTCCTTGGCTGCTGGTTTCTTTCCGCCATTTTTTTTTGGTGCCATGATGACTATCAGAAAGAGAATGAGCTGTGTGTCCATTACCCTTTAAATACAAATGACTGGGTATGACGCTTACGCGTTCGCATACGCGTGCGTCCGGCGTGCGGATCCCGGAAACCGCTGGGGCATTACCTATCTGCTGCGGACAAGAAGAAAGATGGCGCCCACGATCTTCACCCGCCAACAACAAGATCTCATTATGCTCTTAAGTGTATTGTAAGGACGTTGATTTGACATCTAAATGCATGCATAGGCCTTAAGCGCAGGAAGAAACAGTTGTTTTTAAAAGTGATTTAAACTCCGTGCCAAACAGAAGTTAGTGTGCACATGTGCGAACCAACTCACTTGCATCTAGAAGGATAGGTTAAGGCTAGAAATGTGTTGGGGAATGTCATTTAGTCAACTGGTCTAACTGTGAATGATATTTGTATACTGTTTGATCTAACAACTATTTAGATTTTTGTGTTTTTTAGACTATGATGGAGCGCAGGTACGACTACCTGCCCAATGCCTTTGAGAAGAGGAATCTGGCCCTGGAGATCGTGGCCAGGATTCACAGGACACGGACACCACCTTCACTTATACGCAGATCATGCAGCACTGGTCGGACTTGAAGCGACTGCACATGCCCTGGGTGTGGTGTTTTTTGTGACCCATTTCCCAAGTAAGTACATACCGATTGCTAGATGTAACAAACACAGCAGGTAGGCCTTTAATTAGAAATGCTTTTCTTTTCTAGTGTCTGAAATTGAGTATCGCATACCACCCACTCGGAGGCGCGCAGTCCAGCCAGTGCGACATGAATCTGCACCACCAAGTGAAGGTGGTGGATCTCCAGGGCCAACTTCCTACCCCTCCTCTGTAGCTGCGTCAGACCAGCCCCTGGACCTATTAACAGAGGAGGGGCCTCACCGCATGGGCAGACAGTCTTACGAAACGACTTAGGCATTACCCTCCGGTATGTGAATCTGAATGTAACCCCACATACATACATGCTATTTAAACAAAAGCTGATTCCCTTAATCTCTTTTTATAGATGAATATGTAGCGGGTGAAAGATCTGGAGCTGAGAGTGCAGCAAATCAAGCCCAGGAGGAACATGGAGAAGGTGGGTGATGTCACGCACACACATTCTAAGTGTCATTTGGTTACTGTTGAATCAGACATTAGAAGTGAGCCTATTTTAAATGTCTCTACAGCCTCACATTTCCAGCAGTGGCAGGCCCAGAGCCTAGGGTGGTCCCCGAAGCTGAGGTCGTCCACCACCGAAGTAAGTTGTAATGTAAATATTTGGAGTATGTGGAAAATGACATCATCACCAATCAACCTAAATCCATTGGCAATGTCATTAGCATAATGACATATGGCCTCTTCCTTTAATACATTCCTTAGCATAATGACATATGGCCTCATGAGTTAGATTAAAACATAATAATCATTCGATCCACAGCTGTGAAACATGTATTTGCAGAATAGAAATCGTGATGGAATTGAGGTAAGCATTGTAGCAGAAGTGAGTGATAAAAAAATTGAGACAAGCACATGAATGAGTTAATTTTGTTGTGTGCATGCGTAAGGTCGGAAAGATTTCCGTCTGGATGTTTTATACATTTATAGAAAAAGGAATTCAGAATCTAATGAGAAACGTAAATCATTCGTTAGAGGTGACGTTGGAAAAAGCAAAAAAAAACAGAAGCCTATGTTGTTTTTTATGATTTAAAAAATATATGAAAAAAAAAAAAATTTACATTTTTTACTAAAAAAAAAAAGTAGATAAATAAATACATAATTGAGGTAAGCATCAAGGGTGCAAAGGGAAGAATATAGAAACCACGATGGAATTGAGGTAAGCATTAAGGACGCAAAGGGAAGAAGAATTAAACCGTGATGGAATTGAGGTAAGAATTAAGGGAGCAAAGGGAAGAATATAGAAACTGCGATGGAATTGAGATAAGCATTAAGGGCGCAAAGGGAAGAATATAGAAACCGTGATGGAACTGAGGTAAGCATTAAGGGCGCAAAGGGAAGAAGAATGAAACCGCAATGGAATTGAGGTAAGCATTAAGGGCGCAAAGGGAAGAATATAGAAACCGCGATGGAATTGAGGTAAGCATTAAGGGAGCAAAGGGAAGAATATAGAAACCGCGGTGGAATTGAGGTAAGCATTAAGGGCGCAAAGGAAAGATATAGAAATCGTGATGGAATTGAGGTAAGCATTGTAGCAGAAGTGAGTGATAAAAAAATTGAGACGAGCACATGAATGAGTTAATTTTGTTGTGTGCATGCGTAAGGTCGGAAAAATTTCCATCTGGATGTTTTATACATTTATAGAAAAGGGAATTCAGAATCTAATGAGAAACGTAAATCGTTAGAGGTGACGTTGGAAAAAGCAAAAAAACGGAAGCCTATGTTGTTTCCTAAGTAACGTAAATGAAAAACGAAAGCTGAAAAATTGCGTTGGCGTACGCAGCGACGAACACTTTACAAAAGGCTTACGATGCATGCTTAGAATCACTCGTACACTAATATGCAAGCGGAACCAAAACGAAAAAAAAACAGATCGACACAAAAACGAAATTCATTTTATGTCTCTCTGAATCAACCCTTATGTGCAGACACCGCAGAGAAGAAGTGGTGGTGGCAGATACAGGACAATGGGAACAGCGCCAGCGGCGGAGGCAGCGGACAGGGATCGGTTGCTTTGCCCATCCGTCTGCTGGTCCTCCTGACCTCCTGTGGCTGTGGCAGCCTGGCCAGCAGCCTGGTACAATGGAAAGGTGAGTTTACTTTTTTTATTCTTTTACCTATGGGAAATGGGAGGGGGAAATGCCACACTGCCTATGGGAATGGGAAGGGGGGAATGCAACACTGCCTACGGGAATGGGAGGGGGGAATGCCACACTACCTGTGGGGAATGGGAAGGGGCAATGCCACACTGCCTATGGGAATGGGTTGGGGGGAGTGCCACACTGCCTATGGGGAATGGGAAGGGGGAATGCCACACTGCCTACGGGAATGGGAGGGGGGAATGCCACACTTTCTTAAGGGGATTGGGGGGGGAATGCTAGACTGCCTGTGTAAGTTTCAGTGAGCTCCTTTACCTCAGCAGTGGCTATAGCAAGTGTTTTATGTGTACAGGACTCCCTTCTCTCTTCTTGGTGTACAGACTTGGTCCTTTACCTGTAGCAACCAGTTGCAGGTAGTGAATACTACTTCGGTAAAACATACATTTGCTGACATAGGAAAGATTACGACATCAGCTCAGCACCTTGAGCACATTCTTTTGGCACATTGAAAGTGCACTTTACCCTTTAAGTTGTTTCAGTTCATAATCATTTTTCACTGAATGTACTTCATATTGCAATGCAATAGCATTGCAATATGAAGTACAACACGGGCGGAAAGTGGCACTGCAAGGTACACACAAACTTTGTTTCTCTGTCTCCTTGCCCCATCCATCCCTGTCCCCTCAGCTCTGCTCCATCCAGCCCAGTCTCTCTGCTCCATCCATTCCTGTCCTCCCAGTTTTGCCCATCAAATTCCTGGCCTCCCAGCTTTGCCCATCCGTTTCTGTCCCTCTAGTTCTGTCCATTCATCCCTTGGATGGAGAGCTCCCAGCTCTCTCTCATCCCTCTCTGCCTTCCTGTTCTGTCTATCAGTCCCTCTTCCTTACAGGTCCTCTCCCCCCAGCTCTATCTATTCATCCTTATTACCAGAACTCATTGCCAGTAAAATTTTGGGCCCTAGTCAACTCCTGTACATGGCATGCACAGAATGCACAGGGGGTTAAAAGCAGTGTGTTGCGGGCCAGAAATGTAGGATTCTTGGGGTGACAACCCGGCGCACTGATTTTTAACTATCCACTCCCCCTCCACGACAGCCCCCTGCCCTGACTTTCACCTCTCCCCAGATGTCTGTAGATGGACCTTTACAAGAAGCGGTTGAGTACCCGTGCTATAGGCCATGTTTTAGATGTATTGATATAGCTGTTTGAAATCAGCAGAAACTGTTATGATTCACGCCTGTTGATATTGAAATTTTAAAACAATTGTGGTTCCAGCATGCTCTATTCATTGGCATGCCTCTGTCACTGCCCAGCCTTATAACCTACAAGGGCAGACTGGGGTCAGGGATTTTACTGGTCCTAGCCAGCCCATAACCAGCCCATGAGCTGCTGATCTCCATCCCCAGGAGTGTAACCAGAGGGGTGCGACTGCACCAGAAGGTCAGGGGGGCCCCATCATTGTTGATCCTCCACCTTATTTATTGTGCTTACTTCATCATTTAGATAAAGGAAGCACCGTTAACTCTGCTCAGCCATTTAGGGCCAAACCAAATTGACAAGGGTCATTAAGAAAGGGGCACAACTCCACAAATACCATAAAATAATATTTTATTAAATGTTACACTATAGCAAAAATAAAAACACACATGCAACACAAAGACACTGTTAAAATCCAGGAGACCACAAGTACAAATAGAAATCAATATTAAATAGCTCCACAAATAGCCCAAACAAATATATATATATATATATATATATTTTATATATTTCTAATTACTCAAGTGGGTGTTCAATTACTCAACTTAGTGCAAAAAATACAGGTATAAAAAAGTAATCACTACAAATAATTCATCAAGACTATAAACCTGTGCAATCAATCAAATCTAAAGTGCAAATGCTAGATAAGAAGGCTATATTCACCAAGTAAAGCAGGGGATGAGACCCCCAATGTAAACCCAATACACAAAAGTGCTGTTGGTGCAGAGGACTGTATAAGGGAGCTGAGTTAGTAAGCAATCACTGGAAAGAAAAAGTAAAGATCATACTGTCCTTGTGGTCAAACGTGACTAATCATCAGGCAGTGGATTAAAGGCAGGAGACCCCACATGTTCTCCAAGGCTTCTCCAGGGATCTACCTCAGCTCCCTTAAACAGCCACCTGCACTAACAGCACTTTTGTGTATTGGGTTTACATTGGGGGTCTCATCCCCTGCTTTACTTGGTGAATATAGCCTCCTTATCCAGCATTTGCACTTTAGATTTGATTGATTGCACAGGTTTATAGTCTTGATGAATTATTTGTAGTGATTACTTTTTTATACTTGTATTTTTTGCACTAAGTGGAGTAATTGAACACCCACTTGAGTAATTTGAAATATATAACAAAATATATATATATTTTTTGGGGCTATTTGTGGAGCTATTTAATACTGATTTCTATTTGTACTTTTTGATACCTTGTGGTCTTCTATAATATGGATTGCTAAGTATTTTAGCATCACATTAGTGGATTAATTGATTTTAACAGTGTCTTTGCGTTGCATGTGTGTTTTTATTTTTGCTATAGTTTAACATTTAATAAAATATTATTTTATAGTATTTGTGGAGTTGTGCCCCTTTCTTATGACCCTTGTCAGTTTGGTTTGGCCCATGTTCTAGTAGCTTGACGGGTTGGGCAGCACACTCAGTTATCAATATTAAAAGCTGTGCCTGCTATTTTTATAAGTAGTACTCTGCTCAGCCATTAGTTATCCAAAAGCCTGAAAAAAGTTTACTGTTTGAGCCATGAAAGAGCCCCATTTAATGTTTGCACCAGGGTCCCGTCACATTTAGCTACACTGCTGTTCAGCTCTAATGTGTTTCCCAGATCATGGTCAATGAGCACCTTCATTAGAAAAGGCTAAAGCATTGCAGGGATAGAGCATAGGCATGGACTCTAAGCGATGGTACTTAAATCGGCTACTTAAACAACAGCCTGACACAGTTGGAAAAGAAAGGTAGTGGCCATTTTGGAGCTTCCTCTCCCAGCATCTCAGCCATGCTGCTGCCTGGATTCAACTGACATAACTGAAAGAGCACAGGAGCACTTCCTGTTAGCAGGTGGCCTGCAAATGCATGCCGCCATTTTGTTTCTAAAATTTACTACAGCAGGAGTTAGAGTTAAATGATTTTTTTATGTGCAGCAATCTAAATTGCCCTGGGGAGGGATGCATATGAGCATTGTTTGTTGTGTTGTTCTGGTTTAAGTCATTTTTGACTGTTGGTCCGCTTTAAACTTGAGCATTAGGAAGGGGTTGGGGGAAGACTTTGGAAATAAAGGGGAGGGAATGTTAGTAAAGAAATGAGTGAATGAGGTAAGGAAGGCTCCTGGGAGAAGGGGCAAACGTTTTCCCCCCTGTTTTGCAGCACCTTATATTCCAGCATAAGTGTTGTTCTATCTATCCTATGCTCCTGAATGCCTGGATCTCCCTGCAGAGAACCCACCAACACTGCATGCTGCAGCGGTGCCCTATACCGCACCAAGCCCCACAGCAGCCTGCACTGCTAACTTGAAGAAACTCTCTCATTTGGCACCAATGAAGGGGTCTGCGTTATAGCTGAAACCACACTGATCACACATTTCATACATAGAGGATAAGTGTACTGCATTTCAATATGTTGGGGTTCAAAGCTTATATCAGAGTGTTATATCAGAACTCACCTTATTTTGGGGTAGTAGTGTACTGTATATCTGTTTTTTTTTCTTGTGGAGAGGACACTTTGAGTATTACTTTTGCTATGGGCCCCAGTGAACCCTTTGCACTGTGGAGTGAATTCCAGACAAAGTAGGATACATGCCAGGGGGTAACGCCCAACAGGTTAGCTCCAAAGCATTGTTGCTAGAGAAGAAGCAGTGAGGGTGCTGCTGTTGCATATTCCCTCTATGATATTTTGCAACAAACAGCTCACCAATGGCTCAGTTAGCTCTCCCTATTGACTCATTTGGAGCAAGAGGTCATCATATCTGGCTGAAACAGGAAGTGGAAAGTAAAAGTCTAATAACTTTTAATGTTATTTATCAAAGGGACTGTAAACCCAACAGCAATAATATGGCAGCAAGTCGCTTACCTGATGCCTGATTACCCCATGAACCACTATTTCCTGCAGCACAGGGTAGAAGCCTTAGAAGGCTCCAACGTTTGCCCTCCTTTTAGTTCCAGAACCATGCAAAAAAGTGGTCTAACAACCATTCTGTCCCTTGGTGCTCTCAGCTGTCTCTGACCACAGCAGAGCATGTTACAAAATATTAAAGCTACACCATGGCATGCCCTTCCCCGGTCAACCACGTGTGAAAGCCACAAAGCAGCTTCACTTAGAATGCATAAGGTATTTTTATATAAGGTATTTTCATATAATTTGAGATGCTTTGAAATGGTTCATTTTACACTGTTCTCAAGTTGGATTAGGTGGGTGGAAATATGAAGAGACTTTAAGGCACATATTACAGATTTGTTGTATTATGTTGCATGCATTTTTGATGACTGGAGTTCAGAGAGAGGCTATATTTTCTGTTGATGATTAGGACCAACCACCTGTACTTGTACCAGGACTTTAAACATATGTCCTCTTTTGCTTACTACCGTATATACTCGAGTATAGGTCGACCCGAATATAAGCCGAGGCACCTAATTTTACCACAAAAAACTGGAAAAGTTATTGACTCGAGTATAAGCCTAGGGTGGGAAATGCAGCAGCTACCGGTAAACAGGGGAAAATGGACTCAAAAGAGGGACAGTCCCTCCAAATCAGGAAAACTTGGGAGGTATGCAATAACAGTACACAGAGCTGTGGCAGCGCTATCACTAAAGAAGCTTTACCTGCTGCCATTTTAACATAAAAATCCCGCCCTCGCCTGTAGGGGCAGAGGAGCACACAGCCAGCATTGGTGTGCATCCTTCTCCCCTTTCCTGTCTCCCATTCGTTGCGTCCCTGGGCGTTCCAACCTCTTTGCTGAGTGAAGGTTGGGGTCAAAAAGCGCAGACGCGCAGCCAAGCAGCTTCCAGGGAACGCTGCTCACCACCCGGGTAATGCTAAGAGCAGACTTGCTCTTAGTGGACGACTGCCCCGCCCCCTGCTCGCAGATTGACAGCAGCGATGTCGGCTGCCTTCACTCCTGCACGCCAGCTGTAAGTATTTTCATCCCTTCCCCCGCACGCCAGGAAGTCTCTTTGCGCCCGCAGGCATCGGGAACTATTAATTCAGAAGACACCAGCACACACACACCTACCTGATGAGGGGGACACAAAGAGGACCACATGCCCCACACTGCTCCAGCATCTTCACTGCCGACGGCGACCGGGGTTGCGCGGGTGCGCGGCCGCGCGCGCACCTTAGCTTCTCCTACCTTTTCTCCTCCATTTCACTGACTCGAGTATAAGCCGAGGCGGCTTTTTTCAGCCCAAAAAGTGGGCTGAAAAACTCGGCTTATACTCGAGTATATACGGTATTTTGTCTTGACACTTTTGTAAGAATTCTCCATTTTAGATGCCAGGGGAGGCATAGTCGTGTTACGCTCTAAATTCAGGTTTTGCCAGCAGTGAATTACATTGCGTGCTGTCTGCCTGATGTGTGACCACACTTTCTCAAGCGTACATCTGGCTCCTGAAACTGGCAGATAAACAGGAGATTATTTACCGTGTTCAGAAATTGAACGCAATCGGCTTTTTATAGCTGTGTTTGTATAAGCTTTGTTTCGCTAATGGTGTGTAAAGTGTTGTCAATATTTTGCGTTATTATTGCGGCTTCTTTTTTAAATGATTTCAGCTTTCTATGTCAGCTTCTTGTGATTTATTGGATCATTGCTGTGTCTTTTAAAGCAGAAGTCCGGTCTAATAACTGAGACAGGACGTAGGTAAAAAAAAACGAAGCCACACACAGCACAATCAGATCGAACAAATCGATCGACCCACAACCACTTCCAGGCAGGGGGCAATCGAGCGTCCTAGGCAAGTAATGTAGCCGGCTCTTCAGAACTAGCGTGATTCTTAATTCAGAGCATCAGTTACTCTCTGCTGTATTTTCAGAATTTATTTAAACAAAACACAAAAACAATGAGAAAAATGGTGCAAGGTAATAAAACAAGATTAACTATAAAACACAGTACAGATAAATAGATAGCAATACAAATAAAAAGGGGAAAGATACTTAAGTCGGTCTAGGCTGCAGTTCGATTGAATCAATTGTCTCTCAATCCTCACACGTCTCCCAAAGACCCACGGTTCCTGGTCTCTTCCTTAGATGTTAAAAGGGAGCGCGTGTCACTCTTGATGGTAAGATTCAAGTATCCCTGGCAATTCTTGCCAGCCATGCTCATAGGCCCTAGAGTAGAGAGGGGGTCTCCCTACCCCTTCCACCAGTGTGCGTATCACAACTTTTCCGAATATTCCAATCACATTTCTGCTATATGATACCAACTGAACACATTCCAAGGGAGGGAGTGACACAAGCAAGAGAGGAACTTTGGGAATTTGGGATCCATTGATGTGATTTGTTTATTACCCCAAAACCACACAGGAAGTGAGTAGGAGAGGACACATTTAAGGGGTTATCACCATGGACCCGGCATGTATATCTGTGAGGATGAGATGAAGGTGAAACCCAACAAGAAATGAGTGGTTTACCAAGAAGGCAGGTCATCCAGGGTATATCTATATATATATATATATATATATACACAAATCTCTCTCTCTCTATATATATGTATATATATATATATATATATATATACATATACACACATACACATTCATTACTGGTGGGCAGGCTTATTAATGACTAGCGCCAGGTATTGGCAGATGAGCATCTGTACAGAAGCGCTTAGAGCGGCCACTAGTAGACACTGTGATCGGCTATCGGTCGCTGTAATAGAGCACCTCAGTCGCTGTATTAAACTGGCCGGCATTGATGAATGCGATGTATGTTGCACGTTCTAACACCAGTACAGTGTTGCAGGGAGTGAAAGGTAGCGCCAGCTCATTGCGACCGACTCTCAGCAACTCACATCATGTTCAACAAAAATAGCATAGAGCGTCAGACATTGTGTGATTAAAGTCTGTTTTTGAACACATATCCACCGGTAACAAAGCAAAAACACATGGAATGACATTGTTGTAACATTGTGACATTAATACTTAAAAATATAAAAAATCTAAAAAGTTTTCCAAAATGACTTTTTTCTAGGCCAGTAGAGGTGACATAATTATTTGAGAGAAAAAAAAATGTAAAAACAAAAAAACCTGTTTCAACAGAAGAAAAGGAACGTCAATTGAAATGTATGGGAGAGCGATAGGTAGCGACAGGTAATACCTGGCGCTCTGGAAGCCAGAGCGCCGGCTCTATACGCTGAGCTGCCTGTAATGATGTCGTACGCTACAGACTGTTAGAGTCGCTCACCAGAATCGCCTTCATAAATGTGGTATTTCGTACAGCGCCCGGCGTTCACCAGGCGCTGCCTGCCACTTACAAGGCACTACCTACCGCTATCCCTTGATGAATAAAGCCCTTGGTCACAGAGAGAGGCAGAGGACAGGGGACAGAGAGAAAGAAAGTGAGAGAGAGAAGACAACAAAAGAAAGCTGAAAGGGAGGAGCGAAAGGGGGAAGTGAAAATCAAAAAAGGAGATGAAAAGAGAAAGTGAGAAAGAGAGGTAAGAGTTAATGAAGAAAGAAAGAGATAAAAAAAGAGTGATCAAGAAAAAAGTAAGAAAGATAGAAAGAAAAGAAAAGCGAGAGACAAACCGGGAGAAAAAAAAGGAAGGTGTGAAAAATGGAGGTAAAGAAAGTGTGATAGAGAGTAAAAGGAGAAAGAGGGGAATGAAGACATAAAAGAGTTTAAGGGAAAGAGAGAGCTAATAAGAAAGAAATTCAAAAATGGAAAAGAAAAAGATGAGTAGGAAGGAAGGAAGGAAGAAAGGGGGTTATTTAAGAAAGAATAGCGTCAGGTAGCGCCTGGTTAATGAGAGGTAGTGACAGATAGTGACTGGTGAACGCCGGACACGGCACGCAATTACACATTTATCAAGCAGAATCTGTTTAACGACTGGGATAGCGGCATGTAGCGTCTGATTCATCATTTTCAAAGCCTCTGCGCACAGCGCCAGCGTTCAGCCTTGCACAGCGCCAGGTATGACCTCTCGCTACCTGTCGCTCCCCCATACATTTCAATGGATGAACCTTTTCTTCACTTTAAACAGGTTTTTTTTATTTTTTATTTTTCCCCAAAATCACAAATAATTCTGTGACCTCTTCTGGTACTGAAAAAGCAGTTTTTTCCAATTTTTTACATTTTTTAAATATTTCTTCAGAAATGACATTACAGGTCTGGCATTAAAGTGTTCATGTTACAATGTTGCTACAATGTAATTCCATATGTTTTTGCTTTGTTACTAGTTGATAGATGCTTGAAAACAGACTTTAAACACACCCCCTCCTGCGTTATGAGCTACAAACAAGTATTTTTCAGCGCCAGAGATTTGTGAGGCTGTTTTTTTGCTGAATATGGTGTGAGTCGGTCGCTATGAGCAGTCGCTAACATGCGCTCCCATACAGCGCTGTACTGGTCAAATAGCGACTCCTCACAATGTATTCAACATTACTGAACAGCGACTGAGTCGTTATAAAGTAGCGACCCACGGCCGAGCACTGCGACTACTAGTGGCCGCTCTGAAAATGCCTGCTACAGACGCTCATCTGTCGCTACCTGCCGCTAATGATGAATCAGCCTCTTAGCCACCAAATGGGACAACAGGCAGGTGCACAGATATCCAACCTGTATAGAGGGGGTAGGACAGTCTCTCTCTTCAGCCATCAGCCTTGTTGTCAATGCGGAGCATGATAAGGAGCAGAGTCTGGAGATAAGAGCATATAGAGGAGGGAGGTCAAGGACAGAAGGCGCCCAGGACAGAGGAGGGAGGGGGTCAGGACCAGCACACACAGCTTTAACCAGCCAGGGCGCAACCCCTGTCCTGACGCTTGACAGAGAGGAAAACTTGTGTGTGTGTGTGTGTGTGTGTGTGTGTGTGTGTGTGTGTGTGTGTGTGGGGGGGGGCACATCTGACATCACAGCAGGTGCTGAGGAGAGTGAATGGAGACAAACACACAGCACGCTTCTTCAGAGCTCTGCAATAATGGACTGACTCCACCCCCGGTGTGGCACCCTTAATAAAAAAATACTGGCTAAATTAATGGCCAGTAAAAATAAATTACCGGTACCAGCCTGGTGCAATTAATACCGGCTGTGCCTGTGAAATTTCGACCGAATTGGCAACCCTGCATGCATTGCATTTTCCCCGTATTTATAACCTTCTTGGCGAGGCTGCACAATCCGCCATCCCCACGCTCTTTTTCACGTGCCTGTTGGCCTTTGACTTGAATGGGTCTGGGATCTTGTTTTATTTATCCTTATCCTGCCCCTAATATTTAAATTATTGTATGTCCCAGTGGCTCATGTTTTTACCATTAGCAGTCTATTAGTAGTGGTTGTAGTGATACAATAAATACATGTTATTTATATTCATTGTGAGGTTGTGTTAGGAGGTCAATGGTTGATTGGATGGGTCCCAGAGCAATCACAGAGCAGGGGAAGCCACTCTGCACAGCCTTCCTGTGGCTACCTCCAGAAGCGCCAAGGACAGCGCTCATTTTCAGTTATGGTGGTCTTTTTAAGCCCTCCCCATCCTGCGGGGGAGGAGAGACTAGACTGCTGTTTTAAACTATTTCTGTTAAAGTATTATACTATATTTTTAAATAAGGTTATTGGGTTAATTTAGTAATTACCACTTGCATGTGTCTTGTTGAGTAATGTCACTTTTAATCTTTGTGCATCCACATTCATGCCAAACCAAAATCTACATTTTCAGCCCCGCTCCTCTGGAGTAAAGGCTTCCTCCTCGAATCTAGATCCCTCTCCTGGAGCTCCTTGGTCCCAGTGGTTTTCCCAGGGTGACCAGAATTTCCTCCAGGTGGTAATGGCGGGGCTCTGCCTCTTTGTCCCCATGCAAGGATGGGGCATAAGGGCAAGAGGGTGGCCCATAAATGATAACACTCAGTGGCAGTCTCCTCGGCCGAGTTTAAGTCAGAGGAGGACCTCTTGATTTCCAGGAATCTGAGGACCATTCCTTCTCAGATAAGGAAGAGGAGAATGAGCAGGATGTATATATTAAGTGCAAGTAGTTTTTGCATATATGTTGATTAACGTTTTATGTGCCAGTTATGTGTCAATTATTAAGCACCTTTGTTGGTTCTTGCATTAGCACTTTTATATTTTATTTTTAGATTGTGATTTGTTTTGCACTTATCCTCCCTTTTTTTCTCTTTATATATTTGGCTACTATTTGTAATTGGGTCTATTTAAATATATTTTTGCTGCTCTACTTTGGTTTTAGTAAATGTTTTAATTGTTTCTCATAATATATTGCATTTTTGCAGTAAAGCTCATAAAATTGTTCATTGGGGTGACTTCCTTGGCAAAATGGACTGTTAGGCAAGATCTGGGCCGAATCTAATTTCACCCTGGATCCAAAGCCACTTCAAATGTAACAGCTAGTATAGTTAGGATCCGATGCCTAGAATTGGCCTTTGAAGAACAGGCACTGTGGTGTTCTTTAGATAAAACAGGTTTTTTTTCTGACTGCCTGCTAGCTTGCTATATTGGAAACATTATGCTAACCTTTAAGGCAATGATGCCTGGAGTCTCGCTGTCAAGCTAAACAGGATATCAAAAGCAAATACTACAACATGTGAATTACTTTTTTAATCTAGCACCTTGGGAACCTGTTTTGCTGTCTAATATCTGCTTTACTTGCAAGTCAATACGAAAGCTTGAAAACAGGTTATTAGGTAACCTTGACTGAAGGGCAAAGGGGTACAGTGTTCAGAGAGAAAGCTTTGCATTGATGCCGCTTTTCCAGCTTCCAAAGTCAAAATCAGCAGTTTTGGCACTTCTTAATGTGTCTTCCAACAGATAGGGCTTCATGGCCGTCGGTGATGTGGACGGGTAGATTTATCCCACTGCAATACTGTGGAATCTCTGGCACCAGGGTCTTACGTACCGTAAAGTCAGTGAAGGCAGGTGCCCCTGGACCCGTGGCACAAGGGGGGCTGGCGCAAGTCTTCTCCACCTCCTCTATAGCATGAATGTGTCAGACCCCGAGAATACCTGTCTTCATTGTGAGCCTGCAACCCCCAAACTCCACAGCCAGCTTCACCTACAGTCAAGCCCCCGGGACGCTATATACACCTCGCTGGACACGGTTGCCCCCAGAACTTGATGGCTCAAAGATTGTAGGCTCACAGAGAGTGAAGACTAGAGATGAGCGAACTTTTGAAAAATTCGATTCGACTGATTCGCCGAATTTTCCGACAAAAATCGTTTCGACCCGAATAAATTCGCGATGAATCGCTATTAAAAACGGCTATTTCTGAGCCTCCTAGAGCCTCGATAGGGTTGTAAACCATTCTGCCTTGCTGTAACACGCACAGGATGCGTGCTGGGTTAGTTAAATAATACTTTGAAGAAATATCACATGCAGATCAGAGGCATCGCTAATAGAATCGCAGAGCGGCACAATTGCAGAGAGTTGAAGTGGCATCACTATGAGGGGCAGAAGGAGCCCAAACATTGCTTTAAAGAGACACTGGAGTTGGCAGCAGCAGGAGCCCAAAAATTGGATGAATCACACCCTGGAGTTGGCAGGAGTTGACAGCAGTAGCAGCAGCAGGAGCCCAAATATTACTTTAAAGAGACCCTGGGGTTGGCCTCAGGAGCCCAAAAATTGGATGAATCACACCCTGGAGTTGGCAGCAGCAGCAGCAGGAGCCCAAATATACACTGGAGTTTGCTTCAGGAGCCCAAAAATTGGATGAATCACACCCTGGAGTTGGCAGAAGTTGGCAGCAGCAGCAGCAGGAGCCCAAATATACACTGGAGTTGGCTTCAGGAGCCCAAAAATTGGATGAATCACACCCTGGAGTTGGCAGGAGTTGACAGTAGCAGCAGCAGGAGCCCAAATATACACTGGAGTTGGCTTCAGGAGCCCAAAAATTGGATGAATCACACCCTGGAGTTGGCAGCAGCAGCAGCAGGAGCCCAAATATACACTGGAGTTGGCTTCAGGAGCCCAAAAATTGGTTGAATCACACCCTGGAGTTGGCAGAAGTTGGCAGCAGCAGCAGCAGGAGCCCAAATATACACTGGAGTTGGCTTCAGGAGCCCAAAAATTGGATGAATCACACCCTGGAGTTGGCAGGAGTTGACAGTAGCAGCAGCAGGAGCCCAAATATACACTGGAGTTGGCTTCAGGAGCCCAAAAATTGGATGAATCACACCCTGGAGTTGGCAGGAGTTGACAGTAGCAGCAGCAGGAGCCCAAATATTACATTAAAGAGACCCTGGGGTTGGCCTCAGGAGCCCAAAAATTGGATGAATCACACCCTGGAGTTGGCAGCAGCAGCAGCAGGAGCCCAAATATACACTGGAGTTGGCTTCAGGAGCCCAAAAATTGGATGAAACACACCCTGGAGTTGGCAGAAGTTGGCAGCAGCAGCAGCAGGAGCCCAAATATACACTGGAGTTGGCTTCAGGAGCCCAAAAATTGGATGAATCACACCCTGGAGTTGGCAGGAGTTGACAGCAGCAGCAGCAGGAGCCCAAATATTACATTAAAGAGACCCTGGGGTTGGCCTCAGGAGCCCAAAAATTGGATGAATCACACCCTGGAGTTGGCAGCAGCAGCAGCAGGAGCCCAAATATACACTGGAGTTGGCTTCAGGAGCCCAAAAATTGGATGAATCACACCCTGGAGTTGGCAGAAGTTGGCAGCAGCAGCAGCAGGAGCCCAAATATACACTGGAGTTGGCTTCAGGAGCCCAAAAATTGGATGAATCACACCCTGGAGTTGGCAGGAGTTGACAGCAGCAGCAGCAGCAGGAGCCCAAATATTACATTAAAGAGACCCTGGGGTTGGCCTCAGGAGCCCAAAAATTGGATGAATCACACCCTGGAGTTGGCAGCAGCAGCAGCAGGAGCCCAAATATACACTGGAGTTGGCTTCAGGAGCCCAAAAATTGGATGAATCACACCCTGGAGTTGGCAGAAGTTGGCAGCAGCAGCAGCAGGAGCCCAAATATACACTGGAGTTGGCTTCAGGAGCCCAAAAATTGGATGAATCACACCCTGGAGTTGGCAGGAGTTGACAGTAGCAGCAGCAGGAGCCCAAATATTACATTAAAGAGACCCTGGGGTTGGCCTCAGGAGCCCAAAAATTGGATGAATCACACCCTGGAGTTGGCAGCAGCAGGAGCCCAAATATACACTGGAGTTGGCTTCAGGAGCCCAAAAATTGGATGAATCACACCCTGGAGTTGGCAGAAGTTGGCAGCAGCAGCAGCAGGAGCCCAAATATACACTGGAGTTGGCTTCAGGAGCCCAAAAATTGGATGAATCAAACCCTGGAGTTGGCAGGAGTTGACAGTAGCAGCAGCAGGAGCCCAAATATACACTGGAGTTGGCTTCAGGAGCCCAAAAATTGGATGAATCACACCCTGGAGTTGGCAGGAGTTGACAGCAGCAGCAGGAGCCCAAATATACACTGGAGTTGGCTTCAGGAGCCCAAAAATAGGATGAATCACACCCTGGAGTTGGCAGAAGTTGGCAGCAGCAGGAGCCCAAATATACACTGGAGTTGGCTTCAGGAGCCCAAAAATTGGATGAATCACACCCTGGAGTTGGCAGAAGTTGGCAGCAGCAGCAGCAGGAGCCCAAATATACACTGGAGTTTGCTTCAGGAGCCCAAAAATTGGATGAATCCCACCCTGGAGTTGGCAGGAGTTGACAGTAGCAGCAGCAGGAGCCCAAATATTACTTTAAAGAGACCCTGGGGTTGGCCTCAGGAGCCCAAAAATTGGATGAATCACACCCTGGAGTTGGCAGCAGCAGGAGCCCAAATATACACTGGAGTTGGCTTCAGGAGCCCAAAAATTGGATGAATCACACCCTGGAGTTGGCAGAAGTTGGCAGCAGCAGCAGCAGGAGCCCAAATATACACTGGAGTTGGCTTCAGGAGCACAAAAATTGGATGAATCACACCCTGGAGTTGGCAGAAGTTGGCAGCAGCAGCAGCAGGAGCCCAAATATACACTGGAGTTGGCTTCAGGAGCCCAAAAATTGGATGAATCACACCCTGGAGTTGGCAGAAGTTGGCAGCAGCAGCAGGAGCCCAAATATACACTGGAGTTGGCTTCAGGAGCCCAAAAATTGGATGAATCAAACCCTGGAGTTGGCAGGAGTTGACAGTAGCAGCAGCAGGAGCCCAAATATACACTGGAGTTGGCTTCAGGAGCCCAAAAATTGGATGAATCACACCCTGGAGTTGGCAGGAGTTGACAGCAGCAGCAGGAGCCCAAATATACACTGGAGTTGGCTTCAGGAGCCCAAAAATTGGATGAATCACACCCTGGAGTTGGCAGAAGTTGGCAGCAGCAGCAGGAGCCCAAATATACACTGGAGTTGGCTTCAGGAGCCCAAAAATTGGATGAATCACACCCTGGAGTTGGCAGAAGTTGGCAGCAGCAGCAGCAGGAGCCCAAATACACACTGGAGTTGGCTTCAGGAGCCCAAAAATTGGATGAATCACACCATGGAGTTGGCAGGAGTTGACAGTAGCAGCAGCAGGAGCCCAAATATTACATTAAAGAGACCCTGGGGTTGGCCTCAGGAGCCCAAAAATTGGATGAATCACACCCTGGAGTTGGCAGCAGCAGCAGCAGGAGCCCAAATATACACTGGAGTTGGCTTCAGGAGCCCAAAAATTGGATGAATCACACCCTGGAGTTGGCAGAAGTTGGCAGCAGCAGCAGCAGGAGCCCAAATATACACTGGAGTTGGCTTCAGGAGCCCAAAAATTGGATGAATCACACCCTGGAGTTGGCAGAAGTTGGCAGCAGCAGCAGCAGGAGCCCAAATATACACTGGAGTTGGCTTCAGGAGCCCAAAAATTGGATGAATCACACCCTGGAGTTGGCAGGAGTTGACAGCAGCAGCAGCAGCAGGAGCCCAAATATTACTTTAAAGTGACACTGGGGTTGGCTTCAGGAGCCCAACAATTGGATGAATCACACCCTGGAGTTGGCAGAAGTTGGCAGCAGCAGCAGCAGGAGCCCAAAAAATGGCCTAAAGACATAAATATGTTTTGCACCATTTGGAAAGTGTAAAACGTGGCACCATGCTGAATCTAGTCGCATGCATCAGGCATTGGTGGGTGGAAATCCTGGCTGATCCATCCCTGATTCATTTTGACAAAGGTGAGTCTCTCCACATTTTTAGTTGACAGACGAGTTCTCCTCGCCGTAACTATGGCCCCCGCCGCACTAAACACCCGCTCAGATGGCACGCTACTTGCCGGGCAGGACAGCTTTTCCAGGGCAAACTCTGCTAGTTGCTGCCCAGAAGTCCAGCGGATCCTCAAGGTGTGTTGGCATGGTCATGTCAAAGTATGACATGACCTGCTGGTTGAGGTCCTGCTCCAGGTCTTCCTGCTGCTCATGAGTAGCCTCACTATGCGGGTGTAGAAAGCTACTCATTAGCGACTGAAGACTGAGGCTGCTGCTGCTGATGGAGCTGCTGCTGCTGCTCCTGCCAACCCCCCCAGCGGCCATGGCAGTGGAAGGTGAGCGCAGAGGTCCCCTCGAGTCAGACCTGCGAGAGTATGGACCATGGCGCAGATAGGCATCGGCCAACTGCCTACGTAGAATGTCTTTGTAGTAGTTGAGTTTGTCCTCCCTCTCGGTGGGTTTAAAAAATGCCCCCATTTTGTGCCGGAAGCGAGGGTCCAATAAGGTGGACAGCCAGAAGTCATCCCGCCGACAGATGGAAACAATTCTGGGGTCACTACGCAAGCACGTGAGCATGCTTCGTGCCATTTGCGCAAGTGACTCGGATGGACTACCTGTCTCCATCTCCACTGCATACTGCCACGGTGTGCCCGGGTCCTCTGTCTCGCCTTCCTCAAAAACCTCTAGCTCCTCTGGCTGCTCCTGCTCCTCCTCTCCTGTCCACTGACTAGATAAACCAGCCATTTCGCCAAGCCTAAACTGTGTTTCGCTGGGCAACTCCTCCTCCTCCTCTTCCTCCTCCTCCTCCAGTTCAGCTCCAACGGGGTTCATGTGGCCGTAAGATGTAAACGCCATGTCTCCAGTGCCCTGACCAGCCATGGTTTCCAACATGTGCTGTAGTACATGAAGCAGTGGAATCACGTCGTTCATCCCGTAATCCTGCCGACTGACAAATAAAGTGGCTTCCTCAAAGGGCCTGAGCAAACGGCAGGTGTCACGTATGAGCTGCCACTGGTTGACATTGAAGTTACACAGGGGAGTCCCCCTATCTGCTTGGATCATCAGGAAATCCGTGATGGCTTTTCTCTGTTCATATAATCGGTCCAACATGTGAAGGGTGGAATTCCAACGGGTGGAAACATCGCAAATCAGACTATGTTGGGGGATACCATTCTGACGCTGTAGCTCAAGAAGGGTGTGTTTGGCGGTGTAGGAGTGGCTGAAGTGCATGCAAAGTTTCCTTGAAGTTGTTAGGATGTCCTGCAGATGGGGGGAACACTTCAGAAACCGCTTGACAACCAGATTGAAGACGTGAGCCATGCAGGGGGCATGGGTCAGGCTTCCTTGGCGCAGCGCAGACAAAATGTTCTTCCCATTGTCGGTAACCATGATTCCCATTTTAAGTTTTCTCGGAGTAAGCCATGTTTGGATTTCCTGATGAATACATTTAAGCAGTTCCTCCCCTGTGTGACTCCGTTCGCCAAGACAAACCATGTGAAGCACTGCGTGACACCTCCGTGCCCTGCACACATGGTAGACTGGAGGGGCACTGAGACTTGAGCCTACAGTGGAGGGTGAGGAGATGGCGGAGGATGAGGAGGCCGAGTCGCACGGTGTCACAGGCCCAATGGGCAGAGAGCGCGGAGGCCGAAGCGGCGTGACCTGTCCAAGTTGCTGCTGCAAAGGGACCACATTCACCCAGTGGGCCGTAAACGACATGTACTACCCCTGACCGTAGTTACAGCTCCAGATGTCGGCGCTGCCATGTATTTTGCTACACACCGACAGGCTCAAGGACTGGCCCACCTTCTGTTCAACAAAAGTGTGCAGCGCTGGTACTGCCTTCTTGGCAAAGAAATGACGTCTTGGGACTCTCCACCTCGGCTCGGCACAAGCCATCAGTTCTCTGAAAGGTGCAGATTCCACCACCTGAAAAGGGAGCGACTGCAGCACCAGCAACTTGGACAGGAGCACATTCAGCTTCTGCGCCGTAGGATGAGTGGGCGCATACTGCTGTCTCTTGGACATGGCTTCGCTGATGGATTGCTGGCGGGATGCATGACTTGGAGGAGGAGGAGGAGGAGGAGGAGCAGGAGCGACAGAGGATGGGTATGAGGCACAGCTGCCTTCGGCTGAGGTGCTGGAGCCTTGGCTGGCAGAAATTGGGAGCTCACTTGGTGAGGAAGCAGACTGGACCACCCCTTGGGAGCCTCGGTTCTCCCAGGTCGTTTTATGGTGACGCATCATATGTTGACGCAGGGCCGTGGTGCCAACATTTGGACCCTGGCCACGCTTCACCTTTTGCCTACATATCTTGCATGTGGCCATGTTACCCTCCTGCGGATGCCTCAGGAAAAACTGCCACACTGCCGAGTAGCTACTTTTCCCACCCCCTGGCCTCACTGATTCACTGCTGCTGTTGCCAACTCCAGGAACCCCTGCTCCACTACCTCCCGATAAGGTAGACTGCCGCACAGCAGGTGCTCTACCCCGGCCCTGGCCCCGGCCGGCTCCAGCCTTTGGAATTGTGCCCCCATGCTGACTGCTACCACCTTGCTGCCTCAGCTGCTGACTCCGGGGCAACCTGCGCCCCTCTTCTCCTGATGATGACGATGAAGCCCCTTCATCACCCGGCTCCCAAGTGCGATCGGCTTCATCGTCATCATCATCATCATCACCGAGTTGTGGCTGTACGTCACTGATGTTCGTGGATTCGTCAACAGTGTCTGGCGCAGGAGCTGGAACGCTCGCAGCACTCACGACACTGTCCACATCACTATTTGTCTGCCTAGCTAAAGAAGCCACCTCCATTTCTTGGCTGGGCAGTAGCTGCTGACTGTCCTCCTGTATCTGATCGTCCTCCTCACTAAAGAGTGGAGCTGAACCCAAAGCATAGGATACGTCGCAGGGGGAGGGAACGGCGTAGGCCAGAGGCAATGGGAGGACAGGGACTGCTCTCGGGGCATGCCAACTCAGGGTTGTGTCAGAGGAACCTACCGACCCTAGACTGGGGGTCTCAGACGTAAGTTGTGATGATGTTGTTGATGAGCGCGTCAACCAATCTACCACGGCAGATGCGTTACTGGTGGAGACCCGACCGCTAGCAGATACTGGCAGATTAGGTCTCTCAGCGTGACTCCTGCTGCTACTGGCCCCCAGTCTGATGCGAGCTCTGCCTGCGGAATCTTGGCCTCTGCCACTCCTCTTTTCACTTCCAGGCACTTGTCTGCCCGACATAGTCTAACTGGCGTGGTAGTAGGTGATATTTTAAGATCCCCCGGGCAGCGGTGGGTCTATATGAAACAGAATATAATGCACACCAAAAGTGAGCAGTAACACTCAGCCTCCAACAGGCCTGCTTAGTGTAAATAAGAGAGCTGCTTAGTGTAAATAAAGAGGGGTATGCTATGTTACAGAATGGGATGCCTCAACAGAAGTGCACCTGGCAGGCAGCAGTAAGCCTATGCCCAGCAAAAGTGTCTTATAATATAAATATAATAAGAGCAAATGGTTATATGGTCTTAAACAGAGGCTGCTTTAGTCACAGAATGGGATGCCCCCAAAAAAGATCCAGTAGTACTATGCCCAGCAAAAGTGTCTTTATCAGGCTAATTTCAAATATAATAAGAGCAAATGCTTATATGGTCTTAAACAGAGGCTGCTTTAGTCACAGAATGGGATGCCCCCAAAAAAGATCCAGTAGTACTATGCCCAGCAAAAGTGTCTTTATCAGGCTAATTTCAAATATAATAAGAGCAAATGGTTATATGGTCTTAAACAGAGGCTGCTTTAGTCACAGAATGGGATGCCCTGGCAGGGACAAGTAGTGCTATGCCCAGCAAAAGTGTCTTTATCAGGCTAATTTCAAATATAATAAGAGCAAATGCTTATATGGTCTTAAACAGAGGCTGCTTTAGTCACAGAATGGGATGCCCTGGCAGGGACAAGTAGTGCTATGCCCAGCAAAAGTGTCTTTATCAGGCTAATTTCAAATATAATAAGAGCAAATGCTTATATGGTCTTAAACAGAGGCTGCTTTAGTCACAGAATGGGATGCCCCCAAAAAAGATCCAGTAGTACTATGCCCAGCAAAAGTGTCTTTATCAGGCTAATTTCAAATATAATAAGAGCAAATGGTTATATGGTCTTAAACAGAGGCTGCTTTAGTCACAGAATGGGATGCCCTGGCAGGGACAAGTAGTGCTATGCCCAGCAAAAGTGTCTTTATCAGGCTAATTTCAAATATAATAAGAGCAAATGCTTATATGGTCTTAAACAGAGGCTGCTTTAGTCACAGAATGGGATGCCCTGGCAGGGACAAGTAGTGCTATGCCCAGCAAAAGTGTCTTTATCAGGCTAATTTCAAATATAATAAGAGCAAATGCTTATATGGTCTTAAACAGAGGCTGCTTTAGTCACAGAATGGGATGCCCCCAAAAAAGATCCAGTAGTACTATGCCCAGCAAAAGTGTCTTTATCAGGCTAATTTCAAATATGATAAGAGCAAATGCTTATATGGTCTTAAACAGAGGCTGTTTTAGTCACAGAATGGGATGCCCTGGCAGGGACAAGTAGTGCTATGCCCAGCAAAAGTGTCTTTATCAGGCTAATTTCAAATATAATAAGAGCAAATGCTTATATGGTCTTAAACAGAGGCTGCTTTAGTCACAGAATGGGATGCCCCCAAAAAAGATCCAGTAGTACTATGCCCAGCAAAAGTGTCTTTATCAGGCTAATTTCAAATATAATAAGAGCAAATGGTTATATGGTCTTAAACAGAGGCTGCTTTAGTCACAGAATGGGATGCCCTGGCAGGGACAAGTAGTGCTATGCCCAGCAAAAGTGTCTTTATCAGGCTAATTTCAAATATAATAAGAGCAAATGCTTATATGGTCTTAAACAGAGGCTGCTTTAGTCACAGAATGGGATGCCCTGGCAGGGACAAGTAGTGCTATGCCCAGCAAAAGTGTCTTTATCAGGCTAATTTCAAATATAATAAGAGCAAATGCTTATATGGTCTTAAACAGAGGCTGCTTTAGTCACAGAATGGGATGCCCCCAAAAAAGATCCAGTAGTACTATGCCCAGCAAAAGTGTCTTTATCAGGCTAATTTCAAATATGATAAGAGCAAATGCTTATATGGTCTTAAACAGAGGCTGCTTTAGTCACAGAATGGGATGCCCTGGCAGGGACAAGTAGTGCTATGCCCAGCAAAAGTGTCTTTATCAGGCTAATTTCAAATATAATAAGAGCAAATGCTTATATGGTCTTAAACAGAGGCTGCTTTAGTCACAGAATGGGATGCCCCCAAAAAAGATCCAGTAGTACTATGCCCAGCAAAAGTGTCTTTATCAGGCTAATTTCAAATATGATAAGAGCAAATGCTTATATGGTCTTAAACAGAGGCTGCTTTAGTCACAGAATGGGATGCCCTGGCAGGGACAAGTAGTGCTATGCCCAGCAAAAGTGTCTTTATCAGGCTAATTTCAAATATAATAAGAGCAAATGCTTATATGGTCTTAAACAGAGGCTGCTTTAGTCACAGAATGGGATGCCCTGGCAGGGACAAGTAGTGCTATGCCCAGCAAAAGTGTCTTTATCAGGCTAATTTCAAATATAATAAGAGCAAATGCTTATATGGTCTTAAACAGAGGCTGCTTTAGTCACAGAATGGGATGCCCCCAAAAAAGATCCAGTAGTACTATGCCCAGCAAAAGTGTCTTTATCAGGCTAATTTCAAATATGATAAGAGCAAATGCTTATATGGTCTTAAACAGAGGCTGCTTTAGTCACAGAATGGGATGCCCTGGCAGGGACAAGTAGTGCTATGCCCAGCAAAAGTGTCTTTATCAGGCTAATTTCAAATATAATAATGCCCTTATTCATCAAGCAATAGCGCCAGGTAGTGTCTGACGAGCGCCAGGTAGCGGCAGCTAACGGCGCCTACCGACTCAAGTACGCCCGGCGGCGGTCACAATGACGCATTTATCAAGCTAAATGAGGCTAGCGCCGGCGAGAGCGACGGCTAGCGCGGCATTCATCATGAAGCCGGCTGGACCGAACAGCGCCGCTGCAAATTCCTTCACAGCGACACGTATTACCTGGCGCTACCTGCCGCTCTCCCATACATTTCAATGGCAGACGCTGCAATGATTGTTCTTAGTGGTTTTGGGGTTTTTTGCTTTGGGACAAAATTCAACACATGTTTATATTGATATGTTTTATGAATCTAGCTGGTTATTTATCTTTTTTTTTTTTTTTTTTATTTTTCACAATGTAATGTTGTGAGTGACATGGGAATTGCATCTCCTCCACCCAAACTCATTGGCCTCAAAAGCGCTGGTTTTCCACACAAACGGGGCTTGTAAAGCTATTTTGTAGCCTGTCAGGTTGGGCGGTCACGTTCGCTCTTCGAAATTGTCAGCGCCCAAGCTATTCGGCAGCCCTGTCCTTGATGAATCTGTGTTGGTCAGTGTTTGTGCAGTCGCTGTTTTAATTCGCTATGTGGCGGCGCGAGCGTCGCTGTGCCTCGCTGCGCTGCGTTGTGCGGCGCTGTGCTGTTCATACATGTGCCCTTCTGCCATTTGCAAGGAATTCACTTCCCGCGACCCCAGTCGTTGTTAATGAATACACTGTAGTTGTGAGCGTGCCTGGCCACATATTGCAGGATTAACATTCAGTCGTACCAGCTCATAACAACCCGTTATGCATTCTCATGTGTGCCACATTTTCAGGTAGTTGTCTAGTTTGATTGTGTGATGACTTTGTGAAGGAATAAGATTTGTATATTTAAGCACAACGGTGTATGCTTTAGAAGGACCTATGCATTACAGTATGTAGAACCCCCTGCTAAATCAAGCTAATAATTTGTGGCGCCGTGGGCCCTAGCTTGTTTTTCAGCGTCATTGTAATGTTTTTCCGCCACTTAGCTTGCACATAGCTGATATTAGCTTGTCCCTGCTGCGTGCATGTTTTTTTTGGGAATTTGGAAGCACAGTTGCTTGCGTCATATCCGGTTCCGGGATCCTCCTTTGCGTTTCAACGCCACCTTAAGGTAAAACTGTCTTGCGCTTATGCCAATAGCTTGTTTTTCAGCGTCATTTTAATGTTTTTCCGCCACTTAGCTTGCACATAGCTGATATTAGCTTGTCCCTGCTGCGCGCATGTTTTTTTTTGGAATTTTGAAGCACAGTTGCTTGCGTCATATCCGGTTCCGGGATCCTCCTTTGCGTTTCAACGCCACCTTAAGGTAAAACTGTCTTGCGCTTATGCCAATAGCTTGTTTTTCTGCGTCATTTTTATGTTTTTCCGCCACTTAGCTTGCACATAGCTGATATTAGCTTGTTGCTGGGGCGCGGTGCGTATTTTTGTTTTGTTTTGTTTTTTATGTCTCATGTCGCTAGCGTCATTTCCGGTTCCTGTTTCCTCCTTAGCGTTTCCAATATGGCTCCCAAACGGCGAGTAATGCGCCTCCCCAGCTCCTCCTCAGATTCCGGCCCCACCACCCCTCCCCCACATCCCCCACCTACCTCACCTTCCCCAAATACCACCCCTCCCACCCATTCCCCTCCTGGGCCACAAAAACAAAGGCGCACCCGGGTGGATAGCCGGGTCAATGGCCAGGTTGTGAAAGTGAGTATTTTAGTTATGTATTTTTAGCTTAAAAATGTATAAACACACAGGGTGGATAGGGGCTGAATTTTTATTGTTTTTAGTCCAAAATTTAACACTCCACATGGGGCATCCCCATTGTGGATGTCCTGCTTGGATGGCCCCCCCCCCCTGGAGGGCCCAAAAAATTACCTCTGGCCCGTCCCATCTGTGCATGCGTGAGTTGCGGATGCCTATTGCGCTTACCTCTAGCAGGGTGTACCCCTGCGCCATACATATTTTCATTTGGTGTGCAGGCGCACTCCCTGTTAGAGTCAAACGCCACATGCGTACTTTGCCGTGCAGACACAGCTGAGCTGGTATGCACCTCCCAAGGCCCTTGGATGCGCATACCACACCGGCGTGGACCGCTGTGTTTGGCTTGCGGAGTGACGTGGGAGTGTCCTCAGCGGTGTATTTGGGCCCTTCAAAGGGGGTTGCAGACAGTGGGCCACCCACAATAGTTGTGGCCCAAAAAAGTGCACACAAACCCAGAATAATGTAAATCCTGGGTGTGGTTCCACTTTGATCTTGTCTCTGTATAACTGTTTATGACATTGTTCTGAGGTCATGTTTTGAATTTTTTTTTTTTATTTTTTGTAATTTTTTCCTAGGACTTCTGCCTGGCCGAATACGACTATGCCCGAGGAGCGAAAAAACGCCTTGCCATGGAGGTGAAGGCCACTGTGTCCCGGCGCTTCAAGACCGACCTGACCATCCGGGCGATCCAACAAAAATGGTCAGATTTTAAGCGCCGGGACCCAGAAGGCGTGTACCGCCTATATGATGCCTACGCATCAGGTAAGTTAAAGCTTATGTTCTTTTTTGCCTTTGTGCAGAATCATCTGCTAAGCTGTGTCCTTTTTTGCTCTTTATATTAATTATTTGCTTTCACCCCCTCCACACAGATAAGCGTCCTCCCCTGGGGAAACGTGGGAAGGGATTCCTCCCCCGAACCAGGCAGGCGGACTCGGGGGAGTCATCGGGGGAGGGTCCCTCCCGCGGGTCCTATTTAGAGGACCCAGGGGAGGAAGGGGATGACGCCCCAGAGGAGTGTGCTGCTGGGGGGCAGGCTGGATCAAGCCTCAGCTCCTCACACTCTGAGGCTGAGGACTCTCACCAGGCAAGGGGCCACTCTCAAGCAGGGAGTGAGAGGGAGGAGGGTGGCCCTTTGCCTGGTGGATCTTCTGAGCAGAGTGTGAGGAGCCGAGGCTCCCCGCCTCCTCCTCAGAGCCCTCCCTGGGCTTCAAGTGGCGCTTCATCCCCTGGTGAGTTTACATGTTTTAATTGTTAGTCTGTGCCAGGTTTCATCTGACCATTTGTGCTTAGCCCTTGCAATTCCTCTGTAATTTGCAGGGCATCATATAGGCGGCACCTCCATGGATTTTTGGCGTCAAATCCTCCTCGGGCATAGTCGTGGTAAGTGTATGTTTTAAGCTAGTTCATTTTGGACTTTATGTCATTCCTTAAAGTGGACCCACAAACATTGCTGATATTGCTTGGATTATGGCGCCTTGCCTGCCAAATCACATCCCTCACCCAGGGCCCCCCCCCAACCAAACACCACAAACTACTTCCCTCTTTGGGGGTGGCAGAAGCCATTGTCCCTGCCTCCTGTGTGGCACTCGAGATGTGTGTGCGCCTGCGCTCTGTTTCATACTGGCATGCGTGTGCGCACACACTGGCGGAGTGATGTGCGGAAGGCAGGGGCGGTGGCGGACTAAAATTGTGTTGCTCTGCCAAAGTAGACTACTACACTGAATAATCACAATCCTGTGTCTTGGTACACTTTTAACAGACACGTTTCCTGGTCCATTGTCTAAGCTGGTTTGCTAATGTACATTAACATCACAAACCACACTACAGTGCTAGCCAACTGGAAACCACCCCTATGTTTCTGGCCACACCATGATGTGTGCTAGCAAAAGTTAATTTACGTGAAGTAGTTAGGGCAAACACATGTTGCACACTGGTAACATTATCCATTAAATTGGTAATGAGTCATTTACATTGCAATGTAAAGGTTAGTGCCAGATTTTCAAAATGGATACATGTGGCAACCATAAACACTTCACATTAACTAATGGGCCAGGAATATAGCAAATATCGTTTAACATGTATGTAAAGAAGTGTTTGTTTTTGGAGCTAAGACTCAATAACCAGATTGATGTCCAAACTTCGGGTGTCATAGCTCCACTAAATGTTGTTTTGTATTTTGTTTTTTTATGGACAGATGTTGCTACGCAGACGGAGGCAGAATTCCTCCTCCCCACACCAGCTCCAGGGACGGCCAGCAGCATGGGCCACCGCCACAGCTGCGATGGTGAGTACATCCAAATTAATATGGGTAAATACTTTGTAAACATTTCTCTTCTAGTTACATTTGTAGAAATGTGAAATTGACCAATGTGTGAATATCACACACATCTAGGTTAAATGTGTTTGGTGAATAATCCAACATGCCAGTCACCATCCTTGATAGTTGCCTCACATTCTTGTTACGGACACATACGGACTATTTGTGGCGTATAGACAACCAAATGGGGCTGATTAGGTGTTTACCAATAACATTATAGGGCAAACTTCCATCTTCCTTAGGCACTGATGTTTGGCTTGGACTAAAGACATAAATGTCCTTACTTGGCCATAAACATTATTACCTTTGCAAGAGTTAACCTGGCCCAACACCAAGGCTGTTTAATGTGCATTAAACATTTAATTTGCCAACAACTAACAACTAACACCCCGCGGAACATACGATAAGTGCAGGTACCACGGGTCCACCCCACCAAGCAAACCCCTAATTATGGGAACTTATCTTCCGCTGGCTCCTGCGCAACACTCCAGACGTGCATTTTTCCCCCCTGGGCCTCTGTGAATGGCCGCCGGGTCCCCATGAGCAGCCAGAGAGTGACATGCGTGAAGAGGGGGTGGAAGAGGAGTGTACATTCCTGTTCCCTGCATAGACGTTAGCGTGCGTTCTTTGTGCCAAGCACGTTGGAGCATGGAGAGGTGAGTGGCTATGGATTACTGTGTGTATACACACATCAGGGGAAATACAGATCTGTGAGAAACAACAAAGTGGGCCAAAACCCAGGATAAACTATATTGTGGGTGTTGGTCCACTTTAAGAGTAAAGGTATGTGGTCCTAACATGTTTTCAAGTCAATATTAAAACTTTATTTTAAAATGTTAGGGGCACATTGTTCACCAATGTTAATGTGAGTGTTAGCAAGTTAGAAACACTGACATTACATTGCTACATCTGTGTATGTTGAGTTCCCAATCAAATTCTAATATATTATTTTTTATCACATCTCTACAGCTTGTATACGCCAGCATCGCAGACTGTGGCGGGCCTTCCGACAGATGAAAGGGATGCTGCTGGCCATGAAGAGGCGTCGGAGACGTTAGGGTGGGGGGGATGGCTGCCCTGGCCATGTTTTCTTGGCTTTGTTGGCCTATGTTGGCCGTGTTGGGCCAATTTCTATAAATACATTTATATTTACCAAGAACTGTGTTGTTCCTTGACCAGCATAGGTTTAGATTCCCAAAAACCATTATGTCTAAAATTAGGCAGCCATTTTGAGCCAGTACATGTTTACACCATAGTAAGCAATGTTAACTAATGTGGCACATAAATGGTGGCATAATATTAGAGATGAGTGAGCAAATCAGCCCTGACTGTGTTTTTAGCTTTCACATGTATGGATAAACACAAATTAGAGGTGGTTTTCAAAAATATATTTACATAAATCATAAGAAAAAGGTATACAAATTAATATTCTTGGCTGGGTGGCCGGGGAGGTTGGGAGTCATTGCTAGGGGCGGTGTTGGGGGACAACAGTGCAGTAAAAAATATAGACTGCTGTTGTATGAGCTGTTGTATCAACAACAAAGTTTGGTCCTGCCGCTGTATTGCCTCTGCCTGGCGCTGTATTGCTTCTTCCTGGCGCTGTACAGATTGCTCGATAACATTGGCAAGGCGACCAAGGTCCTGGTTCTGTTGTAGGTTTTGCCTTAACTGGTCCACCTGGCGCTGCAGGCCCTCATTTTGTTGCTGACACATCAGCACCTGATTTTCCAACGCCGCAATGCGCTCATTAGTTCCATCACGCGGCTGTTGGCGACTGTAGTCCTCCAGCATCCGGACCCCTAGTTGGTAGAAATCGGCACTGGTTGGTGCCACACCTCCTCTTGCTGTGGTTGGAGGCTAAACAAATAGTAAACCACATTTTAGTGAAACGGAACAAATGCAGTTATGCCCCTCCCAAAAGTTACCATAAACACTCACTAGACAACTTACCCTTGTCTGAGCCTCTGAAGCTTGGCCACATGGGACTTGGGAAGAGGTCCCAGCTTGGGGTTCTGGTTCCGCCTCCTGCCAAAACAACAATGAAAGGAAATGTGACATGTTGCTTCTTCCACTACCCACGAATATGCCAATGGGTTCAGAGGTCGTCTACATCAGCCATGTTACCTGCGTGTCCTCCGGCCCAGGTAGGCTCGAGGTATCGCTGCCAGAGAGTCGCGAATCAACATCAGAGATGTCGGGCAAGTTGCCATATGCTAAACAGGAAAATCAGGTTAGTAGGTCTGTGGGCCCAACTCTAATGTAACCTGGTTAGGCTATCGAGGCCATACCTCTAAAAAGTTTAAAAATACACACTAGACCAAAGGTCTCGGTTAAACTCAGATTGTTAACATGTATGTTACAGGACTAAGACGCACTAATTTCTGCAAATCTCATCATAAACATTGCTTAAATTAAACATACCCGCAATATCCCAGATGTCTGGAGTGGGGTCCTCACTCGAGATTGGACCTTGAAAATAGATGTGGACACACAAGTTGCCAGAAGCAAGTGGCACAACATTAGAGCCAAAATACAGACTAGAGCAAGGCAAAACCACTTACCCTCATCTCTGGCAGCTGGAACTTGAGGGGCCCTTTCTGGACAGCCACTTCCGATATTCGGGTCAACTAAAACAAATTAAAAATGTGTCTAAATAATCAGCAAACTACTACAGGGAATGTTTGGCTAAAAATATGTCCGCAAATATACATTGCTATCACTAAAATAACTAAGAGACTGACCCTGGGGAGGCAACCAGCACTCCCAAGAGGCATCTTCAAGTTTACCAAGCAAACATGTAGCTTAGTAGACTAACAAAATTGAACCAGTGTAACCTAAACAGCAGAAAGGATACATTATGTATTGCTCTACACACCAACAGGGTCCTGTTGACCGGCAACATCGGAAGTGGGGTCCAAAGATGAACCAGTCACTTGGCCTACCAAGAAAAAAGACAAATGAGACACATGCACTTGAGTCAAAGTGGATCAAGCAAGGTGAACACATGCACTTACCGACATCCAAAGAGTAGGTGGGATCCGGAGGAGATGCTGGGGCCAAGGGCATGGGAGCTAGGCCAAAATAAAACCAACATTGAGCCATAGCTAATGTGCGTGCCAAAATACAACATGCATTAAGGTGTGTGAGCAGCTCTTTCACTAATATTGACTAATCAAGCCAAGTGTGGCTCACACATTGATATGCCGATATATGGCTACACATCTCTGGCATCCTACATATCTACACATGTTAGGGCCTTGTTAGTTACTGCCTGTGAGTGTTACAGTGGGCGTGCAATTAGGGCGCACGCACATATTATTAATAGTCAACAGGGCAAACCTTTATTGCTTGAGCTGCTCCCACACCCATTTGTTTAGAAAAAAACCAGCAAACAAATAATGGGTAAATACCTTCAATGGCAGACTGGGGTAGCCTTGAGGTTGCTGGAAGGGCAGGAGCTTGGGTGTCCGGAGCCACATCCCGGACAGCAGCATGTGCACCTATGCATAAAGCAACAGACAGAAAAGTTACAAATGTTTGAGCTATAATGTAATACTTCACAGGTCCTACAGTTAGTTGGTCAGAATGTAAAAATGCTAATCACAGACATTAACATTAGGTTATTGTAAAAGCCAGAAAATATGTACCTTCAGCCCAACCGGTGGTGTCATCCCCAGGATCCACACCCTGCAGCCGAGCCAGTGGGATTTTGGCCTTCAGCATCTCCTCATACGGCCTGTAGGTACTCTTTGGAGCCTGGATGAACCCACTGTCCACATCAAGATCGTGATTCATCTTTTTCATAAGGGCCCCTCGCAAAGTGTAGAAGCGTTTCCTGCAGGATGGGCCACTACGTGGGTGTTGAGCTGTGCTACTAAGCTCCACACCAATGGCATCCCACAGTTTGCTTCTTTCTTGTTTGCCTATGGACTTGCTTTGGGAGCCAAATAGCAGCTCCCATTTCGCAAGTGTCAGGCGCACAAGATGATTATTCTCAGCCAAATTAAATTCAGGCTCCCTCTTGGCACCTGGGCGCTTAGCCTGGGGTGCTGCCCCACCTTCAGGCTGTGCCCTTTTCCGTAAGGGAGGTCTGCGCACAGCACCCACCAAACTCCTACTCGGGCCTGCTGTGGCCGGCAGATGTCCTGTATTTGGCTCCATCCTGTAGCTGCACACACACACAAATCAACACCCCACAAACACGCATGCACACTACAGAATGGCATCGCAATCTCTTGGGCTTGGGCAGGTTTTATGTGCTCTAACAGCCAATCCAAAAGCAGCCCACTTAATTGATTCACACATACAGCCCAGTTCCTTCTAGGCACACCTCCACTGCACTGACAGAAGCATGTGTGTTAGCCAATTAACTCATTACAGACCTCATTAAACAAACAACACACACCCAAATCCAACAATGGACTGATGTATCTGCAACCCTTGTGACATGTGCTTAGCCTAACGGCTATATAAAAAAACAACAGCTTCACTTTCATTGGTCCCCACCTGATTTTTGGCCCATGTCCGTTAATGCACGCACGTTACGGCTCAAGTACGCTAGTAGCGCTACTAGCGTGCGCGTGCGCACTCTGTTTTACGCACACCTGGGTCGGCTAATTGGCGCCCGGAAATAGCAGAGCGACGCAAAAGGCGGCAAAGCGGACCTGTCACTTTTGAAAATGAAGTATAAAAGGAAGGAATGAACTAGGTTCTGCTATTCTTACACTGTGGCAAAGGCTGTGGTGTGGTGCTGTGCTCGCTTCCCTTAGCTCATTTGAGCCTCTGTCTGGTTTCTGTCCTCACTCTCTGTGGCTTGTTGGGTGATTTCTGACATCAGTGCTGTTTCTTTAGGAGCTTGGTTTGGGTGTCATCTGCAAATATTGTGTAGCATACAGCAAGTGAGGCTTGATTTTGGGGCCTTTTGTGGGCTGTGCAGCAACTCCCCTCTTGGTTGTGCTTAACTTAGAAAGCTGGTTTTCAGCAGGCTGGTGGTTTGGACCACTATAGTTCTGGTTTTGTGGTGAGCTGCATTGTAGCGGGTGTGTGTGTAGTGTGATTGTTTGTGTGTGTTGTGTGTTAGTGTTTTTTTTTGTTTATTTTTGTTTTTGTATATATCTTTAGTGTGTGTGATGGATAAGAGGGTGATGTATGGTGTCTGGGTGGATGGATGTATGTGTATGCTGAAAGAGCAGGAGGAAAGGGAGCGGGGTGTTGTGAGGCTTAGGGCACCCCGCTCCTTTGCAATCCGCCTTTCAGTATGGGACTTAAGTGACGAGCAGATCAGGAGCCGCTTCCGTCTGAATCGTGCTGCACTACAGTCCCTATATGATCAGATTAAGACCAAAATCGAGCCATCCACCAAACGCACTCACTCCATTCCAGGCATAGTACGCCTGTGTGCCACTCTTAATGTGTTGGCACGAGGGACCTTCCAGGCAACCTCAGCCCTCCTCAGCGGGATAAGCCAGGCTACTATGAGCCGCATCCTAATCCAGGTAGTTCTGGCAATTTGTGATTTAATCCCAATTTACATCAAGTTTCCTGAGGATGAGGAAGAGGTTGCCAAAATAAAACATGCTTTCTATCTGATGGGAGGGATCCCGAATGTGCTAGGGTGCGTTGATGGTACACATATCCCTTTCCGCCCTCCCCGTGCACAGGAGCTGTCCTACAGAAACAGGAAGCAGTTCCATTCATTTAATATCATGGTGGTCTGTGACCATGAGATGAAGCTGCGGGCGGTGAGATCGGGGTTCCCCGGCTCATGCCACGATTCTTACGTCTTGCAGCGGACAGTCCTGTGCCGGAAGTTTGATAACAACGAAATGCCAGCTGGCTGGCTACTGGGTAATAAATTAACCATGTCTATGTATTTTGCTAATATGTGGCCTAGTAAGGCAATTTTAAACAAACTACCACCCAAAAACATGTACTAGTACTAATTGCTGTCTCTCTCCTTGTGTTTTTTCTACAGCGGACAAGGGATATGGGCAGAGAACGTGGGTCATGACTCCGGTCAGGAACCCACGGACCTCTGCCCATGAACGCTACAATGCAGCGCATCGCAAGACCAGAAGCATTGTGGAAAGAACCATCGGCCTGCTGAAAGCACGCTTTCTCTGTTTGGCACGGCCAGGAGGAGAGATGCTCTACAGCCCACAGAAGGTTTCCAAAATCATCCTTGCCTGCTGTGTGTTACACAATATCTGTATATGTCACCGAATCCAAGCCCCCGAGGAGACAGCACTGGTGCCAGAAATCCCCAACCTGCCCGCAGATAGAAGTGAGGACACCCAGACTGGCGATGAGCTAAGGGAAAGGCTGATCACTTCTTATTTTGCGGTAAGCTAACTACCCTTCACTCTAATGCAAGTACTGCACTCCTGTTTAAATGTCTTTGACCTCCCATCCAAAAGAGCAAACAAACGCACTAAGGGGGGGTGTAAGATGACCCAAACCACTGTAAGGGGGGTGTAAGATGACCCAAACCACTCTAAGGGGGGTGTAAGATGACCCAAACCACTCTAAGGGGGGGTGTAAGATGACCCAAACCACTCTAAGGGGGGGTGTAAGATGACCCAAACCACTCTAAGGGGGGTTTAAGATGACCCAAACCACTGTAAGGGGGGGTGTAAGATGACCCAAACCACTCTAAGGGGGGTTTAAGATGACCCAAACCACTCTAAGGGGGGTTTAAGATGACCCAAACCACTGTAAGGGGGGGTGTAAGATGACCCAAACCACTGTAAGGGGGGGTGTAAGATGACCCAAACCACTCTAAGGGGGGTGTAAGATGACCCAAACCACTCTAAGGGGGGTTTAAGATGACCCAAACCACTGTAAGGGGGGGTGTAAGATGACCCAAACCACTGTAAGGGGGGTGTAAGATGACCCAAACCACTCTAAGGGGGGTGTAAGATGACCCAAACCACTCTAAGGGGGGTTTAAGATGACCCAAACCACTGTAAGGGGGGGTGTAAGATGACCCAAACCACTGTAAGGGGGGGTGTAAGATGACCCAAACCACTCTAAGGGGGGTGTAAGATGACCCAAACCACTCTAAGGGGGGGTGTAAGATGACCCAAACCACTCTAAGGGGGGTGTAAGATGACCCAAACCACTCTAAGGGGGGTGTAAGATGACCCAAACCACTGTAAGGGGGGGTGTAAGATGACCCAAACCACTCTAAGGGGGGTGTAAGATGACCCAAACCACTCTAAGGGGGGTGTAAGACGCCAATGTTGGTTATCAAGTTATGCATTTTTTTAAAAGAAAACACAAAATAACTATAAAGATATATACTAACTGCACTTTTCTTAATTTTTCAGGCACAAAGAGATGCACCATGATCTCGACATTCCTTTTACAACCCTTTCCTGGACTTTACTTTTCTTTTGCATTTCTGCTGGACTTTTCATTTTCTATTTCATTTATGTTTTATTATTAATTTTTTGTTAGAGAAAAAATTAAAAAAAATATAGATATATACATGTGGCTATGTGTTTAATTCTGTTGTAAGTTTCCTTTTCATTCTAATTCCTATTTTCATTTTCCTTTTCTTTCTCTGTCCTGTTTTTATTTTCCTTTTCTTTCTCTGTTCTGTTTTTATTTTCCTTTTCTTTCTCTGTTCTGTTTTTATTTTCCTTTTCTTTCTCTGTTCTGTTTTTATTTTCCTTTTCTTTCTCTGTCCTGTTTTTATTTTCCTTTTCTTTCTCTGTTCTGTTTTTATTTTCCTTTTCTTTCTCTGTTCTGTTTTTATTTTCCTTTTCTTTCTCTGTTCTGTTTTTATTTTCCTTTTCTTTCTCTGTTCTGTTTTTATTTTCCTTTTCTATTTTCCTTTTCTTTCTCTGTTCTGTTTTTATTTTCCTTTTCTATTTTCCTTTTCTTTCTCTGTTCTGTTTTTATTTTCCTTTTCTTTCTCTGTTCTGTTTTTATTTTCCTTTTCTTTCTCATTGGTGATTTAATTGTATTTCCTTTTTAGGTAACAAATAAAAAAAAAAAAAATTGTGGCTATGTGTTTAATTATGTTTTATTTTCCATTTATATTCGAAGATCTGGTAGAATTTAATTTCCTTTTACACAAAATAAAAAAATTATTACATTTCAAAACAAATGTGGCAATGTGTTTTATTCAGAAGGTACTGGATGGCCAGGACACAGCAAAGCTAACAGGCGCTGTGTAGAATAGCGTGGTCACACTGACTGACAGCGCCAACAAAGCTGAGGGCCAACATCATATTCAGCAATGTAGGCGTTGTTCGCAACAACGCCAGGTAGCGACTGAGGAGGCCTGCTATAGCGAATCGCTAACGCCCGCGGCTGACGCTAGCGGCGCTCATAGCGCCATACTTCAGTCGCTCATCTGTCGCTACCTGGCGCTATTGATGAATCGGCCTCTAAGAGCAAATGCTTATATGGTCTTAAACAGAGGCTGCTTTAGTCACAGAATGGGATGCCCTGGCAGGGACAAGTAGTGCTATGCCCAGCAAAAGTGTCTTTGTCAGGCTAATTTCAAATATAATAAGAGCAAATGCTTATATGGTCTTAAACAGAGGCTGCTTTAGTCACAGAATGGGATGCCCCCAAAAAAGATCCAGCAGTACTATGCCCAGCAAAAGTGTCTTTATCAGGCTAATTTCAAATATGATAAGAGCAAATGCTTATATGGTCTTAAACAGAGGCTGCTTTAGTCACAGAATGGGATGCCCTGGCAGGGACAAGTAGTGCTATGCCCAGCAAAAGTGTCTTTATCAGGCTAATTTCAAATATAATAAGAGCAAATGGTTATATGGTCTTTAACAGAGGCTGCTATAGTCACAGAATGGGATGCCCCCAAAAAAGATCCAGTAGTACTATGCCCAGCAAAAGTGTCTTTATCAGGCTAATTTCAAATATGATAAGAGCAAATGCTTATATGGTCTTAAACAGAGGCTGCTTTAGTCACAGAATGGGATGCCCTGGCAGGGACAAGTAGTGCTATGCCCAGCAAAAGTGTCTTTATCAGGCTAGTTTCAAATATAATAAGAGCAAATGGTTATATGGTCTTTAACAGAGGCTGCTCATAGTCACAGAATGGGATGCCCCAAAAAAAGAAGTGGACCTGGCTGGGACCAGTAGTGCTATGCCCAGCAAAAGTGTCTTTATCAGGCCTGATTTCTATGAGAATAAGTGCAAATGGTTATTATGCTATTAAATAGAGGCTGGTGTTGTCACAGAATGGGATGCCACAAAAACCAGAGAGCATGCACAGCAAAAGTGTCTTTATCAGGACTGATTTCTATGAGAATAAGTGCAAATGGTTATTATGCTATTAAATAGAGGCTGGTGTTGTCACAGAATGGGATGCCACAAAAACCAGAGAGCATGCACAGCAAAAGTGTCTTTATCAGGCCTAATTTCTATGAGAATAAGTGCAAATGGTTATTATGCTATTAAATAGAGGCTGGTGTTGTCACAGAATGGGATGCCACAAAAACCAGAGAGCATGCACAGCAAAAGTGTCTTTATCAGGCCTAATTTCTATGAGAATAAGTGCAAATGGTTATTATGCTATTAAATAGAGGCTGGTGTTGTCACAGAATGGGATGCCACAAAAACCAGAGAGCATGCACAGCAAAAGTGTCTTTATCAGGCCTGATTTCTATGAGAATAAGTGCAAATGGTTATTATGCTATTAAATAGAGGCTGGTGTAGTCACAGAATGGGATGCCACAAAAACCAGAGAGCATGCACAGCAAAAGTGTCTTTATCAGGCCTAATTTCTATGAGAATAAGTGCAAATGGTTATTATGCTATTAAATAGAGGCTGGTGTTGTCACAGAATGGGATGCCACAAAAACCAGAGAGCATGCACAGCAAAAGTGTCTTTATCAGGCCTGATTTCTATGAGAATAAGTGCAAATGGTTATTATGCTATTAAATAGAGGCTGGTGTAGTCACAGAATGGGATGCCACAAAAACCAGAGAGCATGCACAGCAAAAGTGTCTTTATCAGGCCTAATTTCTATGAGAATAAGTGCAAATGGTTATTATGCTATTAAATAGAGGCTGGTGTAGTCACAGAATGGGATGCCACAAAAACCAGAGAGCATGCACAGCAAAAGTGTCTTTATCAGGCCTGATTTCTATGAGAATAAGTGCAAATGGTTATTATGCTATTAAATAGAGGCTGGTGTAGTCACAGAATGGGATGCCACAAAAACCAGAGAGCATGCACAGCAAAAGTGTCTTTATCAGGCCTGATTTCTATGAGAATAAGTGCAAATGGTTATTATGCTATTAAATAGAGGCTGGTGTTGTCACAGAATGGGATGCCACAAAAACCAGAGAGCATGCACAGCAAAAGTGTCTTTATCAGGCCTAATTTCTATGAGAATAAGTGCAAATGGTTATTATGCTATTAAATAGAGGCTGGTGTTGTCACAGAATGGGATGCCACAAAAACCAGAGAGCATGCACAGCAAAAGTGTCTTTATCAGGCCTAATTTCTATGAGAATAAGTGCAAATGGTTATTATGCTATTAAATAGAGGCTGGTGTTGTCACAGAATGGGATGCCACAAAAACCAGAGAGCATGCACAGCAAAAGTGTCTTTATCAGGCCTGATTTCTATGAGAATAAGTGCAAATGGTTATTATGCTATAAAATAGAGGCTGGTGTTGTCACAGAATGGGATGCCACAAAAACCAGAGAGCATGCACAGCAAAAGTGTCTTTATCAGGCCTAATTTCTATGAGAATAAGTGCAAATGGTTATTATGCTATTAAATAGAGGCTGGTGTAGTCACAGAATGGGATGCCACAAAAACCAGAGAGCATGCACAGCAAAAGTGTCTTTATCAGGCCTGATTTCTATGAGAATAAGTGCAAATGGTTATTATGCTATTAAATAGAGGCTGGTGTAGTCACAGAATGGGATGCCACAAAAACCAGAGAGCATGCACAGCAAAAGTGTATTTATCAGGCCAAATTTCTATGAGAATAAGTGCAAATGGTTATTATGCTATTAAATAGAGGCTGGTGTTGTCACAGAATGGGATGCCACAAAAACCAGAGAGCATGCACAGCAAAAGTGTCTTTATCAGGCCTGATTTCTATGAGAATAAGTGCAAATGGTTATTATGCTATTAAATAGAGGCTGGTGTAGTCACAGAATGGGATGCCACAAAAACCAGAGAGCATGCACAGCAAAAGTGTCTTTATCAGGCCTAATTTCTATGAGAATAAGTGCAAATGGTTATTATGCTATTAAATAGAGGCTGGTGTTGTCACAGAATGGGATGCCACAAAAACCAGCGAGCATGCACAGCAAAAGTGTCTTTATCAGGCCTGATTTCTATGAGAATAAGTGCAAATGGTTATTATGCTATTAAATAGAGGCTGGTGTTGTCACAGAATGGGATGCCACAAAAACCAGAGAGCATGCACAGCAAAAGTGTCTTTATCAGGCCTGATTTCTATGAGAATAAGTGCAAATGGTTATTATGCTATTAAATAGAGGCTGGTGTTGTCACAGAATGGGATGCCACAAAAACCAGCGAGCATGCACAGCAAAAGTGTCTTTATCAGGCCTAATTTCTATGAGAATAAGTGCAAATGGTTATTATGCTATTAAATAGAGGCTGGTGTTGTCACAGAATGGGATGCCACAAAAACCAGAGAGCATGCACAGCAAAAGTGTCTTTATCAGGCCTGATTTCTATGAGAATAAGTGCAAATGGTTATTATGCTATTAAATAGAGGCTGGTGTTGTCACAGAATGGGATGCCACAAAAACCAGAGAGCATGCACAGCAAAAGTGTCTTTATCAGGCCTAATTTCTATGAGAATAAGTGCAAATGGTTATTATGCTATTAAATAGAGGCTGGTGTTGTCACAGAATGGGATGCCACAAAAACCAGAGAGCATGCACAGCAAAAGTGTATTTATCAGGCCTGATTTCTATGAGAATAAGTGCAAATGGTTATTATGCTATTAAATAGAGGCTGGTGTTGTCACAGAATGGGATGCCACAAAAACCAGAGAGCATGCACAGCAAAAGTGTCTTTATCAGGCCTAATTTCTATGAGAATAAGTGCAAATGGTTATTATGCTATTAAATAGAGGCTGGTGTTGTCACAGAATGGGATGCCACAAAAACCAGAGAGCATGCACAGCAAAAGTGTCTTTATCAGGCCTAATTTCTATGAGAATAAGTGCAAATGGTTATTATGCTATTAAATAGAGGCTGGTGTAGTCACAGAATGGGATGCCACAAAAACCAGAGAGCATGCACAGCAAAAGTGTCTTTATCAGGCCTGATTTCTATGAGAATAAGTGCAAATGGTTATTATGCTATTAAATAGAGGCTGGTGTAGTCACAGAATGGGATGCCTCACAGCAGACTTAAGATCAGTTCAGTATATATGCACAGTTAGTTAGTATAAGCAGCCTGAAAACGCTAACAAAGCAGGCTGGATGAAAAAAAAAAAAAAAACTGACAGCCTCCGATTTTCCCTTCCTTTCCCTGTTTTTCGCGTACTTTCTGTCTGTCTCCTGTCTGTCTCCTGCCTGTCTCCAGCCTGTCCCTGTCTGTCTAACTGTCTGTCTCTCCCTCAGCTACACAGCGTTCTGTCTCTCACGAATGCAATAGAGAAATTAGGCTGGAAAGCAAGATGGCCGGCCTTAAATACCGCTGTGACGTCACCGGGCTTGCTGGCTGCTGATAGGCTGCATGTGACTGTCCCAGCTTGCACTGGCGCGGGGTTGATGTCTGGACATGTCCCGTCCGCCATCTTAGAATGCCTGTAATGTAAATGAATGGATGTTAAAGGAAAACTTCGAGCGATCGAATCGCGGGGAAATTCGGATTCGATCCGAATCGAATTTTTCCTGAAATTCGGATCGAATCCGGGTTCGTCCGGATCGATTCGCTCATCCCTAGTGAAGACAGATAAACCGAAGGTCAGACTGGGCGAAGTAGGTAAGTACTGGAAGCAATTCGGGTGCTCAGGAGAAATCAAGCGAAATCAGATATCAAGCCAAGGGTCACACCAGGAGGTCAGAGAGCTGCACAGTACAAATGGATGAGAAGGAGATTCAAGCAAATGGTCAATAACGCTATGTACAGGAAATCACAAAGCCAGCTAAATGCTATCACAGGCACTGACACACTGAAGTGGTAATCCCTTTATAGGACTGAACCCGACTGGATTGGACAGGGAGGCAGTGACTGTGATTGGTGCACTTTGGATCTGTGGGTTGATTGGTGCACTTAGAGAGCTCTGGGTTGATTGGTGCACTTAGAGAGCTCTGGGCTGATTGCCCCATCTGAACTTTCATGGCATACCGCCCAGAAATGGACCTCCTAGGATTAGCTCTTTTAAACAGCCTCGCTGTGTGCAGCGCCACCGAAAGATATAAGTTGACTGATCGAATGACGCACATGCTGCCGGAGCTGGCACCTGAGGCAGCTGCTGGGCAGGAAAAGCCCCAGCCAGCCAGTCACCTATGGACACCACGGGCACGGACTGAATGTAAGTCATTCATGACAGAATGCTTTGCAGTGGCAGCAGAGCTTTAATCTTACCTACCCCGCCATGCGCCTCCTTCCTCCCCTACTCAGCCAGGCCCTGCTCAGCTGTGCCAGGGCCTACCCTTCCCTACCCCCCACAGACATGCGCTGCCTGACTGACCCTGGGACCCAGCTGGAGTGTATCTGCTCCATCCTGCCCCTGTGCACACCTCCCCAACCTCTTCCACCTGGGGATGCGCGCTGCCTGAATGTCTGGGACCCGGTCAGCAAGTGTTCGCCCAGGGGGTGGTTGCTAATGGGGGCTTATGATGGGGGCCATGCTATGGGGCTCTATCAGGGCTATGTACACCTCTCCCAGTGGGCACCTCATAGTTTCTGGTCAATGAAGGGTGGACAAAATGACATAAATGTTACTTATAGTTACAACAGTTAGTACCTGGCAGGATCACTAAAGCTCATTACATACAGTAAGCCTTAAAATTCATTCCTGGCCTTATACGTATTAAAGCGGACCAACACCCTCCAAAACAACATCATTCTAATCACTTTAATATAAAAAGACACTTACCTTTTGATGACTTTTGCAGCCTTCAGTCCATCACAGCGTCTGTATTCTTCAAAACTCTCCGCCGGAAGTCCCGCCCTCCAGCTCTTGTCCGTTCATTTGAATGTTGTCCATCACGCTAGGCGGTTCATTTGCATTTTTTGTCCGTGGATCAGGTCTTCTGAGCACTCGCGAGATTTCCCTTTTGCTTCTTCTCTTCTCGATGTCATCTGGGGGCGTGGCCTCTCTACGCTCCCGGGAGCGTGCACGTCTCCATGCTCTATTTGCTAGCTGGGTAGGCGATTGACATCATGTGCTCAGCCATGATTGGCTGCAGCAGCATGAGTCTCCGCCTCCCTTCCTCTCACTCCCCTCCCTCTGTTTACTATTTGTTTCAGTATCGCCTGCCTTCCCTCAGATGCCGTCTCGTGCTGGATGCGTAGGACAGGTGAGTGTTTAATTTATATATATTTTATTATATTTCTTTGCTTTAAACTTTACTTTATAGAACTCTGAGCTACGAGATGCAGCGCGCCATCTCGCTTTCTAGTGCTATTCCCCTGGGGAAGAGTGACGTGCGCCTCGGCGGCTACTGATTGGCTACAAGAAAGCCATAGAGCTGCTGAGAGACCGCAGCATCCCCCAGAGACAGCACACGGCGCCTGTAAAGTTCTGACCGATCCAGAATTACATTTTTTGGCCAGCTGCCATAGATGCCAGCGCTTCATACCAGAGCCCACACCACAGCCTGTGACTCCTCCGCTCAGCCTGCACCATGGTGAGCAGGGGCGGGCTGGCCAACGGGAAGACTGGGCAAATTCCTGATGGGCCGCACTTGCTCCCTACTGCCACAATCTGAAGGAATGCTGCTGCAGTGGATAGTGTTTTGCTAGCGTCTCCCGTCTCGGGCTGCGTCCTGACAGCCTGTACCTTTTATAGTAAACGAGCAGCTGCTGGCCCTGCCATTCAGCATCTGACAGCAGCGCAGGGGTGGCTGGGAGAAAATGACGTCATTCCCAGCAGCGCTGCTCATCAAGAATGTGAATGGCGGGGCCGGTGGCTGATCGTTTACTAAGATAAAGGTACAGGATGACAGGATGTAGCCCAAGACGGGAGTGTGGGAGCCGGAGAGAGGGAAGTTTTATTAACCATTGAGCTATCAATGTCTTTTGTTCCCAGTCCTCCCCTGATGGTGAGTGTGCCCAGCAGCATACCTCCATGCTCTGCTGTGCCCAGCATCCCTCCCTGCCCAGCTGTGCCTGGCAGCATCCCTCCCTGCCCTGCTATGCCCAGCTGTGCCTGGCAGCATCCCTCCCTGCCCTGCTATGCCCAGCTGTGTCTGACAGCATCCCTCCCTGCCCTGCTATGCCCAGCTGAGCCTGGCAGAATCCCTCCCTGCCCTGCTATGCCCAGCTGTGCCTGGCAGCATCCCTCCCTGCCCTGCTATGCCCAGCTGAGCCTGGCAGAATCCCTCCCTGCCCTGCTATGCCCAGCTGTGCCTGGCAGCATCCCTCCCTGCCCTGCTATGCCCAGCTGTGTCTGGCAGCATCCCTCCCTGCCCTGCTATGCCCAGCTGAGCCTGGCAGAATCCCTCCCTGCCCTGCTATGCCCAGCTGTGTCTGGCAGCATCCCTCCCTGCCCTGCTATGCCCAGCTGTGCCTGGCAGCATCCCTCCCTGCCCTGCTGTGCCCAGCAGCATCCCTCCATGTCCTACCCAACCGGTCACACGAAATACATACGTTGCCAGCGGTCCCACCACGCAGACATGGCTCTGCTCCAATAAGTTTCATTGGTCGTGCATATTAATGTGCGGCGAAAGAAACTGAATAGGAGCCTAGCTACACTTGCGATGGGTGCGTGGCACCCCTGCATCCCTCTATGGCTGTGTGTGGCCACATCAGCCATTCAGTTACAGAGGGCACAACCGTGCACAGACCTAGAAAGATGTGAGAGATGCCACCGCAGGCTGCGCAGTAGGTTAGCTGGCGAGGTAAAAATATAGAACTGGCAGGGTTTCATGCAGGGGACACACATACTGGGGTTGCCCCAGGGGTGGGCCTTTAACTAATTAAAACGTCTTGTTTTGGTCTACTTTAGCATTAGGGAAACCCCAAATTTGTATGCCCTGGACGCAACTGTAGATTTTTACTATAGTCTTGGAACCAAAGAGGGGAATCAACATATTCTCTTCCTGATCCTCAACTCTTGCAGCACCGTGCCGGACAGACATGAATGGACGCTGGTGGCGGATACCATGAGGTGTTGCAGTGATGACAAGAGTATTCAAGTGTTCTCCTCATTGCTACAGCACCCAGCTGCCAACCCCTACGGTTAGCTTTCACCTTATATACAACACATCCTCTTAAAGCAGAAGAAAACCTGGGACTTGACTTTCCTAGGTGTTGTTCCGTTACCCAAAATAGCGGTGTTATGGGGGTTCTCAGAACAGGGGCATCCGAATTCAGGATGCGTCTATGCTGTGAACCTCTCCCCAGAATGCTTCTATTCTCTTGCCTCTTCCTTGTTCCTACTGTGCATGCGTTGGCTCTCGTCTATTGAGAGCCGTCGGCCGTGACTATGTCATTTGGCAAATGGCTATCATTGACAACAATGCACAGCATGGGCGCCCCATTGAATACAATGAGAGCCATTAGCAGGCGGCTCTCATTGGACGAGAACTCGCTATGTGCCATAGGAACAAAGAAGAAGCGAGTGAATAGCAGCGTTCTGGGGGTTTCAGACAATGAGGCATCCTGATTCGGGATGCCCTGGGGGAAAGGCAGTGACTAGCCCTGGAATCTTATAGATTCCAGGACAGCCGCTGGTGGGTTTTGTTTGGCTTTAACATCCTGTCTTTGGTGACTCAACAGGAAGATGTGAGGTGATCCCAGACAAGAAAAAGGGCATGGAAATTATTTAACCCTTTAATGCACTCAAAACTAAAAGAAAAATATGGCTGGTCAGTGTTTATTGATCTGCTGTGGCCTATAGTTCGCCCAAGCACGACTTGCACTATTAATAAAAAACTGCCCAGTTTTATGGGTGAATCATTAACTTTAAAGGTGGTTTTGTGTGTTTTGATTATGGTTTTGTGTGACTGACAAAGCTCACAGACCACCCAGGTGGTACTTGGAAATAATTAGAAAATGGAAAGTACTTGATGAAAAAGGCAGAAAATATGTGTTGGACAGCTTTAATGCTGAGGAATTTAGTACATGATGTAAGTCTGGGGGGCCCACTATGGCTATGGGGCCCTGTGAAACCTATGTACGCCTTTGTCCCCCCCCTCCCCCCCAAAAAAAGGATGTAGTAATGGCACTCTACATTTTTATTTTAATAAAAGTTGTAAATGCATTAAACAAAACTGGTGAAAATGTTTATTTGTGCACGAGCAACATTAAATTACATGAATTCCAGATTAGTGCAGGTCTGGGAATCTTCAGAGCAACATCCATGGGGTCACCTTAAAAAAAAAATTGCAAATTTTGTGTAAATAAAATATATATCCTACAGGGTTAGTTTTGTTCTTCACGTTGGAGAAAAGTAAAGAAAAACGAGGGGTGTGAGTGTAGAAAGTTGTTGCCTCACGCCCGCCAGCTCCCTCAGGTAACGTCTCGCTTCCTTGTGTGTAAAAAGCAGGAAAGAGGGTAAATGTGGCCCCTAGGTTAGCGGGCAGCATGGCGACCCTGTGGGTGTCAGAAGGAGTGACACCATGTTTGCCGGTGCGGCCGCTGTAAACAACAAAAAGTGTGTATGAGTGAGTGACTGTGGGAGAGAGAGAGACAGCCGGGAGACGCTTCACTGGATTTCAGGACATTTTATTTGTTGTTGTGGGTGAATTTCGCTCCTCGCCAGTCATGTCGCTGGCAATGGCTTATAAGCCCAACCTGAGTAGCGCTCAGCAGCAGCAAATAATTTAAATGGAGAATGTGCCCTGGCGGCGCATACCCTCCTGCCCAGCCTATCTAAGTGGCTGGGGCAGAAGCATGCGCATGCTGCTGGGGATGTGGTAGCCCACTACCTCAGGCAGGGTCTACTGTTGGAGGTGATGACAATAGGAGCAAAGTCTCATCTCCGAGGAGATGACACTTTGCTCCTGATCAGATAAACATTGGGCAACTTGCATGCCTACTTCCGAAATGAGGATGTCTCAACATCCATACTTTCCACATTTGATACAGGTGCAGGCAAAGGTCATTTTCATGTCCTTGTTAGGCTACATTTGGCACTGTCCTAAACTGTGTTCTGTTTTTAAATTGAAGCAGAAATGGCAGAGATATTTTTCATCCAGTCCCCAATTGGCTCATCATAGTGGGACAGGATTGCTGGTCCCTCCCTCCTTATCCACCTCAGATCCATCATGTTGCTGAATATTATGCAGCATCACAGATCCAAAGGCCACTTTTTTCATAAGAGAAATCATAAGCTGAACCTGTAAAAGCCGATATATCTGCCATTTCTTCCTTAATTTAAAAACGGAAAACCCTTTAAGATGGCGCCAAATGTAGCCCAATTCAATGGTGTAACAATTATTTTTTACTGCTATAGAAACTTCACAGTGGACCAAATTAAAAAAGGCCTAGGTCCCCATTAAAGTGGCTGTCCAAATGGACTGTAGGTGCACTCCCCTTCAAAACACATCGCATTTTTGGATAAGCTGCTATGCATCACTCCCACTGGGAAGCTAGATAATTTGGCCTCTGCATCCAATCTGGGGTGTGGAGAAGCTCCCATTCTGCTTCTTTAGCCTCGCATTAATATTCATGGCCAAAGAAGCTGATTCGAGCAGTGCTGTGCCTGCACAGTGGGAATGCCAGCACATAATGTATATCTTCTGAATGGCGAGGTTTCACACAGCGGGACATCCCAAATCGGAATGCCCCAAGGGTACGGATCAGATCCTGGGATGCAAATCCTGAGTTTTGGCAAGATATTTGTACAGTGGTATTTGAACATATATAACCACTACAATTCTTAATATGCTCCAATTTTGCCCAGGGCCACAAACTGGCACTGAATGTAGCAGTGTAATACAAGCAATGAGACGAGGAAGAGTTCAGACAGAAAGATTACAGCTTATGGGCTGACAACTAAAATGGTCACTTTGTGCATCATGTTAAGTCGGATGACATTGCCATATTTCTGGACGCTGAGAAAGAATAAAGTTAAAAACAGTTACTGAGCTTCTCCTGGCGCCTCTTTAGTCCCCCTCCCTTGGCCCATTTTGTCTGATTAAAAGTGGATCAATATTCAGGATTTTGACTATGCTGTTGATTGTTTTTTTTTCCCAGGGGCATCCCATATTGGGATGCTTTGCTGTGTGAAAGCCCCTAGGTCACCCACTGCATAGCTGCAGGGATGCTGGGGATGTAGCAATGGTCCAAGATCATGGTGAGGAACTGGGGCCTAGCTAAGGGGCTTGTGGGAGCCAATGCAGTGGGGCATGCTGAATTAGCATGTCCCAGGGGTACCTAGTCGGCGGTATAAGTAGTGACTGGTCCTCTTTAAAGCGGAGCAAACCCTTCCATACCTGCCTTCCTCCCAGTCACCCTATCCTAGTACACAAAGGCTTGGTTTTCAAATTAACAGGTTTTTTTCGCCACCTTAGCCATGCCCACCCAGCAAATTGCCAAGAGGCTGATCTTTATTTACCAGCCCGGCCAGCAACATGCAGAGTGGGGGAAAGGTTCCGGGCTCTGGGAGCAGCTCAGGGATCGGCTTACAATGTACAAGACACGGTGCACAGAGCTGAAAAGGTGTAAAATGTAATCTATGTTGCTGGCCGGCCCTCACACAGTTCTGGGCTGGGGCACTCAGCCATTACTATACACCAGGGGTACTCAACTACTTTCAGGTCCACTTACCGGGCTCTGTACAGCACTGCTCCTCTTTGATGCTGCCTGATGGTAAAGAGGAAGTCAATAGGTCAGCACACTGGCTGCTTCCATGCTCCGTCGCCTGTGTGCAGCAAAGCATGACAGGCTTTGCTCCCGCGCCTCCCGGCTCCCCTCCGCTCTGTTCTCTCTTCAGTCTCCCCCCTCCGGCGCTGCCAGTGTACGATGATCTCGCCGAAAGTGAGCCGCCGGTCGGTAAGGTGGCAGGAACTAAAAAGATAACTGTGTGTTCCTGTGGGGTGCACTAAAATACAGTGCACAGCTAAGTGAGAGCTCTTAGGTGGAAGGGAGGAGCTGAAAGGCGGGGATAAGCCACGTCATTGGCCTATCCCCGCCTTTTACTGTCTAGCAGGGGAGACTCGCACATGCGCAGTAGTGTCAGGTGAAGCGCCGCTCGCTCCCGATGCAAGCGGCGCTTCACCTATCTACCGCGCATGTGCGTGATTTTAACAGGAAGAGGTCAAAGGATCTCTTCCTGTTTGGGGAAAAATGAAGATGGCGGCCAAATTTTAAAATTATAGCGACGCGCAGCAGGAGCATAAAAGGTAAGTTTTTTTTTTCTAACTATGTTAATCGGGTCTTCATGCTTAATTTGCATATTTTAAAAATAGACATTAAAAAAAAAAGGGGGCAGGGTGTTGGTCCACTTTAAGCTCGCAGTCAAATAAAACCACATCTACTATATGACACAACAGCCTGAATTTTTGTTACACATGTCAGCAGAGTTGAATGCAGCTGTACCAGACATGTGATGAGATTTGATGTGTATAACTCTGCTCACTATAAATGCATTTGGGGAGGGGGCAGATCATTAACATTCCATGTTATCCATAGACTGAGCATGTTTACTGTTTGTTTTTCATGATGTAGGAGCAAGAAACTCTGGCTGTTTGTAGGTAGAGCTCAAGATCAACAGGACCAGGTTTGATATTTGAAGTCTAGGGGAAACAGAGTGAACTTTCCTACATCTAATACTTTAAAGTAGACCTAAACCCTCCCGTTCCAATCTGTGTCAAATCTGTGAGGTTCCCACACTAACTGTTCTAATCTACAGTCAAACCCATCAGGAAAGGGTAGGTATCTCTCAAATTCAGGCTTCATGGGCAGGGGTGCTTGATTGGTGAAAATCCTCAAAAGCACTGGGGAAGATGGTCATAATTTAAAACTCAATATTTATAGAAATCAAATGTCCAGTTTGTCCAAAAAGGGAATTAATGAAAAACAGGGGTGTACATACCATAGTGGAGGTGCAGGCACATGCTCTCCGGCACGTGGAACACGGGGGCCCAGTGCAAGCTACCTGCGCTGCCACCTAGGAGTGTACACCCCCTCTCATCTCCATACTCACCTAAGCAGCCATGCTGCTGGTTTCTCCCATAGACAAGCAATTCCCTCACAGTCGTCACTTCCATGCAGCCCTTGTCGCCATCCAGGCACCATGCACAACACCTCATCGAAGCCTCTTCCTGTTTCAGCTGAACACTGCCGGTGAGTGTCCGGGGGTAGGGCTGGGGGGCTGCTGCTGGGGGCCTGGTATCCATCTGTTGTATAGCTAGTGCAGGTTGTTCTGCCACAGAGGGACTTGGTATCATAACAGCTATTTTTTTTACTATTTCCGTGTTTGCACATTTTTTTTATTATAGCTTATATTGTATATGCTAGTGGTACATTATTTTTCACTGATTTTCTTCTGAGGTGTTCAACGCTCCTGATGAAAGTTTGAGTGCCATACGGGTAAGTCAGCATACTGTATCCTTTTTTCACTAATTGTACCTGTAATATCTATGTTTATGATAGTTTAATATCGTTTTATTTGCATATCATTGTTTGTCTTTGGTGTGCTTTTGATCCACTAGTATATTTAATGGGCATTTTTTTATTTCAACAAAGATTGAAACATCAAACTAAAAACTATTCCCAGCAAAAGTGCCCTGCTTTCAGCTTGCCGCATGCTGGCTGTCAGGAGCTGCAGCTTTTATTCACCAGCACTTTACATTCCATCATATGCCCTATAGAACTCGCTCCCTTCTGCTGACTCTTTCTCAGTTCACAAAATGAGCTTACATCTGATGGGACTGAGACATTTAAAAATGCATGGAGGACATTAAAAAATGCATGGAGGACAGAGTACAATAAGATTTATTAAGAAATATAAAGCACTCTGAATAAAGGTTGAATGAAAGATACAGCCCACTGAAAGCAGAATCATTTTAGCTTTTTACTAGAATGTTCCTTTTTGGGGAGAAATAAGTCAAACTATTTGCTCTTTTTAAAGAGGCTTTTTTAAAGTGGCTCAAAACCCACGTCCCAACGGCCCTGAAATCTATAAGATTCCAGAGCCGGGGCATCCAGAATCAGGATGCTCCGCTGTGTAAAACCCCCCAGGTCACCTGGAAACTCATCTTCTTTCCTCGTCCAATGGTGCATGCACAAGCTGCGGCCGCATCCCTGCTATCCCTTTAGCAGGGCCCGTGTCTGTGCCAGACATTGGTGAATGGTCGGTGTGGGCACGCTCTCTGTTGCAAGTGTTTTGTAAATATGCCAGAGGAGCAATGTAATAAAACAAACGCTGAGCTTTTGATGCATGAGCAATGCATTTGCATTGCGTTTTATAAAAGAAATTTTTTTTTTGCATAATAAGTAAATGGTAAAGACTATGGCACTGCAAGCACAACACAAACGCAATGCAGATAAAACGCACGTTGTGATTCCGTTGCCATAGACTTCTACTGACCTGTGCTGACGCTGCACTCAAAAAGGTGCCTGCAATGCATTTTTAATTGGTTGCGCAATGCAGAGCAGATGTGTAAACTATCCCTACTATCCCTATTCCCTGCTACTGTAACTGCATTGCGACACAGCGCAACAACAAAGAGGAAGCGCAGAGGTGTGAACAGAGCCTTAAACCGGACCAACACCTGTTATTACTTTAACAGGTGTTGGTCCCTCAGGGGACATCCAGAACGCTGGAGCCCCCTCGCACCTAACTGCACAGATCGCTCGTAAGGACTCCTTCCCGGCAATGGCTCGTAATGAAGGTGAGTATTCTCAGCATTCTGTGCAGTAAGAGGCCGATTCATCAATAGCGCCAGGTAGCGACAGATGAGCGACTGTAGCGTGATTTTTTTCAGCGCCAGCCAGTATTCGCTGTGCTTGGCCGGCATTAGCTTGATGACAGCGACTCAGTCGGTGTGCGGTAATGTTGAATACGGGCTGGGGGGTCGCTGTTTCACAGGTCCAGCGTTGTATGTGAGCGCCTGACAACGAATGGCCAGAGCGAACGGCTAGCTTCATATTCATCAACAAATCACGCTCCGAATGTGCTGTCGCTGTCCATTCCTTGTTTAAACCCCAGAGCGCTGACGGCGATCTGTATTAACTAGTTTTTAACCCCTAAACAACCATATTTTTTGAATGTAACATTATACATGTTTTTAGAATCATTTTGTAATATGAATACATTAATCTCAGACCTGTTAGATCAATTCTGCACATATTTTTTTTTTTTTTTTTTGACTTAAAAATAAATCCTAACATTGCAGAAGTGTTCTCCGATTTTTTGACATTAAAAAAAAAAAAAAAAAAAAATTATTACCAATTAATTATGAATAATTATAGATTGCTCCATTGAAATGCATTGGACATCGCCAGGGAGCGACAGCTCATACCTGGCGCTGTGAGGGAATTTGCAGCGGCGCTGTTCGGTCCAGGCGGCTTCATGATGAATGCCGCGCTAGCCGTCGCTCTCGCCGGCGCTAGCCTCATTTTGCTTGATAAATGCGTCATTGTGACCGCCGACGGGCGTACTTGAGTCGGTAGTCGCCGTTAGCTGCCGCTACCTGGCGCTCGTCAGACACTACCTGGCGCTATCGCTTGATGAATAAGGGCCTTAGTTGCGAGGGGGTTCCAGCGTTCTGGATGCCTCCCCCCCCCCCCCCGAGGTTCTTTCTATCAGCAGAAAGAAGGACCAACACATATGAAATACATTTTATTATTCTAAATAAGCTGTCATCTAAAAAAAAGCTTCAGTAGATGGCGCAGATAGCAATGTAAATCTATGGTTAATAGAAAGCAATTGCAATGTAATACATATAGAATACAATGAAATGGGTGCAAGAATCTAACAAGCATGTCAAATGAACAGATAGCGATGTAGTATCATAAAAGTAAGGTGTTCTCACTAGAGGCCAATTTATTGCAAGCGCCTTGTAGCGCTACTTGAGTGTATGCTGAGAGACACTATTAGCGCTTCAGCCACAACGGCCACAGGCAGGCTGCACTGTTAGTGTTCACATGGAAGGCTATGTGGCGCTGTACCTTTGCTTGATTGTTTTTCAATGGAGATAGCGACAGGTAACGCTCCGCCGCTCCATGCCGTATTTAACATGTAAAACCACCTTGTCAGCGCTGGTGCTCTAATTCCGTGACTCTCAGACATACAGTGCCAGGTGTTAAAAAGGATGGCAGGACAGTCACAAAGCAAAAACACATAGAATGACATTGGGGACACACAGATGACATGACACATGATTGGCACAATTTTGCTATGGATAATCTAAGTACAATAAATGAAGAAAAAAACATGCTGAACAGGCCAGGGACCCTGTGTCAGCTGAATGGGCGCAATAAAATTAAAAAAGGCTAACTAGAAAAAACTAAAAATAACATAACTGACATGACTAATTGAAGTCTATGGGAGAATGACACTGAGCGGCTGATGTGATGCTAACCTTGGCGCTCTTGAAACATGGAACGCTATATGGTGCTATGTTTGGCGCTAAACATTTTTTGCATCATAAATATGACTTGCTGGTGGTGCTGGAAAAAAACACTTGCTGCTACATGGCACTAGGATTTCTCAAACTGGACCAGCATCATGTAATAAAAAGCCCAAAGCCTTAAAAAACGATGATTAAGAGCCTGACCAGGCTTGAAATGCGTCACTAGGTGCTTGCCTTTTTGTTGCTGTTGGGCCATTGTCTTCACATGCTTTAACGTTTCTACTTAAGAGCTGTTTTAAATGGATTGATTAAAAGTTAAATTTTATGGAAAGCTGGACAAACCACTGTTATTCCTTTTCTTAAAAAACTATTCCCCAGCATCTAAAATTAATATATTTTACATTTTTAGTCACTTACTTTTTATTCTTTCCCCACTGGACTGCAACTCTGTTTAGCACTCTAGGATACATCTGCCCTTGGATGTTTAAAGGCTCAGAAAAGTAGATGCCCTAAGTCTGTTTTTAACTCGGAGAAACTGCACTTTTTATTGATTTCAATAAAGATTGGGTTTTTAATTATGACCATGTATCCCAGTGCTGGAGATTTTTCTTTGATGAGGATTTTCACCAATCAAGGGGAAAAAGCACCAGTGCGTATGTAGCATCACAAAAGATGGAGTAGTTTTTCTTGTCTAAAAAAATATTGTCCAAACTGAGAAGATCCGAAAATGTATATCTGTGATAGTCTTTGCTGGTGTTTAATGCCCAGAAAGAGTGAAGTTTATTATAACGCCTAGCTTGGCCACTCTGTCAGTTGTTTTTGCATAGAGAAGACATTGCAAACAATGGACACAGGAAGTTCCTCTCAACACATGAGCAGTATCTGAAAGTTCTGACTTAAGTCCCAGTGACTTGTTTATAGAAAACATATACCTTTTTAATAATTTATAAACTCATTTATTTTAGTGGTTAAGTTAAATGTCAAATGATTCGGTCACTGGTTCCAAAGTAACAAAATAATGGGAAGTGACTTGTGGAACATTACTTTGACCTGTGGAATAACTACTTCACTTCCCATATATGTCAGCATCTATAATTCATTTTCACATTTGAAATAGAAAAGACGTCTTGATTTACTAGCAGAGTGAGGCTTTCCCACAACAATATTATGGAAGGCTGCATTGGTCTGACAATTTGTACCATAATGCTCAAATGCCCCCTTTTATTTATAAGAGCCTCAAGGGCTAGAAACACCAGAATGGGGAAATGTGTCACTACAAAGCCATCTAGTTTTTATTGGTCGCTATTAGCAAATTCTAAAGTAGAATGTTGGAGGCCCTATTTAGCCAGTAAATTAAATTAAAAAAAAGTATTTTTTAAACAAAAGTTACTAGAAGAAGCCTTATGTAACTATAGTAAAAATCTGCAAATAGGTTAACAAAAACCTAATAAAAAATAATATAATAAAATAAAAATATAATACATATCAAATAAAAAAAAAAAAGGTTTCTGTCAACATAATTATGTGTTTATAGAGTCAACTGAGATAGGAGAATCCTTATATATTTGTTACACATTTGTATATAATGTAAGAAGTTCCTGTTAAAAAAGTAGCCTATTTTTCACCCCATAAAATACATCCAGGATTTGGAGGAGGAAAATAAGAAAAGAAAATACTCAGAGCTAACGGTGTGCTAAAATACCCCCACAGTGTGTAGCTTTCCAATTGCATGCAGTGTGTGGCATCCCAATTACAGGTGGTGTGTGGCATCCTAATTGCAGACACTGTGTGGCATCCTAAATACAGGTGGTATGTATGACAACAAAATTACAGGTGGTGTGTGTGGTATCCCAAATACAGGCGGTGTGTGGCATCCCAATTACAGCCAGCGTGAGGCATCCCAATTACAGGCAGTGTGTGTGTGGCATTCCAAATACAGGGGGTGTGCTTGGCATCCCAGTTACGGGCAGTGTGAGACATCTCAATAACAGTCAGTGTGTGTGGCATCCCAGTTACGGGAGTGTGAGGCATCTCAATAACAGGCAGTGTGTGTGGCATCCCAGTTACGGGCAGTGTGAGACATCTCAATAACAGGCAGTGTGTGTGGCATCCCAGTTACGGGCAGTGTGAGACATCTCAATAACAGGCAGTGTGTGTGGCATCCCAGTTACGGGCAGTGTGAGACATCTCAATAACAGGCAATGTGTGTGGCATCCCAATTACAGGCAGTGTGCATCATGACCTCCCCCCAAAAATCAAAAAGCTTACAGTCCTCCACTGCCTGCCCGCCGCCTCTACATAAACAAGTTCCCAGGGCACAGGTTTCGGCTCATGGGTGGGCGTTGCCTGGAAGGAGTCACAAGCCATGGGCATCCGGTTGCCGAAAGTGCCCCCCCCCCGGAAACTTGTTTATGTGGAGGCATGCTTAACCAACAGCGGTTGTAGGAGAGGCAGTGTGACAGAAGCTATGCACCTCTACGTATCTCTATTTGTGGGCAGCCACAGAGCATTGCAACAGTTAAAAGCACATTTTGAGATATGATGAGAGTTGGGATGATGAAATGGACTGTCAGGTATATGTTAAGATTGGCACACCCATGTTGTTGGGGAGCACAACATCTGCATGGTATTCCTCGCCTTCATGGGGTTAAGCCCTCTCAAGAAGATTACATCACTGATTGCCAGAGGTGAGCTTTAGGGGTGCAATTTACTGGCAGGCTGATTCATTACTAGAGCCAGCTATAAGCAGATGAGCGTCTGTACAGGGGCGCTAAGAGCGACCGCTAGTATACGCTGTGATTGGCTATCAGGCGCTGTAACAGAGCGCCTCAGTCGCTGTAGTAACCTGGCCAGCATTGATGAATAAGATGTATGTTGGGTGTTCTAACACCAGTACACCGTTGCAGGGAGCGAAAGGTAGCACCAGACGACTCTCAACGACTCACACCATATTCAGCGAAAAAACACACACACAGCGTCGGCGATCTGGTCGCTCTAGCATAGAGCGGCAGATGCTGTGTGATTAAAGTCTGTTTTTGAACACATATCCACCAGTAACAAAACAAAAACACATGGAATTACATTGTTGTAACATTATGGCATTAACACTTTAATGCCAGACCTGTAATGATAATTCTGCATATAAATATAAAAAATCAAAAATGACTTTCTAGGCCAGGAAAGGTGACACTTATTTAAGAGAAAAAAAATATTAAAAACAAAAAACCCTGTTTAAATAGAAGAAAAGGAAAGTCCATTGAAATGTATGGGAGAGCGACAGGTAGCTACTGAGCCACCTGTAACGATAAATTGGACACTACATGGCGCTGTTAGAATCGCTCACCAGAATCGCCTTCATAAATGTGGTTTTGCGTAAAGCGCTCAGCGTTCCTCAGACGCTGCCTGCCGCTACGAGGCACTACCTGCTGCTATCCCTTGATGAATAAACCCCTAAGCCTTGTTCTTTCAACTTGGGTTCCACTTTAAAGCAGGTGAAAATGTTCACTCTCCTTGGTTTTGGTGGACTTAACAGGGGTATCCCAATTTGGAATGCACCTGTGTGTGAAACTTTGGGGATCTCCAGATATCTTACCACACGCCAGCCAATCAGAATTGATTGCCTTGATTAATATTCATAGCAATCTCTTCTGATAGAATGGATTACTGAACAACTCCCCCAACCTCTCCCCTCTGGCTGTGCATGCCCATGCTAGCAATTTAGATTTAGGCTTGATGTAGGAAATTCTGTAGGAAATTTTAAAGCTAATCCTTGGCATGGCACCCTTAGCGGCTCTAAGGGCCTTGGATGGCACAGAGACGTAAAGAGATGATTTGCATAGCTCCACCTACTGCAAGGGTAGATGGGTAATGCTATCTGTCCTTGGACTGGGTACTGGGCAAATACTTTCCGTTCTAGGAAAGCCACTCTTTTGCTTTACCTAAGTAGAGGGTTTTTTGGTCTCTTTAGCCCCCCTATATTAAACCTAACATGGGTCTATCCACATACTGGCTTGCCACTATGGCTTGATGTAGGGACATACATCAGCCAGATGGTACTCTACCACTAATCACTCTAGACCTTACCAACTTCTGTTCTGCTCTTCCTTCTAGTCCTTCCCTCTCCAGTACCACCACCATCACCATCCCGTCCTCTGCTGATCATCTTCCAATCTTTGCTACCTTCTCTGCTGCTGCTTAAGGTCCACCATTGCTGGCGATCATTCTCCATTACTAGCCGCCTTCATCACTTCTGCTGAAAGTATATTAGACATGGTATATAAGATGGAAGGCTTGGTTCGAAAAGCTCATAGGGAACAGTTGCTATGATATAGTTGCTTC